>CM022080.1:15256502-15766502 GCA_011114355.1 Carex littledalei | reverse complement strand
GATGTTATGTGTTAATTGTGCTAGATTGGGTATTAAGGCTCTGACTCACCCAACATACTAAATGATTATACTCTATATATGCCATAGAAAAATACAAAATGGACGGAGCGAAGCACTCTGTTTCATGAAAATCCAAGATAGAGCTTCGGTTATTGTTATATGCAATCTGATTAGTGAACTCTTAATTTTTCATCACCAAAGACGAGTGAAGATGCTGCAAAAGAAGAGTTTCCAAGAGGTATCTAATTCCAACAAGAATACTTTTGAAGCAGGGAAGAATGTTAAGTTGGTTGCATGAGGAGCTGGTTCACAATATGGGTGCACTTGTATAGACAACAACAAAGTTTAATTATTATCTTGTAAGATTGTACCTTCTGTCAGATAATCACAACCAGATCGTCAGATCATCGATCATTTCTCGTGAAAAACTACAATAAAACACCATTCGAATCAGCTAACTGTCAAATCTGTTGTAATATTTTTGTTATTTTTCTGGTATTAACAAATATGACATTTTAACTAACATATTACTATGTTTGGTTAATACACATGAATGTCTTACCATAAATATAGCTATATAATTCAAAAGAATAAATTTAAGCTGACAAATCGATCTATTTGTCTATTTAACAATTAGCTAGTTATTGTTAATATTTAATGAGCTATTGTATCAACAAACTGAAGAAAACTATGGATGGACAGACTTGAGGTTTTCCTGCAAGTAAATAGCTTCATGGTATGAATCTAGCTACACGTACTGGAATCGTACAAATTCTAATCGGACGGTATGGATCTAGCTAAACTCAAAATTTGAGTTAATCTAGGTATCAGAATTCTGCAGGAGGGCCATCATAACTTAATTCATTCGATATATAATTAATTTAGCGAAGAAATTACATATCTGCATCCAATGAATGACACAAATCAGCATTTTTAATTAGTTTTTATTTTCATTTTTGCCGCTCAAAGCAAAGCAGTGTTGATTTAAGATACTATTTTTTTGTGCATCATAAGGTGCTAAATTTATTTTGCTTACAATACGTCGTTAGTGATTTTAAGATCAAAGTGCTGAAGCAAAAATTTTCATCTAGATAAATCAGGATTCTAAATATATAGCTGTGTTATATTTATTTCGGACCTTAAAAGCTATAGCACTATTAACCGTTTTTTTTAAATAGGATTTTAATTAAATAGTTAGCTATAGTTGTGCAATAGCTGTTTCTGTAGCGGTTCCGCGATGATGTGATAATCGCTATTTAGAATCATCGCGATAATTGCTAATTACAATAAAGATATAAATACATTTTTATATAACAGAAGAATATATGTTAAATAATTCAATTAAAATATAATATGACTTAATGACTGAAAATTATATTGATTATATAGTTCATTATTTAAAAAAAACACCTTTTTTAGACTTTTTTTTCTACTGTCTAATTATGGTTATAAAGTTATTAATTTACTAGTTTGAAATTTTAACTTAATTATTGCGTTTGTATATAATTGATGGATGTCAATTAATCAACAATTTTATCCAAATAATTGTGAATGATACATGTACTTGAATTGAATATGTACTGATTGAACTTTATCTTTCATGCACTTGTTCAAAATTTAACATCAAAGAACTTGAATTGAATTATGTTTCTGAATATATATATAACGTTTAATTTGTATTTCCTGTACTTCTAGATATTTTAATTAATTTTTTATATGCTGGTGCATTTTTAGATAAATAGATGCAGTTTTTGTTGTTGAATTAAATATTTGTGACTAAAAAAGTTAAACATTATAAGAACTAATAAAACACAGGACTAAAATTAATCAAACAAAACAAAACAGAATTAAACAATACAAAAGTTTTAATAGACACAATTCAAAGGCATGCATGGTTTGGAAGTAATTTTTTTGATAAATCAATGCACATTAAATTTTTTGAAATGTTAATATTCACAATTATATTAATCTGAATCAAATCGGTAGTTAGTCTCAATATACTTTACAAAGTTTGATGTTAATATAACATAATGTTACCATATTCACTGACTTAATAAATAGTGAAAAAATTCAAAAAAATGTAAAATTTGATCTCCAAGCAAATTTTAATACGGATTAAATATTGAATGGTTTGAATCGACATTTTAACACATTTTAATACGTGCTCAACTCAAATTGCTTAAAGTGTTTCTTATTTCACTAGCTAGGCCACAGAAGATCTGGGATATATTTTTGTTTGGATGTGACGTCTCCCATTCAGCTAATCATACTGCCTTTTGTTTCCCATCAAGCTCTTGGATCCTTTGGTTGAGGTTTTGTCTTTCAAATCCAATAAGCTCTTGGATCTGTCCGTGGAAATTTCAATTCAGATCCACTAAATTGACGGAGTCAAGTCCCAAACACGTATCCTCTGCATTCACTCAAAAGCGAATCTTTTGAGTTAATGCATCTCGGCCGTTTGATATTAAACGGAGCCAATCCGGCTGTCTGATTTTAACAGAGGGACCCTTTAATATTAGTGCGAATCTTATTTTGCACGGATCTTAGAGTAGATTGGATGGTCCAGATGTATTAGCTCAAAAGATTCCCTTTTGAGTTAATGCAGAGGATACGAATTCGTCAAGTCCCCACTCCCCAGTCCGGTCCAAACCATATGCGAACCCGTTAATGTAGATTCAGATCCATTATCAGCGCTCAATGCTTACTTATACATCCCCAATCCCCATTGCCACTTCTCTCTCTCTCTCACACACACTCTTCTCGTAATCACTCACTCCACTCGATAAATCGGTGTAGAGCTAGAGAACTTCCTCTTATTATGGACCCGACGAAGAAGCGTAAACAACCCGACAGTGCTTTCAATGAGGATCCGAGTTCGGGTGATGGAGCTGTATCCGAGAGAGAGGGAGATATCCAAGATCTTCGCCTCAAAGATAGGAATGCTATGTGAGATTTTTTCAGACTTAAATGTTTTGTTTAATATCTAATTATTTCATTAATTTTATGCGCGGGAATTCGACGGACTTGTGACAAAAAGATTGTTTCTTTCTTTATTTTCTCTACTTTTTTGCCTTGCCTACCTATTTGTGTTACATTCATACTTTCTATTAAGAGGAATTTAATTGGGATACTTTCTTGATTGTGGTTGTTTTTTTGGTAAAATTAAAGGACTGGAGAGTAAAGAGCACAACTTTTTAATTGATCTTGTGTTTTAAGATACTACATTGGTTTTCTTGATAAATTAGATGACAGCATTGTTGTGTGGTTGTAGAGGGCAAGGCTCACAAAAATTTCATAGTGCGGAGACTCCTGTCATAAAGGCAACAGCTGAGATGGTTGAGGGTTTAGGGTTTTTGAAGCAGGCAACCAGTGAAGTATGGTTCTTGTTGTTTCTTTTCAAAATCAATTTATTAATTGTTATGTAGTTTGTCTCTTTTTCTTTTTTTGGTTGGCAACTTGGGTACTTTCCAGGCCTAATTTAAAAATAGCAATGCTAGTCGTGTTGGAAGTTTAACACTATTACTTGTTCGTATTTGAATCCTCTCATGTTTGGCCTAATTCTGAAAATGCTAATAAGCCTCATGAAGTTGCTTACGCTAAGTGGCAAACCTAGATAAATAAATATTGCTAGCTTGCCCCTTTTAAGAAACATTGCACCTTAATTAGATTTTGAATTTTATGCCAAAACAGTGATTGTTGAAATTACTGCATAGGGAGAAGTGAGTTGGTGTTAGGTTGTAATCTACTTGGTACTAGCACTTGTTGAAATTGATTTATCCTTATTATTCCTATCACATGGTATAGAATTGTTTAAAGTTCTCAAATTCTAGTTTTTATCTACAGCTTAAATGGAAGTATCTTTCATTTAAAAGCCCTGTCCTAAATAGGATTTGATCCTAATTTGTTAAAAAAAGAAGCTAATAAATGCTGTTCAACTTTTTATCTTTTTATTAACACTTATTCAAATATGTTCCATCTATATCGGTGAGTCTCTGAAATGGACTGATAAAGATCCATAGCAATTCTTTTTAACTTTTTGTACCGTAATTCATCTTTGGCAACACCTTGAGGTTGCAACATAGATCGAATCTCCCATCATGGCGCTACACGTGGCCAGTTTAGTAGGAGTCCCGATAATTCATGTCTTAGGTTATTTCAGATGCTATTTGGCCTGAATCTAACTTTTTAGTACCTCAAACAGGAACAGCCTCTGGCAGGGCCTTCCTCTGAAGGCAGCACCATCCTCCCTCCTGATCAACAGCAGCCGCAGCCGCAGCAGCAACAGTCGGGTACATGAATTTTTTATAAACATACCATATTGTTTTGCTAGTATCACATGATATGATATACAAAAAAATTTACCTTAAGCTCTTAAAGTTCTTAGGTTAAATGAAGTTTTTAAAATTTGGAACAGACGTTAGAACTGATGGTTCTGTTCTTTCTTCAGGTCCCAGTGAGCATTATAAGGAATTTATAGAGGAAGCACTGGAAGTGTTGAACAATACCTAATAATTAAGAAACATGGCCAGAATGAACAAGGTAAAAATGGATAAGCTTTTTAGGGAAAATTATAAATTACCCTCCCTTAAAAAAGGTATAGGAACTCAAAATGCTTGTATACCAACACAAAATATGTGGAACAAACCAAAGTTACCAAACACAAAATCATTCCTTCTGATGCAAAGTAAAGGAATGTGTGACATGTCTGGTGCTTCTTAACAGTTTAAGAGTGTTTTCTCCAACTTAACTAGGTTATGGTGGTTTTTGGTTGTTTAAAGCTCCACTATTGCTAAACCCTCACCTGTGCCTGACTATGATATTATATTAATCAGAGATTATTGCAGTGCTTCACTTGGTTACTACACTGCTTGTGTATGCGCCGTTCGGAAGAAGTTTGTTTTCCTGCTTATATTTAATTCCTTTTTGTTGACATGTTTGCTCGATTTTTCATTGTAGGTTTTAGTGGTAAACAATAGTTGCTTGAAGATGCATGCTTCATTGATATAGAGATGTTGGTGATTAGTTAGAAAGAGGATGATTTTTTTTTAAACAGATGACTCTCTTTTTCTTACCTAAAATTGAAATCAATTGACCCAAAAACTGTTATTTTCTTACCCAAGACTGAAGTTGGTAATATTTTTTTTTAAACAGAGGCTGCCAAAATTAGTTCATGGATAAATATCAGAGCTGCAGCTCTTGCATTGTTGTGATTTTTTCTTTTTTCTTTTATAGTATTTGTCAGTAGGTGATATTTTTTAAATTTTAGTTACTTATCAGACAGTGGCAGATATATATTTCTAGTAGATAATATATTTTTCATATGTTAAATATATTATTGCATGTTTCAAAAAAGGAGATAATTGTATTTATTGACTCTCTAATGAAAAACATTATATCTATAAAAGCTAAGTGTATTTAGGGAGATTGGAAAGGTTCTCAAAACTTTTGTAGAATATATTTAATCATTCTATTCATCTAAAATGAGAAGCATTATAACAATAAATGTTTTTTTTTCATTATCAATATATTTGTTATCGATAATCGCCGCTGACTATAAAAAAAACATAAATAAATGTTACCAAATTTAAACTTAACAAAAATGACTATGTACATTCAAATATTTAATTCATTGAAGATTCATAATTGAGGAGGGTTCAAATGCCTTCATTTTTCATGCCTCCATCATGTCTCCATTTTTAAAAACTTTAATAACTCAAAATTTAAAACTTAAAAGTCAAAATAAAACCGTTGGATATGATCTACATCATTTTATCTATGCACGTGTAAAAAATTATGACATTTCAATTTTGTTTTGGTTGTCATCAAGAGCTTGTAAAAAACGTACTAATGTGGATAATTTCTAGACGTTGATTTTTTAACTTATTGATTCACATAAAAACAAAATCAAAATGTGATAATTTTTTATGAGCACATAGATAAAATGATGTAGATCATATCCAACGGTTTTATTTTGACTTTTAAGTTTTAAATTTTGAGTTATTAAAGTTTTTAAAAATAGAGGCATAGTGGAGGCACAAAAAATAAAGGCATTTGAACCCTCCTCTTGTAGAATATATTTAATCATTCTATTCATCTAAAATGAGAAGCATTATAACAATAAATGTTTTTTTTTCATTATCAATATATTTGTTATCGATAATCGCCGCTGACTATAAAAAAAACATAAATAAATGTTACCAAATTTAAACTTAACAAAAATGACTATGTACATTCAAATATATAATTCATTGAAGATTCATAATTATACATAATTGAGGAAAAGTAGAGAATAAAGTATAATAGGTATAATATGCTGCTACTATAAGGTCACATAATAGAAGAAATTCTGATCGTTATTGTTGAATCACACGTTCTACATCTAGTTTCACAAGCTAACTATCATTCGAAAAATTCAGTAGATTCCAGATGTTATTTATTTATTTTGATGAAAATCCCATATGCTATTTTTAGTTACTTTTCGGAGAAAGTGGAATCACGATATCTTCTGTGACATTGTAGTAAGTGCATTGCATATAGTAGGTCAATTTTTTAGTTTAGACTTTAGTGCATAGTGACAAATGAATTATTCGAGTTCGGAAATGATTCGGAATTATCCGGATTAGATATCTCAGTCTTACAAAGAAGCAAAAAAAAACCAAAAAAATGTTTAGGAAAAAATTCGGAAAAAATTTGCGAATAATTCGTAAAATTCGGGAAAAGTTCGTAAAATTCGCAAATTATTCGGGAATAATTCAGTCAAAGTTCGGTCAACCGAATAATTCGGCGTTCGGTTCATCATCACCAAAAAAACTAATTATTCACGAATAATTCGCAAATCTTGTAACTATGCTTTAGTGTAGCATGCAGCATGGCCATGGATAACCACGTGGATCTAACACTACCAGCACATCATTAAAAAAAAAACAAATTTAAGTATTTACAATCCCGGAGTTTATGGAAAGATTAATTTTGGTTGCTTTTCTTCGGTGCATTTGATTAGAGGGCTGTGATTCCATCCAGACCAGTGTTATAAAAAATGGCCCTTTAGACTGATTAATCGGTTAATTAATCGTTAACAATAATCAAATTGTTACGGATTTTTCCGACTGATCAACCGATTATTTTTTATAATAATTAATTATTTCTAATTATTTTTAAACAAACACATACCGTTACTTACAACACTGATTCAGACCTATCAAATCAACACGGACAAAAATATGAGGCACGGAACCTGAGGTAATAGAAAATATTAATGGTGGGCCTTTTTCCTCCCAATCCAACGTGCAATACAAATTGGGTTCTATGTCCTCAACTCAATGTACAAGTTGATTTATAGGTTAATGATGGTTGGTTTAATCGCTAAATATGAAATTGATACCTATAGATGAGTATTAGATCTTAAGTTGATCAAATATTACTTGCCTACACAATGAAGATCTTAATGTTGTCAAAACAAATTTTGCATGATTTAAAAAAAAAAAAATGTGATAATCATGAATATCATGTAAACTGCATGAATCGAACACTTAAAACAAGCGAATAGATCATATCTAAATCAATGTAGCAATCTGTTACTACTTGTTATTTTTGATATTTTATTCAAAAACACAATAGTATATTAGATGTTGGAGAAAATCAATTATATTTATTTAGAAAATTATAGAAAATCAAATTTTTTTTATTTTTTTTCCTTATATAATAGATAATTAAAAATAAAATTGATAAGACATTATGCAATATGCAAAAATAAAGAAAGAGAATCCTCCTAAATTTATTTGAAGTTATCTGCAGAATCATTTTACAACTTGAACATGATTTATCCACCAAGGTGAGCTTGAATTTTAAAATACATTTATATATGATAAAAATACTTATACTAATTCTTTTTTAGAAGGATTATTATTTTTTAAATTACATTAATATTTGATAAAATTACTTCTACAAAATACATTTATTTTTTAATTCAGCTATGTCCATATTTCTCATAAGGAAGTTAATGGGAAGCCTTTTCTCTGTATTTGGATACTGCTTGATAGTAGTTTAGCATTGATGGATGCTGCAACCAGGGCAAATATTTGGCCTAAATTTGTAAGTCTTCATAATTTATGTCTTAATTATTTCAAATGCTATTTGTAAAGAGTCCTAATAATCTAACTGTTTAGTACCTCAAACAGGAAGTGCTTTTGTTATTGATTGACGCTAATACCAATACAATCAACGCTGCTCGACAAGAGCTGCAACAGCAACAGCCTCTATTCATTTACCTCAATGTTTTGCTTCACTCTGTCAGAAGCATCTTCTTTCCTAATCAGCAGCCACATCATATGAGTTATTTGGAAATCAATAAGTTAAAAGCATATGAGTTATTTGTATGCGAATCAATTATTTTTATTCTATTATGTATACTTTTTAATCAATAATTTGAATTTTTTTTAATTCTTCTCCATTTTAGTTTCGATTAACAAAGTTCAGTTGGAAATCATCTCTATTTAATTCTATTGAATTGAAATAAATTGACACCAAAAACTGTTGTGTTCCAATCACAACCTAACAAGATATTCAACATTGGAGCTCACATGATAGCATCGCACCACTAGACATGCTTTACATTTGAATGTTTGCATGTATGTATGTGTTTGAACATTGAGATAATGAATTTTGCTAATTTTATTTATCCATTTGTATTAAATGTTGACACTTATTGTAGAATGTCAAAAGGCAATATAATTGAATTCATTGTTGACGCTTTGGGAGCGAGTAAAGGTGAGATATAATTGAATTCATTGTACTATGGGAGCAAACTTGGAATTTAATTTCGCCTCAATAGGAATTAAGATTATGTACTTCTATTGATATTTAAATAGTACTTTGATACTTTGGATATTTGAAAACTTTGATGATGTTGCTCCTGTTGGCTATTTGGAAAACTTTGGATTATGTAATTGTACTGAACTTTGATTGATTGTACTAAACTTTGGTGTTTGATATAAATTTTGGTATTTGTAATGAACTTTGATATAAACTTTAGTGTATTGTGTAATTAGAATTCATAATGCCTGAGTTTTTATTGAAGTGCTGTAATTTCGAACTATGACCCAGCTATAAGTCATAACTCGTAAGTCGTAACAAAGTTCGTAAAAGTTCGAAACTGAGTTCGTAAAAAATTCGATTCGAAATTGAGTTCGTTCGAAATTAATTCGAACCAAACTCAAACTGGGAGTAAGTTCGATTCGGTTCGGTTCGTTTGCAGCCCTAGATAAGACAATATCATGTGTGTGGTTACATGAATTTCATCCCATAATTCATGAAGCCTATGTTAAGCAGAGAGGGAGTTGCCCATGATGCTTAGGGAAGAGGAGCCACCGTTTGACAAGATTAGTATGGATTAAGAGCTAAAGGAGCATTAAAAAATCTTAATCCTATCTAGTCGAACATGTACTTAAAGAAGGAGTACTTAGAATTAAGATTTTGTACTAAGGAGTTTTAATCTCGCTTAAGGACTCACTATTCGGATAGATTAATGTGGATTAAGACCTAAAGGAAACTTAAGGAAGCGTAATCTTGTTCAGCCTTAAGGAGCCTTCGGGTTTTACTATGCTCTTACAAATGTTAGTACTACTCTAGTCTTTGTTTTTCAATCATTTGTTACTTCAAGGGGAACTCTTCCATTTTTACTTTTTGTTAATCATAATTAAGTCATAATTAATTTCAAAAATCGATACAAGAGAACATATGAGATTGAGATATAACAGGAGAGTTGATACAGGAGGAGTCATGGAAGACAACAAATTGAAGCACCTTAGTATTTGAGGAAATATAATATTTGGCAGAGGTACAGACAGAGTTAGAGTGGAAAAAATGTGTTGTGCCGTGTCATGACTAACACGTCATGACTTTGGTCTCGTGCCGTGCCGTGCCGTGACTAAGTTAATTTTTCACGTGCCGTGCCGTGCCGTAACCAAAATGTCATGGAGTGGTCATGAGTCACGCCGTGCCTGAACGTGCCGTGATCATATGTGACTCGCGTGACCATTTAATCATAATTTAGGTTAGTTTATTCAAGATTCACCATTAAATCAATATATAATGGTCCTAATTACACGTGACTCGTGTGACTACGTGTCGTGCCCTGCCGTGACTAAATCTTTCAAATGTCGTGCTGTGTCAAAGTTAAAAAAAAATAAATACGGCACGCGAATGGTCACGGCACAGGACACGCGAGTCACGGCACGTAACTAACACGCGTGCCGTGCCGTTCCGTGACCGAGCCAGCTCTGCCGTGCCATTTTTCCCACTCTAGATAGAGTCATAGGGAAATTAGGTGCCAGCAAAAGAAAGAGGTAATTTGAATTTGAAGGGAAGAGCAGAATTGTCATTTCATCTAATTTATTAATATTAACAGGTACATTTTATTGATTAATATAAAAAATGAGTATATTAATAAATTAAGTGAGTTTAAATGGGTAAATAACTAATTTAAAAAATTTAATGGAAAAATATCTAATTCTGTTTTTTTTTAATCTATTTCTTTTGGGCTTTGGCCCGTGACACACACGACTACACAATAATTTTGAAGGCAAGCCAGTTACTATTTTTGTTTGGGTCGTAAAATTTTCAAATCCAATAAGCTCTTGGATCTATCCTCCGGAAGTTCCATTCAGATCCACTAAGTTGACGGAGTGGAGTCCCCAACACATGCGAATCCGTTAATGTGGATTCAGATCCATTATCATCGCCCCTTGCCACTTCTCCGGTTCTCCCATTCTCCCTCTCGCAAGAAGCCTCTCTCTCTCTCTCTCTCTCTCTCACACTCTTCTCGCGATCACTCACTCCACTCGATAAATCAGTGTAGAGTTCTTCTCTTATTATGGAAATGGACTTCGACCCCGACAGCCCTTTGTATGAGACGGCTCCGATTTCGGATGATGATCCACCTTATTGGGCACAGGGATTGTCCATATCGGTTCGCGACCAAAATAGGGAGCTCATGTGAGATTTTTTTCCGACTTAATTTTCGCTTAATATCTTAATATTTGATGAATTTTATGCGCGGGAAGTTCTGCACTACAGTCACACACAAAAAAGTAGAAAAAATTTACAATTTAGCTGCGCAAAAAAAAAAAAAGAAGACTGTTTCTTTTTCTATATTATCTAGTTTTTTTTTTTTGAATGATTGGGGTTATTTAAGCAGTTCTTGAAATACGATTGGTTGGTTGATACCACATACTTTCTATTTTTGCTACATTGATACATTTTAATAACTTCTTTCGCATTTGGGGTGAGACTTGAGTTACCGACCTTGAAATGAAAATTGAAGGATTATTTATTTTTTGTGGTTGTGTTTTTTTGGTAAAATTGAAGGATTGGAGAGTAAAGTGCACAAAGTTTGAATTTCTGTTGTAATTTAAGATACTAAATTTGTTTACTTGCTAAATTAGATGACAAATTGTTGTGTGGTTGTAGAGCGGACGGTATAAACAACAATCCTTATGTGAAGTTGATTCATGAATCAATGGCTTTTGCAACAGCAACAATGGTTGAGGACAGGTTTCATAAGGAGGCGGCCCATCAAGTATGGTTCTTTCTTCTTGTTTCTTTTCAAAAAGCAATTTACTAATTGTTATGTAGTACGCCTTTTTTCTTTTTTCTTTTTTGTTGGCAATTTGGGTTGTTTCTAGGCATTATTTAAAAATAGTAATCGAACATTCATCATTATTACTTGTTTGTATTTGAATCCTCTCATGTTACACCTAATTCTGGAAATGTCTAATAAGCCTCGTGAAGTTGCTTGCTCTCAAGTGGCAAACCTAGATAAATATTGCTAGCATTGCACCTGAAATTGATTTTGAATTCTATGCCAAAACAGACAATAATTGTTGAGATTACTACAAAGGAAGAAGTAACTTGGTGTTAGGTTGTAATATACTTGGTGCTAGCACTTGTTTGAAATTGTTTTATCCTTTTCATTCCGATCACATGGCATTGAATTGTTTAAAGTTCTCAAATTCTTGTTTTTATCGTTAAAAACCGTAGACCTAAAAATGATTTTATCCTAATTTGTTAAGAAAATTAAAGCTAATAAAATCACTTCAACCTTTTATCTTTTACAAACCCTACTCCTAAATATATTCCATCTACATTAGCGAGATTCTGAAATGGAAACGATAAAGCTCCATAATAGTTCTATTAAAAAAGTTCTCACTTTCTACCTTCTCTCTTGCTAAGTGAAAGCTGTTCAATTTTTGTAATATCTCTATTCCTCTTCTTAGCATGATTATCTAGAGAGGATTAATGATTATATCCAAAGGATACCAAGTACTCCAGATCTTTTGCAAGGTATGTGCGCTTGTCTGTTTTGTGTGTTTAAACTAGGATTTTGTACTTCAGCTTCCTAACCAGGACAGTGAGAATGTGAGATACAGAGAACCTCAACTCTTAGCCTAAAGTTCATCTACATAATTCTAAAAAGAAAACAATACAGCACGAATAATTGAAAAGATCTTGCAAACTCCAAGACCAATAATCTTGAATTAAAGAGAGCCTTAACTCTTAGAGACTGTTTTTCATCTGACAAAAATCTGTTCTTGAGATATTATCTTGAACAAGAGTGTTGACAAGTTGTAATTTTCAGGTGCACTAGTGGATTTGGCATCTCAGATGGGGCACCTGGATAACTCTCAGGTAGAGTACTCTCCAAAGGTGCTTATGTTTTATACTCCCCATCCATGTTGTTAACATTGTCTCTATCCTGAAGTTATAATTTTATTTATAGATTTCAATCAATTCTATGTTCTAAAACATGTGAAATCGTTGGTTCATTTTGTTATATATCGATCGTACTGGGACCATAACCTTCCAGTAAGATGCCAGATCTTGTTTTGTTTTTTGCAATTTTGATCCTGTGTAATGATGAGATTTGGAATTTTCTCTTATTTTTTAATTCAGCTACTTTCTGACGATAACACCGTAGATGCTGAAGATCTCCCTGAAGAACATTTAAAGGAAGTCTTTAATCTCCATCTTTGGCAACTCCTTGAGGTTGCATCACGGATCAAGGCTCCTGTCAGAGCGCAACTTTTGAACAGTGTGGTAGGAGTCCTGATATTTCATGTCTTAGGTTATTTCAGATGTTATTTGGCCTGAAACTAACTGTTTAGTACCTCAACCAGGCAAAGCCTCTGATACAGATCCTCCTTCCTCAAGAGCAGCAACAGCCTCGGGCAGGGCCTCCTTCCATCGGCAGACCCAACCTCTCTCTTCAACAGCCTCAGGCAGATATTCTCTCCATCGGCATGCCCACCCTCTCTCCTCAACAGCCTCAGGCAGGGACCCTCTCTCCTCAAGAACAGCCGCAAGAACAGCAACATTCCCACCCTCTCTCCTTCGGCAGCCCCACCCTCTCTCTTCAACAGCCTCGGGCAGGAACTCTCCCCATTGGCAGTCATCTTCAACATCCTCGGGCAGGGAATCTCCCCATCGGCAGCCCCACCCTCTCTCCTTAAGAGCAGCCACAAGAGCAGCAACAGCCTCTGGCAGGGACTCTCTCCATCGACAGCCCCACCCTCTCTCCTGAACAGCAGCAACTGTTGAGTACTGACACCATAGCCACCTACCAGTAAGATGCCATATCTTGTTCTGTTCTTTCTTCAGGTCCCCTAGGAGGATTAGACTGGAAATTTTGTCAGACAATGAATTCCCGGCTTTGTTGGATACATCTAATAAGAAACATGGCCAGTATGGATAAGGTAAAAAGGGATAAACTTCTTGGGGGCAATCTATAAGTTGCCGTCCCTTAGAAAAAGTATAGGAACTTAAATTGCATGTATACCAACGAAGTATGAGGAACATAATCTACGCTATATCAGCCCGTCTGATGCAGAGTAATGTAATGTGTTACATGTATGGTGCTTCTTAACAGTTTAAGATTGCTTTTTCCAACTTTACTGGGTTTTGGTGGATTTTTGGATACTTAAAGTTCCACTATTACTAGAGGAAGAAAGCAGAAGATATATACCTGACCTGTGCCTGACTTTGATATTATATTAATCAGAGATTATTGTAGTGCTTCATCATAGTTATTACACTGCTTGTTTATATGCTGTTTGGAAAAACTTTGTTTTTCCTGCTTATATTTAGTTCTTTTTTCTTGACATGTTTGTTGAATTATTCATTGCAGGTTATTCAAATAATGGTTGCTTGAAGATGCTTCGAGTATTCAGTTCCATTGATTTTAGTTTTTCTAATGATTAGTTAGAAAGAGAAAAGGATTTTGATAGCTACTTTTTTTAAATGTTCTTTGAGGGAAAATATAAAGACTTTAGCCGTAAATGTGACACTTGATGTATAGAGCTACAAATTTTTCTGCACTCTTGAGTAAGGTAGTTTTGTTTTCCAAGTTGAGAGGCAGAGTTTACTGGATCTGGATGTGTCCCATACAACTTAAGTTTTACTGTTATACTCTAAATTCAATGCATATATGACATGTAAGGATGTTAAATTTGATATTTCAAATTCTCTGTTCCCAGACCCCTGAGTTAACCAGTAATTTCTGTATTGATTAAGCGAGCTGCGCTGCTCTGCTCTGCCCATATTATATAAATTTAGATTCTTGAATTTCCTTAAAAAAGCATCCAACCCAAAATTTAGTACGTAGCAGAGTAAAACAACTTTTTGAATTCTGATAGTTTGTCTTTCATGTTTAAGCAAGGTTTATTTTCTCATAAAAGTGTCAGTCCAAATGTGTGTTCTGTTTGTTAGCTTAGGCAAAAGTACAATTCTTCTTTTTTTTCCTTCTAGAACCAATCAAACCACAAGGCCTTTTGAGCTTGTCCATTTAGATGTGTGGGGTGCTTCGCCTATTGTTTCAAGTACTGGATTTAATTAATTTGTTACTTTTATAAACGATTTTACTAGATTTACATGGGTGTACCTTTTGAGAAATAAATCAGAAGTTTTTCAGTTCTTCAAGTACTTTGTCAATATGATTGAAAATCAATTTGAGTGTTCATTAAAAACTTTGCGATCTGATGGTGGTGGAGAATATGTTTCCAACAATTTCCAGCAAATTTTTTTAGAAAAAGCTATTCTCCATGAAAAGTCTTGTCCTGCTACTCCACAACAAAATGAGGTGGCAGAACGGAAAAATAGACACATACTAGACATTGTTAGAACACTTCTTTTAGAAGGGGATGTTCCACCTACTTTTTGGGATGAGGCTGTTCGCACCTCGGTCTTTGTAATAAATAGTCAAGTTTCAAAGAATTTGCAAAATCAATCTCCTTATTTCTTGTTGTATAATAGGCATCCTAGTTATGATATGTTGCACACTTTTAGTTGTATTTGTTATGTTCATCTTCCTCCAAACGAACGTACAAAGCTTACTAAACAATCTACTGAATGTGTCTTTTTAGGCTATGCAATAGGACAAAAAGGGTTTCGTTGTTATGATCCGAAGGCTCGAAGAGTTCGAATTCTAGAAATGTTATCTTTAGAGAGTCCATTTTCTATTATCAGCAATGCTCCATTCTGTCACCAACGGTCTCTAAGTCAGTTTTACCTCTTTTTCAAATTCCACATGCATCTTTTTGAAGAATAGTGGATAATTCCACCGATTTCATTAGAAATCATGAGAGCCTGTTTGGTACCTAAAATAGGTACCAAATACCAGACAACAGTCACTTACATCATTATGTACATAAGCCAGAACAAAATACACAGCACTGAGCACATACCTAACTAGCTAAGACTATCAAAAAGCAACAGCTACTGAAGTAAATATTCAAAAACCTGCAGAATTGCATCTATCTAATGACAACAAAAATTTAGTCCAATTCTTCCCAATTGATATCATCCCCCTCACTCAACTCGGCGCCAGACATTTGATTTTGGAGGCTGCCAACTCCAAAATCCTGAGTAGAGATTTCCTCGGAACTCTCCCTGTTTAGTGAAAGTAGAAGATCCACTACCTGAGAAGTGTCCGGGCTGCTGGTTTCTTCCTCTAGAATAAGATCTGGGAGGTCCTTAACATCAAAAGGAAGCATTAGATTTAATTTAAGTAAAGAGTTTTCTGATTTGGATTTACACCAGAAAACAGCTAAAGAGATAATCTTAGCACCTATGGCTTTAATAGAGATAGGGTGAGTATCATTAAAACACACCCTATTCCTTTCATTCCAGATTACCCAAAGGACAGCTGCTCTTAATAATTCTACTAATAGTCTGTCTTTTAAAGGAATAACTGCATCAAGCAACCATAAATCTTCAAGAGAAACACAATCAAAAGTAAAAGTATTGTAAGAAGCTATCCAATTCCAAATTAATTTAATGTAAGAGCAATGAATAAAGAGATGAGTAGTGCTTTCAGGTTGATCACAGAATACACAGGTTGTATCACCAGGCCAGCCTCTTATGGCTAAGTTGGTCTTAGTCAGAATTTTATCTCTTCTAACTAGCCATAAAAAGATTTTAATCTTCAAAGGAATATGTGATTTCCAGATAGTTAGATACTCAAGGTTAGGCATATCACCATATTCTAACCACTTGTAAAAAGAATGGACAGTAAAAATATCATCTTTAGACCATCTCCAAATCAGTCTATCTTCAACATGAGTTGATAAAGTGAAATGTAAAAATCTGTGTTGAAGATCTAACCATTCTACAAGATATATACCAGTTAGCTGTCTTTTGAAAGACATTTGCATAGGAGAATGAGCAAATACCTCAGCCACTGAGATAAATCTTTGAGAGAATAGAAAATAAATTTGGATATAGATGTTGTAAGGCATGTTCTGTACACCACCTATTTAACCAAAAAGATGTTGACTTACCATTACCAATTTCCTTATTGAGTCCTAGATTAATAAGTACATGGTCTTTGAGAATGGATTTCCAAAAAGGGGAACAGACAGTAAGGGTAGTTCTATGACTATATTTACTATGCAGAATGTCTTTCCATCTGCCTAGAACAGAGTTATCTAAAAATCTAATCCACCACTTGGCTAAGAGTGCCTTGTTCATTAATTTAAGATCTAAGATGCCTAAACCACCTTGGTCTTTACTTTTACAAACAATATCCCAGGCCACTAAGGAGTATTTTTTCCTAGTGGAATTTCCTCCATGCCATAAAATTTTTCTTCTTATTTTATCAATTTTATGTCTAATTTTAGCAGGCATTCTGTAAATAGACAACCAATATAAAGGAATTGCAGAAAGAACAGAATTTAAAAGTGTAACTCTGCCACCTAATGATAGTAAAGAGCATTTCCAGCTTTGAAGTCTCTTTTCTATCTTATCAATTAATAATTGCCAATCTATATCTGTTAAGGCTTTGTTGTGGATAGGAACACCTAAGTAAGTTAAAGGTAAATTAGCTACTTTACATCCTAAAACTGAGGCTAAGGAATTACTTTCTAGCTCAGTTAAATTAAGAGGATACATCTCACTTTTCTCATAATTGATTTTGAGACCTGAAGCATTTTCAAAAGCTACAAGTAGTCATTTGATATTGCTCAAGATTACATTATCAGCTTTGAGAAAAAGAAGGGTATCATCTGCAAAATGTAGGTTAAGTACATTGCCTAAGTTAGGAAAGTTACATAATCCATCTACAAAACCACCTCTATTAGCCCTAGTAAGGAGTTTATTAAGGGCATCAGTAACTAGAATGAAGAGGAAAGGAGACAAAGGATCACCCTGTCTCACACCTCTTTTGCAAGAAAAATAAGGACCTAAAGAACCATTTAAATTGACACAAGTTCTGCTGCCTTCTAAAGTCAGCTTAATCCAATTGATAAATTTTCTACCAAACCCTCTTGCTTGGAGAATCTCTAACAGAAAGTCCCAATTGACATGATCAAATGCTTTCTCAAAGTCTAATTTAAACAATACTCCTTTTAGTTTCTTAACTTTCATTTGGTGTAGGATCTCATGGGCACAGACCACATTGTCTAGAATTAATCTACCTTTAATGTAAGCAGTTTGAGAAGAATCTATCAGAGAGTCCATGACTGTAGCCAATCTATCAGCTAATAGTTTAGTAATTATTTTGTAACTACAATTAATAAGACTAATTGGTCTAAAATTTTTAACAGTGATGGCATATTCCTTTTTAGGTAGTAAACAAATAGCTGCCAGATTAAATTTAGAAACATCTAAAGTATTATTATAGAAGGCAGTAAATAACCTAAGTAAGTCATCTTTGATGATATCCCAAAAAGATTGATAAAACTGAAAAGACATGCCATCTGGACCAGGTGCTTTGGTAGGGTTACAAGAAAATACAACAGTTTTAATTTCCTCTAATGTAAAAGGATATTCTAAAAATGCACATTGGTCCTTATTTAAGTTTTCAGAAGGCATCCATAGATTCTGTTGTAAAGTAATGATTCTAGGAGAAGAAGAGCCCATGAGACATTTATAAAAATCAGTGATATGTTTATGTATGATAGCTTGATCAAAAACTAAATTACCATCAATTTCTAGACTACCAATAGCATTCTTCTTTTTTCTGGTTGATGCTACTATATGAAAAAATTTGGTGTTGAGATCACCTTCTAGAAACCATTTAAGTTTGGATCTTTGTTGCCAATATTGTTCTTCCTCTAGATATAATTTGTGGAGCTCATTCTGACATGAAATCCAATTATCTAAATCCTGATCTGTGAGACAATTATCATCTAATTGCTGTTCATAAGAACCAATGCTAGCTAAAAGAGTAGACTTCTTCCTCTTTGTTTCTCCTCTAACATTAGAACTCCAACCTCTTAATTTTTTCCTCAGAAATTGCATTCTTAATTTCCAACTAAGTCCTAAATCAGATGTTAAAGGAATGGTACACCACCAAGAAGTGACTAAATCATAAAAGCCCTCAACAGCTAGCCAAGTTTTATCAAATTTAATTGTTTTAGACTTAGGAAAAATTACAGCTTGAGTATCTAAAATCAAGGGATTATGATCAGAGTAAGCTCTGGGAAGAGATGATAGTTTTGCTGAAGTAAAGTATGAATTCCAGGAGTTAGTGCATAGACATCTATCTAATAAAGCTTGGGAATGTGAATTTAAAGATCTAGCCCATGTAAATTTTCTATCAGTTAAAGAGAGTTCCATTAATTCATTATCTCTAATGAAAGAGTTAAAACGACTACTAATAACATGATTGAAAGTAGGTCCAGATCTCTCAGATCGACGTCTTATCATGTTAAAATCTCCCATAATTAGCCAAGCATCTATTCCTAAATTACTAATATCTGCTAATTCTAGTAGAAAGTGTCTTCTAGAATTAGTAGATAAAGGGCCATAAACTGTTGTAAAACACCATTCAAAATTATCAGTCTTATTTTTGAAATGAACAGTAATGGAGTGATCTCTAACATAGGATGCAATTAAGGAGAGAAAAGACTCATTGTAACCTAACAGTAAACCTCCTGATGCTCCTACAGATGGTTTGACAATCCATTGAGTAACATTAAAACTTAAAGCTCTTAAAGTTCTATCAGCAAAAATTTCTTTTTTAGTCTCTTGAATACAAACTACATCTATATTGTTATCCTTAATTAAATCACTTAAATATCTTCTTTTAACAGCTAATTCTAAGCCTCTAGCATTCCAATTAAGAAATTTAACCATTAAGCTGAGGTAGATTCCTAAAGTTGTGAGAGTCAGACGACTCATTAGTCTCTACTGTATCAAGATCCACTAAGTCCTGCTTGAGCACAGAATCAGGGATCTGACCAATAGGTGCACATTCTAAAAGAACTTCCTCAAAACAAGGCTTAGATAAGGCTCTCAAAGATTTAACAATCTGAAGACTCTCATCTAGAGTGTCTCCTAATTTAAAGCCACTAATGTCATATAACTTAACTAAATCCAGATCAGAGAGAGAAACATAAGGGAATTGTTCTAAAAGGAACTGAGTACCTGTATTAGCCTTAGCAGGCTTGACAGAAGGCTTGGCTCTCTCACCAAGGACCACTTCTTTTGTCCCAGCTAATTGATTCAGTTTGACCCGAAGGCTGTTACGAGGCTCTTTAATAGGGGATTTGCCTTTTCTTTTCTTTTCATGAGCATTACGGATGGCAGCATCACCTGGCTCTTTAGAAGCCAAGTGGGGAGGGGGGAGGGGAGGATACTGTCTCAGACCAAGGATCATGATCCAAAACATAGCTATTGGCAGCAGTAACCGAGACTGGCAGAGTATCAGATAAATCATGTAAAGGGGTGAAGCGATTGGAAGTAAGTGAGTCGTCTATAGTAGCAGGAGTAACAGTAGAAACTGGTACTGTTATGGGCTGAGAAGTTAGAGGAGACTGAGAAGGAGAGTTATGTAAAATGGGCACAGTAGGAACCAGAGGTTTAGATTGGGAGGAAGAAGAAGGCAGGACTCGTGGTTGAACTGGCAAAGGAGGAGGAGCACCAGTAGACCTCCTTTGCTGCCAGAAAGGTCTTTGCTGAATAGAGGTAGCCCTACCTTCTCCTTCAACAACAAATTGAAGCCAGTAATATCGAGATATGCCATCTGGACCAGTGAACAAGATTTTGCGACAGGAGGGAATATCAGATCTAGCAGAAACCCCTATCTTAAGTCTCAAATATTTCATGATATCTCTGCTGCGTGAAAGGGGATCTACCTGTAGCACAAAACCCCCCATATCACTGATGAGGCGTTCAAACTCAGGACCTCGGGATATTGAGAGGCTCCCATCCACCATCATATTTAATCGGATCAAAAGCCTCGAGGGGAAAAACAATATCTCCCAACAAGACCCGACCTTCTTCTAAAGCGATTTGTCTCCAAGACGGGTCAGGAGGTGTGATTACGAAACAGTCATCAGTGAGAGGAACGACTTTCCAGTGAAAATTTTGCACTGGAAAACGTTCTGTCAAACAAGAACGAATAAAATCAGCACCTTTGTTATAAGAGTCTTTAATCACTACATCACGGCGGAGAATCAGATCAAAGTCTTTAACTGCCTGCGTACTAGTAAAGCGCAGCACTGGTAAAGAGTTACCAAGAGCTTTCATCTCCTCGGTAAGAGAAGGACGAGAAGTGGAAGGCAGCATAGTGATAGCCTTACAAGTGTGAGATCTATGGCCAAGGCGGTTGCAAGCAAAGCAAACCACCGCGTTGCGACAAGAATGAGCCTGATGACCCAGATCGCCGCAACGAAAACAGACTAAGGAGCCTTTTTTAGAAAGAGATGTGAGAGAGCGAAGCTTAGAATGAAGATGAGACTTAGCGGGAACCCTAGAAGTATCTGGAAGCGCCGGATCAGCTGTGGTATGCGCTGTATGAATTACTGAAGATGGAGGAGGTGCAAGAGCCGCGATCGCCGCAAAAGATCGGGGGAGATCGGATCCGAAAGGACGCCATTGGGAAAACGCGTCTCCAAGAGGCGGTGAGGAGGGCCCAGCAGCAGACGAAGGTGGAAGTGAGTGGGATATAGACAAACTGGAGGGGGTGCGAAGACCATCAGACCCTAAGGCCCTACCAGCAGCGGGTAGAGGGCGTGAACTGGAGGCAGAGGGATCTAAAGTTCCTCCAGTAAGTGATATTTCGCCTGTCGGGGAGATATGAGATTTAAGAGGCGGGATCGGTAAAGGCGAAGTAGAGCGGGTTGAGACACAGAGTTGCTTCGCGCAATCAAGAAACCGCTGCATAGAGGATTCCATATCGGCCAGCACAGACGATAGAGCCATGAGGAGAGCAAAATCAAAGAGAAATGGGCCGAGAAGCCAAGTCTTGACAATCTTGAAAATCCGGTGACGGTGGTTGGCCCAAGAGCAAAATCTAATAGCTTCTTGTTTTTTATATATATAGAATCTGATCTGTATATATGCTAATTATGTTATTTTTAAGAAAAAAAAAATAAATAATTCCACATGCATCTTGTGATACTCAATTGTTAAATCGATTTAAACCTGGTTTTGTGTACACAAGACGAAAAAAGATGATTGATTTTATGCCTCAACCTGAAGACTCTTCTCTTGACCTAGTTCCTAACCATGACACACCAACTGTGAGAGACTCGACTGATATGGGTCTACGTCGATCAACACGGCTGACTCAACCTCCGCCAAGGTATGGCTTTCTAGCAAGTCCTCAACCTTGTGATGTTCCTGGTTCGTATCAGCAAGCTGTACAACATGATTGTTGGAAAATTGCCATGAAAGAGGATTTGGATGCATTGCATGAAAACAGCACATGGGAGTTAGTTACATGCATGTCCTACTGATGTTAAACTCATTGGTTGTAAATGGGTTTTTTCATTCAAACTGAAACCGGATGGATCTCTAGATCGGTATTGGGTATGTTTGGTTGGATTGAGAATAGGCTATTCTTGGGATTAGGCTATTCGGTGTTTGGTTGGGTTAGAATAACTAGATAATCCAAACTTTGTCTTATTAGAATAGGCTATTCCTAAGGGTTTTGAGATTTGGCTAGTCTAATAAGACAAACAATAGCTATTTTTGATTTGGTTATTCTTATTCTTGTTTTACAACCAAACATACCCATAAGGCTAGGTTGGTTGCTCTCGGTAACAAAGAGAAGTATGGTATCGATTATTGATGGGTTAGAATCAGAGCTAATAATATTTATAACCCTAATTGTCTACTTTACAATCGATTCACAAGCGCATGAACCTATCGTATAGTATAGATCGGGGTGTCGATCCACAGGGATAGTGTATTAAGAAATCTAACGGCAATCAATTCTAGGTTTTTAGTTGTTTTAGTTGTTTGGTTTGATTGTTTGGTTTGTTTGGTTGCAGGAATAATTAAAACAGTAAATGAATACTTTGTGTATGGAAATAAGCTTTCAGGGATCGGACTATCTATAATTCTTACTTGTTTAATCTAGTTTCTGGTCAAGAATGCAAACGTATATGGTGCTGTCACCAACCGCATGCAAGCGCAACTACCTATCAATTATGGTTTCTAATTCCAATCGGTGTCGCATGCGGTTTGACCAAAACCATATGCGTCATGTATTGGTATCAATTGCAAATCTGAGAGCTATTAATCCTATCCTAGTGCTAATCAGAGGTACGTTATAGCACCCTAACTAAGAAGGACTAGTAAGATAATGGTACCCTTACCTCACCCTAATCAATTGCATAAAGATCAATGATAAGTCTCCATTACCAAGAATAGAAGGATTTAAGTTTACAGTTACGTCCTTCCTTTATACCTTTTGTAGTTGTAATAACCGAAATTACCCCACTATCGATTTATAGAATGCAACGTTCGTCTGTAGATCTATATTCCAATAGGTTCTTAACTGAGATTCAGATCACAAGGATCAACATGTACGTCTATTTCCTTTATTGGATCTAAGATAATTATATCCTATTTCTAACCGGCCAACCCTATATGTCTACCATGGGGTGTACATTGCCATGTCACGAGGTTACACGCACCGGATTAAGTAGTAGTATAAATAATAAAGTGCAGAAAGAATTCAGATCAAACGCAAATGATAAATATAAATAACCTCTAGATTAAACTTATAAGAATTCAAGATTACATGCATTCACCCTAGAAAGGTGTTACTTAGCCGCTCATGACGAGTTCAACAACACAAGATACAAAAGACATAATTAAAGGAGTAAGAGGAATACACCTAGAGAATCTCATTATCTCATACACGTCTTGTATCTCTCTTCTTCTAGTCAAGCTTACACGTTTTCTATTCTCTATTCTATATGTGCTTTCTCTCTATTCGCCTCTCCTTTGGGAACCCTATATTCTATATATATTCTACTAGGTTCTTTGTATGTCCATATGAGGAGATGAGTTGTAATTCGTCCATCATGTGTTAGTGGGCTTAGTGGAACTTGGCTACTAAGTTTAGTGTTGTAACTGTTGTTTGTCAGTTATCTTGTATGGTTGCCTAGGTTGCATGCGGTTGAGCATCATCCGTATGGAAATCCTGCGCTGCATCTCTTGTATGCGGTTTGGCTGCCTCTAGTTGCATGCGGATGAAAGGTCAACAGCATACTGGTACCAATATGTCCAGAATGCTTCGTTTTATACCTATTTTAGCTCCAAAAACACTAGAAAACCTGCAATCTTACAGAATCAAGTAAAATGACAAAGGTAATCTGATTCTACCTAAATCGGACACTTATAACTCAATATTTGGCAATATTTTAGGTTAAGTGATAGGGAAAAATAGTGCTTATTTCGACCCTATCAATTATCTCCAAACCTTTGCACCAGTGGCAAAGATGACAACTGTGCGGGTTGCTTTGGCCCTTGCTGCAGCTCAAAATTGGTCTATAGTACAAATGGATGTGAAAAATATTTTTCTTCATGGTGAGTTGAAAGAAACAATCTATATGAAACCTCCTTCAGGTTTGATCCTTGACTCACAGAACAAGGTGTGCAAGCTAAATCGGTTTTTGTATGGCCTGAAACAGGCACAGCGTGAATGGTTTTTTACTTTCAAATCCACCGTTCTCTATGTTGGTTTATGTCAGAGCAAGTCTGATCCGTCATTGTTTCTCCCTAATACTTCTCATTGTTTTGCTCTAGCTCTTGTTTATGTAGATGATATTCTTATAACTGGAAATGATGTGCAGAGCATAACCAAACTGCAAGCAGCCTTAGAAGCTGCATTTTGCATGAAAAATCTCAAGGAGGTTCAGTATTTTCTTGGCCTTGAAGTTCACCACACAGAGAAGGGTATTTTTGTCAACCAACACAAGTATCTCAATGAGTTGGTAGATATGGCTAATCTTAGTAAGTCTAACCCAGTAACCACACCTATGGAGATAAATCTTAAACTTAGCAAGAACGATGGTACACCACTAGCTAATTCTACTTTGTACCAAAGCCTTCTTGGCAGTTTGGTATACCTCACAATTAGCCGTCCTGATATTTCCTTTATAGTGAACATTGTAAGCCAATTTATGACCAATCTCCGACATTTGCATCTTGTTGCAGTTCATTGCATTATTCGTTACCTTAAAGGTACTCCTGAGAGAGGTCTATTTTTCCTTTTTGATTCTTTCTTGCAACTTTCAGCATATACTGATGCTGATTGGGCTGGCTGCCCAGACACAAGAAGGTCTACCACTGGGTGGTGTGTTTTTCTTGGGAATGCTCTCATTTCATGAAAATGCAAGAAACAAGATCGAGTCTCTAAGTCTTCAACTGAAGCAGAGTTCAGATCTTCATATGGTTGGTCCTCAGGAACAAAATTATGACGGTCGACAACCTGGTCAAAAGAGGATGGCACCTGCCAAACAGATGTAGTTTATGTACATCAGCGGAAGAAATGGTAAACCACTTATTCCAACAATGCCCATACACTGTTAACTTACTGGTACGGTTACAGTCCACATTCACAAATCTCCCACCATGTCTTTTTGTCCAAAATGGAAACTATGTGGAAGCAATACATGGTTCACAGTACAAAACGATCAGACAGTTACACGTAACAATTTGCTTTGTTATTTGGCGAGAAAGATGTAGAAGGATATTTAGAGATGAAAAGAAACCAACCAATTTGTTAATTGTAGAAGTTATGAATGAATTCAAGAGTTAGTTCATACAGATGTGGAATAGGGAACTGCTTTAGACTCCATATTTAAGTTTATGTTTAATTTTCTATTATATGTTATTGTAATAAGCCAATTGGCATACTTTGAAAAACTCTGACACCTCTAGTGTCAAAATTATTGAAACTTGGGGGCTTGACTCTCACTTTTCTCTCAAAAAATAAAATCTTTTGGGATTTGACCCGCGACACGCACGACTACACAATAATTTTGATTACTATTTTTGAGTCGTAAAATTTTCAAATCTAATTCTATCCTCCGGAAGTTCCATTCAGATCCACTAAGTTGACGGAGTGGAGTCCCCAACAAATGCGAATCCGTTAATGTGGATTCAGATCCATTATCATCGCTCAATGCTTACTTATACATCCCCAATTCCCCTTCGCCACTTGTCCCATTCTCCCTCTCGCAAGAAGCCAAGAACCCTCTCTCTCTCTCTCACACTCTTCTCGTAATCACTCACTCCACTCGGTAAATCAGTGTAGACTGTAGAGTTCTTCTTCCCTTGTTGTGGATATGGACTTAGACCACCCCGACAGCCCTTTGCATGAGAAGGCTCCGATTCCGAATGATGATCCACCTAATTGGGCATCGGGATTGTCCATACCGGTTCGCGACATCAATAGGAAGCTTATGTGAGATTTTTTCCCGACTTAATTTTCGCTTAATATCTTAATATTTGATGAATTTTATGCGCGGGAAGTTCTGCACTACAGTCACAAAAAAGTAGAAATTTTACAATTTGGCTGCGCAAAAAACCAAAAAGATCGTTTCTTTCTTCTATTTTATCTAGTTTTTGTAAATGGTTGGTGATTGTTTTAAAACCGATTGGTTGGTTGATACCACATACTTTCTATTTTTGCTACATTCATACATTTTAAAAACTTCTTTCGCATTTGGGGTGAGGCTTGAGTTACCGACCTTGGATTATTTCTGTTTTTTGTGGTTGTGTTTTTTGGTAAAATTGAATGACTGGAGAGTAAAGAGCACAAAGTGTGTTTTTTTGGTAAATTTGTTTACTTGCTAAATTAGATGACAAATTGTTGTGTGGTTGTAGAGCGGACTGTATAAACAACAATACTTATGTGAAGGAGATTCATAAAACAATGGCTTTCGCAACAGCAAGAATGGTTGAGAAGAGGTTACTTAAGAAGGCGGAAGATCAAGTATGGTTCTTTCTTCTTGTTTCTTTTCCAAATCAATTTACTAATTGTTATGTAGTATGCCTTTTTTTTTGTTGGCAATTTGGGTGCTTTCCAGGCATTATTTAAAATTAGTAATCGAACATTCATCATTATTACTTGTTTGTATTTGAATCCTCTCATGTTTGACCTAATTCTGGAAATGTCTAATAAGCCTCTCATGATAAATATTGCTAGCTTTCCCCATTCTGAGAGATATCAGAATAATACTTTTCCATTCCACATTGCACCTGAAATTGATTTTGAATTCTATGCCAAAACAGACAATAATTGTTGAAATTACTACAAAGGAAGAAGTATCCTGGTGTTAGGTTGTAATCTACTTGGTGCTGGCACTTGTTTGAAATTGTTTTATCCTTTTCATTCCGATCACATGGCATTGATTGTTTAAAGTTTTCAAATTCTGGTTTTTATCTTTAAAAACCCTAGACCTAAATATGATTTTATCCTAATTTGTTAAGAAAATTAAAGCTAATAAAATCACTTCAACCTTTTATCTTTTATAAACCCTACTCCTAAATATGTTCCATCTACATTAGCGAGACTCTGAAATGGGAACGATAATGCTCCATAATAGTTCTATTAAAAAAGTACTCACTTTCTACCTTCTCTCTTGCTAAGTGAAAGCTGTTCAAATTTTTGTAATATCTCAATTCCTCTTCTTAGCGTGATTATCAAGAGAGGATTAATGATTATATCCAAAGGATACCATGTACTCCAGATCTTTTCCAAGGTATGTGCGCCTGTCTGTTTTTTGTGTTTGAACTAGGAGAGCCTTAACTCTTAGAGACTGTTTTTTGTGTTCATCTACATAATTCTAAAAAGAAAACAATACAGCATGAATAATTAAAAGATCTTGCAAAATCCAAAATCAATAATCTTGAATTAAAGAGAGAGAGTCTCAACTCTTGGAGACTGTTATTCATGTGACAAAAATCTGTTCTTGAGATATTTTCTTGAACAAGAGTGTTGACCAGTTGTAATTTTCAGGTGCACTAGTGGATTTGTCTTCTCAGATGGGGCACTACCTGGATAAATCTCAGGTACAGTACTCTTGAAAGGTGTTTATGTTTTGTACTCCCCATCCATGTTGTTAACATCGTCTCTATCCTGAAGTTGTAATTTTTTTTATAGATATCAATCAATTCTATGTTATAAAACATGTGAAATCGTTGGTTCATTTTGTTATAAACATTGTCTTGAAAGGTGCTTATGCCAGAACTTGTTTTGTCTTTTGCAATTTTTGATCCTGTGTAACGATGAGATTTGGATTCTGTTTTTCTCTTATTTTCGAACTCAGCTATTTTCTGAAGAACTCTCTGAAGAACTATTAAGGGAAGCCTTTAATCTCCATCTCTGGCAACTCCTTGAGGTTGCATTACGGATCGAGTCTCCTCTCAGGGAGAAACTTTTGGCCAGTGTGGTAGGAGTCCTGATGATATTTCATGTCTTACGCTATTTCAGATGTTATTCGGCCTGAAACTAACTGCTTAGTACCTCAACCAGGCACAGCCTCTGATACAGATCCTCCCTCCTCAAGAGCAGCAACAGCCTCGGGCAGGGCCTCTCTCCATCGGCAGATCCAACCTCTCTCTTCAACAGCCTCAGGCAGAGATTCTCTCCATCGGCATGCCCACCCTCTCTCCTCAACAGCTCAGGCAGGGACCCTCTCTCCTCAAGAACAGCCGCAAGAACAGCAACATCCCCACCCTCTCTCCTTCGGCAGCCCCACCCTCTCTCTTCAACAGCCTCGGGCAGGAACTCTCCCCATTGGCAGTCATCTTCAACAGCCTCGGGCAGGGAATCTCCCCATCGGCAGCCCCACCCTCTCTCCTCAAGAGCAGCCGCAAGAGCAGCAACAGCCTCTGGCAGGGACTCTCTCCATCGACAGCCCCACCCTCTCTCCTGAACAGCAGCAACTGTTGAGTACTGACACCATAGCCACCTACCAGTAAGATGCCATATCTTGTTCTGTTCTTTCTTCAGGTCCCCTAGGAGGATTAGACTGGAAATTTTGTCAGACAATGAATTCCCGGCTTTGTTGGATACATCTAATAAGAAACATGGCCAGTATGGATAAGGTAAAAAGGGATAAACTTCTTAGGGGCAATCTATAAGTTGCTGTCCCTTAGAAAAAGTATAGGAACTTAAATTGCATGTATACCAACGAAGTTTGTGGAACATAATCTACGCTATATCAGCCCGTCTGATGCAGGGTAATGTAATGTGTGACATGTATGGTGCTTCTTAACAGTTTAAGATTGCTTTTTCCAACTTTACTGGGTTTTGGTGGATTTTTGGTTGCTTACTAGAGGCAGAAGATATATACCTGACCTGTGCCTGACTTTGATATTATATTAATCAGAGATTATTGTAGTGCTTCATCATAGTTATTACACTGCTTGTTTATATGCCGTTTGGAAAAACTTTGTTTTTCCTGCTTATATTTAGTTCTTTTTTCTTGACATGTTTGCTGAATTATTCAATGCAGGTTATTCAAATAATGGTTGCTTGAAGATGCTTCAAGTATTCAGTTCCATTGATTTTAGTTATGCTAATGATTAGTTAGAAAGAGAAAAGGATTTTGATAGCTACTTTTTTTAATGTTCTTTGGGGGAAAATATAAAGACTTTAGCAGTAAATGTGACACTTGATGTATAGAGATACAATTTTTTTCTGCACTCTGAGAAGGTAGTTTTGTTTTCCAAGTTGAGAGGCAGAGTTTACTATTATTTAAACTCAGATTCTTGAATTTCCTTAAAAAAAGCATCCAACCCAAAATTTAGTATGTAGCAGAGTAAAACAAGTTTGTTAGCAAAACTGATAGTAATCATCTATTCTTGGTATCAAAAATTGTGGGAGACCAATTCAGCTCCTTCAAGTTTGCAATTTTCAAAATTTTGCAACAATCTTTTTTTTTTTTGTGTGAAAGATTTGACAGTGGCTGTCAAATATTACAACTACAGTTCTGCATACAGTATCAGTAAGCTAAACATCCATACCACATCTACTCTATCAATTACAGACAACCAAATAACAGAAAAATGATAATTACAGATATCTTTTTAAATATTCAGTTCATTACTTTGACCTATTTCAATACACAACTTATTTATTCAAATATATGGTAATAAAATGGTAATAATCTGTGTTGGAAACTCTGCTAGCTCCCTAGGAAACTATGAAGGCGACTCAAAAAACGATTTTGAGAGTCGCTAACAGCAACCTCAGTTCTTTTACACTTACTGGATCTGGACCATTCTTTTTAACTTGGCACAAATCTCAAAGCCCAATAATACTGCCCCCTGCGCTAGCCCGAATTCCAAAACGGCTGGGAGTTAATCTCAAACCGTAAAGTGAAGGGATTCTTTTACAATATTGGAGAGGATACTTGTCCCAAAAGTTCACTCTCCTGTAATGAGTCCGGCTAGTATAACACTAGTGTCAATCCAAACTAAATAACACCACATCTTAAACCATTGGATCTACCTTAATATTCGTGCACAAGATAAAACTGGAATGAAACTAGTGTCTTGCACGAATATTAAGGTAGATCCAATGGTTTAAGATGTGGTGTTATTTAGTTTGGAATGACACTAGTGTTATACTAGCCGGACTCTCCTGTAATTTGTTTATGAATAGTTCATTTATTTGCATTCATTTTTAATCACAATCAGTATTTGTAAAACTCATATTGCTCTAATAGTTTGTTCAATTTTTCGTACTCCCTTTCTTTTTCTATGATGAACTGTGACAATTAGACTTGACTTAATTATATTTAAATCATCATATATTGATTTAATCATATTTAAGTCATCAATTAGACTTTGCGAACCAATTACCACGATATTAGTGTAGGATGTGGTTTAAAAAACTAGGAATTACGCGTGTAAAAACGAAAGGATTTTGAAAGAATTATAATTTATTGTACAAGGAATATATTCATTTTTGGGTTTTACATACAAACCCAAACACTAGATTTAATAAAGTAATATGATCCGTTATAAAGTGCGGGTTCTTAAAATAAATCCTAAAAAGATGCAAGAATTATTAAATCATAGCTTGTGTAAAGGAAAAAGTAAACAATGCTCCTTCCGCAAATCAGAGCGACCCATTATTAGTTTAGGGATCGAAGTACTCAAATTTTGAGTTTGGACCGTACGATCAATTTTGACACGAATATTAAAGAGATTTGGAGCGAATAACATGGAATAGCGACCCAAAGTTGGTGGAATTCGGATCCAGTGAAGTAACCCAATTTTTGGGTTTTGGACATAGACTGTCCGATTCGAATTCATGAAAATCCATTCCCCAAGTGAACGCACACATTCTGATGACAAATTCGAATTCTAAGACAATCTCAAGCGACGAATTCAAATCGGACTGTCTCGATCCAAAACCCAAAGATTGGGTTACTTTAGGGGATCCGGACCCAAGTTGGTGATCCCATGTATAGCGATGACACGAACAAAAAAGAGATTTGGAGCGAATAACATGGAATAATTATTCTTGACAAAGCATAATTAATCTACTGAGTGTGAATATTCTGTAAATTTAAATTTATAAAAAGTTTATATTTCTAATCATTTTATGCATCAAAACTAGTATGATGCATTAAATTTCATGCATTAAATGCACAAATGCGTTGTAAATGCATTCCAATAGAATTTTATGCATAATTATCAATGTATCTTTCTGATTTTGCACTAATAAATTTATAAACATGTAAAGAAATTTAATGAAACATCAAATGATTTTAGAGTTGCAAGGAATTTGATACACAACTAATCTACAAGAAAACAAATGTCTATATTTAAAAAAAAAAAAAATTAACGTAATATGAAAAGGTGTTATCAAAATTGTTAAGATGAAGCATTCTCAACCGAATTCTAGTCGAAAACTGGTGTTATTAATCATGTTTGCCAAACAATGTAAATTTTAACATAATTCTATCTTCTATTTACTATTTTCAAATGATTCCACTTTGAAGTACAGATGTATAACTAAAAGCCCCTTAAAAGCACAATGAGAACAACCTAATCTCCAATATGATTCTACCTATTTCTCTTCTGTAGGTATTAAACGCTCAGCATCCCCAAATTCTACCTCGCCTCTATTTGAATTCTTTTCACCTCTAAACATCATCTCAATTTGCTCTAGGGTTTTGCCTTTCGTCTCTGGAATGCACACCTTGACAAACAATACTGAAATGGCTGAAAGAGCAGCAAAAACAAAAAACACACCTGCTACAGATATTACCTTAGATGCTGACAAAAATGACATAGAGACCAGTCCACTACTTACCCTCCCTCCTACCTGGCCAAGTGCTGCTGCCTGGGCCCGGAGTCTCAGAGGAAAAATCTCAGATGAGAGAACCCAACATATGGGTCCCATTCCAACAGAGAAAAATGCAACGTTGCTACAGACAGCCAGGATCGCAAGATTAATGCCAAAAGCTGAATTAGGCAAAGTCAAAGCAATGCCAAGAACAAACAAACAACAAGTCATGCCAATTGTACTGACATACAAAAGAGGCTTTCTCCCGACCTTATCAACCAAAAATATAGCGACCAAAATAAAAATGGTTTTGGAGGACCCAACCGCGACAGTGGCTGCAAGAATCTCTTGGTCAGATTCGATACCAGCATTTTTAAAAATTGTCGGACTATAGTAAACTGTAGCATCTATGCCAGTAATCATCTGAAAAATCTGGATGCCACAACCAGCAAACAACATGCGGAGCACAGCTGGAGATGGATACAAAAGCTCTCTCCAAACAGCTTTATCTTCAGTCTTTCGAAACTCCAGCTGCCTCCTTTATTTCCTCCATTCTTTGCTCGACCTCGATATCGGTCTCGCTTAATTTAACCAGCACTGCCTGTGCCTCCTCTAGTCTGTTTTCCATAACTAACCACCTAGGTGATTCCGGTATAATAAAAAGTGCAATACCAATAAAAACTGAAGGAAGAACCCCAACTCCAAGCATTATTCTCCAGTTAATATGCTCAGATATACCCGAAAACGCGTAATTAGAAACATATCCGAGTAAAATCCCGAGATTAATGCTAATCTCAATGAATGAAGTAAGAGTACCTCTAGCACCGGCTGGTGAAATCTCAGCTATATAGACACCTGAGATCATGCCACAGAACCCCATACCTACACCAGCAATGAGCCGGCCGATCATTAAATAAGTGAATGATGGTGCAAATGTCATTATGATCACTCCAGATTGAAAAACAATTGCGCCAAGGCCCATTGTCCATTTTCGGCCCATTGCATCAGAAGTGCGACCACCAGATAAACTGCCTATCAGTGAGATGACACTTATACAGCCAACTAAGATTTCTACTTGGAACTCAGTTATGCTGAGGTCTCTTTGTATGTATAGGATTGCACCACTCATCACACCCCCATCTGTCAATTTAATATTTTTTTATCTTAGACTATTGTTGTCAATTAAAAGAAAATAGCAAAACAAAACAAAAGGATGATGATGTGCTAAGTTGGTATCCTAACCTCAAAATGAGCTGATTCAGTAATATTTATCAAGAACCAAAACAAAGCAATAATATTGAACAACTATCACTAATGATGCTGTTTCATGACTCATGAGAATTCACAAACCAACATTATTTTCATCCCTTTAATTCATAATGAAAATAAGAAATGATAAAAGTAGAACAGATCCTCAACAATTCACTGTCAAAAATGGAGGTTTGTCAATAGATCAGATTTATGACCAAACTCAATCAGGATGCAAACCCTGAACCCAGTGACATTTCAAAAGTTCAAATCCATTAGCACTATCAAAATTGATTGTAAATCCACCCTTTAAATCTTTTGTGGGCACTTGTAAGCACCTCTGGGTTAGTCGCTAATGGCTCATATATACAGCAGGTATAGATGAAGTGGTGGCTATCTGAGAGAATTGCTTCTCACTTGATTACTTGATTCTGAATTTATTCTATTCTTGAGCATTTATACTGAATGGTACTGACAGGTGCCTAATGCTCCTTTCGGTTCCTTTTCCAGAGCTGGAGCCCAGTTCTCTCTAGAATTTTGTTAGTGATTGCGGTGCAGTTGCTCCTGTGTTGGGGACTCAGTGAATTGAAGATTGAGATGGATGGAAACAGAACTGGTACAGGACAGGTTAGCAACATGGTGTTGTTACACAAGAGTGTATTTATTATTTTATTTTTATTTTTTAAGGAGGTCACACAGAGTAGTACTTCACTCTCCTTTGACTTCTTCTCTCCTTTTCTTCCCTTTTTTGTATTACATTGGAACATTGTACTGTTTTTTCTTATATAATAATAGCTCATCTCAATACACTATCTGACTACATTTTAAATCCATAAGAAGATCCTATGAACAAATATTAACTTTTTTTTTATCAACATTGTAGAATCGATTTATGTGGAATTCGTAAGGTCAATGATTAATGTGCAAAAATAGGAATGCTGAAGTACTAAGAAAAAAAGAAGTTTTGCTGATAGACAAAATTTTCGCTCATAAGCATTTCTACAAACACTTTGCATACATCGCGTAGTACAACATGAGCAAAAAAGCTTAACAGTTCGCGAAACCACTTCAGCGAAAGCACTTCTCTTTTCTCTCGTGGAAAGAATTGAAACAACAACAAAAATGAAAATTATGCTCACCATATCCAAGGAGAATCGAATTTAGCGAGGCAAACAGTGCACAGGCATACACGTACTTCTTAGTGCTTCTTCTTCTTTGCATCCACTTAACCTCTAAATCTTCATCTTTTTCCTCCTCTAAATCTTCATATTTTTCTGTGTCTTTTTTCGTGGCATTAGCCATTGTTCCACTCTCAACCTTGTTAATCTTTTAGTAAATCGTAATTCCCGATTGATTTTGTTTCCAGATCTATTGGGGATGTAGATGTGACTCATTGCATCAACCTTCGATCAATTAGTCAGGATATCTATTAATTAAAGGCCAGTGGAAATTGTTAATTGTTACTTCGGTACCCTCTTCGAGGAATCCACGGTTTTTTATTCAAAAAAATAAGATACAGAATTGAGGAATCCGCATCCTATGAGGTACCGGAATATTTGAGTTTAGATCCTGACCGTCTAATCAGAATCCTAACCGAGGTGAAATGAACGGGATCACATTAATGTCGGGCGGAAGCAGATTGGACGGTCCAAATATAAACTCAAAATTTCTGTTACCTCAGATAATATAAGTTCAAAATGGAGATTGGATATCTCAGGTGGTGGACCCACACTACTGTATCTTTATTCTCAACAAATTTATATCGTAACATAATATTTATGTTTAGATCGGGACCGTCCGATCAGAATCCACACAAAAATTAAAGGAGTCACATATATTCCAGCTCAAGTCGAATTATCTAGACAGAAATTAAAGGAGTCACGTAATTTTTTTTTAAGACCGGAAAGCATATTTCGGGCCGACATTTTTATTAATATCCAAAGTTTAATACAAATTAATAAATATACCCGGACTCCGAGTGATTCGCGAAAACTACCCAAACCGGCCATTTTCTGGCCGGCCATGTACCTTCCCTCAGCCGGCCAGAAAATGGCCGGCCATGTACCTATTTTTTTTTTTTTTTTTTTTTTTTTTTTTTTTTTTTTTTTTTTTTTTTTTTTAGAGACACTATGATGATCAAAATATTGAAATCTAACTCTGAAAATTTGAAATTTTTGTTTAAATTATTTGTTATATTACTTCTTTGAGGAGGGATCAAAGTTACAACCACCATTTTTTTCATTTTCAAAGTCCAAATCGTCGATCCAAACAGTTCAACATGATTATCTAAATAAAATGTGCTTGCAGATCCAATTTTACATTTTTTTGAATTTTTTTACTATTTATTAAGTATTTTACAAAAAATTGATCAAAATATAACACTATGATGATCAAAATATAACACTATGATGATCAAAATAACACTATGATGATCAAAATAATACTATGAAGATCAAAATATTGAAATCTAACTCTGAAATACGTTAAATTTTTGTTTAAATTATTTGTTATATTACTTCTTTGATGTATAATTAGCATATTTATACTAAAATACGATAGATTAATTGAAATTATGTTGAATAACACTAAATTATGTTAAATTACGTTAAATTGCATTAAATTACGTTAAAATACGGTAAATTACGCTAAAATACGATATGAATAGGGACGATATCTTCACTGAAAAGGAGAAAAACGACGATGAAACTTCAAACGGTCATAAAACGGCGCTCGAGTGTCCGATTTCAGCAAATGAGCACTTTTCGGAAAGCTTGTGAAAATGCGCATGCGTCTGTTCCGCTATGTCGGATTCCGAAATTCAGAATCACCAAAAAACAAAGAGAAGAGCCTCAAAACTTGAGTTGAAGTTTCCGATTAAGATTTTCATTTCTATCATTCAATCCAAGTAGCTCAGTAAATTAGTTACATAATGAACTTGCAGATTACTAATTTTTACTATTTTTGGAATTTTTTTACTTTTTTTTATGATTCATGAAAGATGAGCAAAATCAGTCTACTATAGCGTAATTTTGTGTAGTTTAGTGTTTTTTTTACTAGCGTATTTTAGTATAATTGAACATAATTTATTGTAATATAGTGTAATTCAACATAATTTCAAGTATTCTAGCGTATTTTAGTATAAATATGCTAATTATACATCAAAAGAAGTAGAGGAGGGATCAAGTTACAACAACCATTTTTTTCATTTTCAAAGTCCAAATCGTCGATCCAAACCGTTCAACATGATTATCTAAATAAAATGTGCTTGCAGATCCAATTTTACATTTTTTTGAATTTTTTTACTATTTATTAAGATGGGTACAAAATTGAATGGTCTGAATATGACTATTTTGTGTAAAATACTTAATAAATAGTAAAAAAATTCAAAAAAATGTAAAATTTGATCTGCAAGCACATTTTATTTAGATAATCATGTTGAACGGTTTGGATCGACGATTTGGACTTTGAAAATGAAAAAAATGGTGGTTGTAACTTTGATCCCTCCTCAAAGAAGTAATATAACAAATAATTTAAACAAAAATTTCAAATTTTCAGAGTTAGATTTCAATATTTTGATCATCATAGTGTCTCTAAAAAAAAAAAAAAAAAAAAAAAAAAAAAAAAAATAGGTACATGGCCGGCCATTTTCTGGCCGGCTGAGGGAAGGTACATGGCCGGCCAGGAAATGGCCGGTTTGGGTAGTTTTCGCGAATCACTCGGAGTCCGGGTATATTTATTAATTTGTATTAAACTTTGGATATTAATAAAAATGTCGGTATTTCGGGCGTACAATCCTTTCCTTTCTTTTATTATAGCCCAATTCATCTGGAAACAGGGCCCAAAATTGGATAAAATTAATCACTTCAATTAATGGGCTTAATTTGGGTTTGAATGTGGGCTTGTAAGATTTAGATTCACCGCTTCCATTATCTATATTCATATGATTATATTCTTATGATTTTTTTGGACCACAATATCTAAGAAATTCTATGCATAGATTAATATCTATAAAGTTGGGTTCTAAAAATTAAATGACAATTCACGCCTGAAGTTAACATGTGTCATACTTTCAAAAGATAGCGCTGCATCTAATCAACTTAAGGGCAGAAATGTCATTTTATTCAAATGAAATCATTTCTATTCTATTATATCTACTTTCTAATTAATAAATTGAGAAGAATTCAATTCTTTCCCATTTTAATTTAGATCGATACGGTTCAATTAGAATTCATCTCTAATAAATTTTCTTGAATTGTGTGTTCCGATCAGACGGTCTCCATTTCAGTAATATGGAACACGGTTCATTTTAATTTAGATAGATACATAGGGGGGATTCAAGATTTTTATGAGGAGGGTAAAAAAATATCGAATTGGATTTAAATAGCTAATCGGATTTAAATCTATTAACTAATTAGGTACTAGATAAAAAATAATGCTTTAACTTATATTTTCCAATGCACTTGTAATTTTTGATGCTCTAACTTATGATTCTAATTACCAATTAAAATTCAATAAATTTATTTCAATTTGAACCCTAAATTTAATCCGAATTACAATCAAACATCCAGAGAGAGCAAAATAAATTTCAGAGAGAAGGCAAAATCGGTCGGGACTAATAGATCTCCACTAAAACTCAAAATCCAAAAGAAATAGCTGCCCCCGCGGGACCATGTGAGTCCGCCCCTGTAGATACACCGCCGAAACTCCGAAAAGTGACATCATCACATCAAACTTTTCAAGAAAAATTAAAGATGTCCAATTGACAGCAAATAGCCACATAGGTGAACCACAGGAGAACACAGGACTATTTTGTGTGGTTTCATGTGGAACCCAGAAACCAACCAATCACCAAATTCGCATCTTCTTGAGATATCTCATATTTTGCGTGACTTTTCAGAAAATCTCAACCGTTCAAATACATTATGCACGAATCTCAAAGCATGAATAATACTGGCACCGGACACGTCGGTCACGCAAAATATGAGATAGAAATAGTAAAAAAATCACTATTTCTGAATTGTCTAGAAATAGTAATTTTTGTATCTTTTTAAGAAAAGTAGTAAAAAAAATTCAAAAAGTATAAAATTTGATTTTCAAGTATATTTTGATATGGAGATCACGATGATATGTTTGAATCGACTGTTAGATTCTAAAAATGAAGATAAAAAATTGAGACACTCACATACTTAATTTCTGAAATTTAAATTGATGAGAGAATATACATTTGTCAGATTATCTACAGAGATGTTCATCACGTTGCTGCAAATTCTATAAACATGGCTCATAAGCGCATGCAAATTAGAGATTCTATTGTCAGTATCATGAGTATCAGTATCAGATCAATATCATCAGATTTAACGAATAGCAAATGTTTATTGCTCAACGTTTTCTTTTCTTTTAAATACAAGCGCAATTAAGTATATATGAACTAAATTGCTCACCACCTAAAATCAAATTTAAAACCATATATATTATTGACAATTTGACATCTCATTATAAAGTTACTGGCCAGCTGTTAAGCACTTCACTGTTTCATTTGGAAAAAGAAATGTATATATATCCCGAATTCGGCCTCTGTGCTACGGCTTAATATTTGAGTTTTCAAAATTCTAACGGTCGATCCGAACAGTTCAACATGATCTTCATATGAATATGTACTTGCAAACCAAATTTTATATTTTTTAGATTTTTTTTTACTATCTATCACTTGATCTGAAAATTCTGTACCATTCAGATCAAGTGATTTTCTACCTATCTAAAAAAATAGTAAAAAAATTCTAAAAAATGTAAAATTTGGTTTGCAAGTATATATTCATATGGAGATCATGTTGAACGGTTCGGATCAACCGTTAGGCGTAGCACGGAGGCCCTCTATGCTACGCGTAGCACCGTAGCCAACTCCTATATATCTCTTTTGTAAAATATGAAAAGTTTCTTGAAATTAATTATTTTCAATTGAAAAAAGCATTGTCTGCAACACAGAGTTACACATGTACAGAATATTTGCAACAAAAAAATGTGCACCAACAAAACAAACATGCATAATTTGGAGCTGAATGTCAACATGTTCCCATAACCAATAATCCCACAAGGAAAAGTAGGTATGAGTTGGGTCACCTCAGTTTCTGAAAATAACACAGCCTTTTCATAAAGTCGATCTGAAAGGAAATTATTGATCGAATGTCATATCAAATCATATCATATCTTCAGAATTAGACACACCAATTTTAGCATTCCATGTCCAAATTAGGCCATGAAGAAGAAACCCAGACCTTGCCAAATTTGGACATTACTAGATCTAGTTCAAAATTTTACAATAGAGGCCAAGGGCATTATATTATTGGTCCATTTTTTGCATCAATTTAATTTAGGCTTCCATTGTGAACACTTTGATGCACACTGATTATTTTTCTGATGCAAAGTTTAAAATTATGTATAAAAGAAGGTCTCAGAAACATCCATGAACACATAATTTGCACAAAACAAAGAATTAGTTCCATAACAAAATCAATATTATGAAAGTACCGTGTTAACTTTTTTTAATTACCAACGTGATTTTTTATTTTATTTTAGTCTCAATTCTACATTGTATTTTTGTTTACTTAGGTTAATGATTTTGTAGCTAGGCTGATATAGTACTGGTTTCTAATAAAAAAGAAGGAAATATCTTTTATCTTTTGAAAGCTATTTACTTTTTGGAAGCTGATATGAGTACTCGCACTCCAGTATCTGCATTGTACCCGCACTTTAACTATCATATTTCTGACGATCTGTGAGAAATTTTGCGAATCTAAAAATAAGATATCTATCTACTCACTTTTTTTTACCAGAGTAGATAGAATAAACATGAATAAAGGTTTAATAAACTCAAAATTAATGACTAGAAAGTAAAATTTAGGTATAATAAAAGAGAACTTTTTTGTTGTACCAGTAAACAACCACTGTAAAAGATGTGCTTATGTTTTCCAAGGACTTTCTTGAACCATCAACAAGACTGATGCATGCGCCTCTCTATTCCTTGACAAAATCAAGTTTGAAATAAAATGATGCAATAAAATTACAGCTCATGTTCAAAGTTCAAGAAAGCCTGTGGAAAACATATATCACCATCTATCTCATCTTCCAAGAGTTGAAACCTCTTTCACAAAGATTGAGAGACAGAGATAAGGGAGAGAGAGAGAGAGAGAGGTGAAGAAATGTATCGCCTTAGCTTTAAATAGAGAAACAGAAGAGACATGGCTCCCAAATTTCATGCCATCCGTTACCATTCCAGATCCCAGCGCGTGTTATCATCATTTAAATAAAGGCTCGGTCTACAATTAAGTGTGTGAACCTAAAAGTATCAATCTCTGTATTTTTTTTTATGAGTGAGTCTATGGTACTATACATAGCACGTATTGATTCGTAATACGGATTAATATTTTCATTTTTAAAATTCTAACAGTCGATCTGAATCGTTCAATATAATTACCGTATGAACATGTACTTGCAGACCGAATTTTATATTTTTTAGAATTTTTTTACTATTTTTTAAGATAGGTAGAAAATCACTATTTTTGGATGGTCCAGAATTTTCAAATCAAGTGATTTTTTACCTATCTTAAAAAATAGTAAATTTTTTTTAAAATATAAAATTCGGTCTACAAGTACATATTCATATGAGAATCATGTTGAATGGTTCGGATTGACCGGTAGGATTTTGAAAATAAAAATTATTGATCTGTATTATGGGCTAATCCGTGCTATGCATAGTACCATAGACTCACTCTTTATTATTATTTGAGATAGAAAGATTGGAGCTCTAGTCTTTCAAATTTTATTTAATGTTCATAAAAAAAATTATTTGGATCTCGAACTCAATCTGTCACACGGAGGGTGTTTATTATCTTTTGTCACATGACTAAAAGTTGATTCTTCTAAAAAGTGTCATCATACCAAAATTGGTTTGATGTCCGTTCAGAACCGTCTGATTCAATCCAAAATTTGTACGTGATGCTTTACGATTCGTTCAGATTGAACCGTTTCGAATGAACATCGGATTAAAATCGGTCTGATGCCCATTGACATGCCCCACACCCATTCTCTTGTACTTGGGTGTAAGTTGATTTATACTATCAGTGAAATTTGTATCATATATGCGTATTTTTTTTACATAATTGTCTAAATCTCTTTTAGAAAAGGATAAATTAATGTTTTTGTTGATATAAATAATTGAAAAAAAAAATGATATATCTAGGAATTATTTAAATTTTAATCTCACTACCTGAAATTATTATAAAAAAAAAATTGTGGAAAGACTCCTAGTTTATATATTTTATTACTTGCTAGATATACAAAGGAGTAGATTTATACCTATTGTCGTAACTTCTATTTATGTTATTATTTTAAGATGTTTATTTTTCATTACATTTGCATACATTTTCATAGCATTCATTTTACATTGATATTTGAACTTTCCAATACAAGTTCTACTTTCACAGTAAAATGAAAGACCCAGTCCACAGAGTAGCACTAAAAGGGAGGCCCTGACTTCCCAATAACACGCGCACGTGCGTCCGACCAATCAGATCATGACAAGTGGAATTTTAGCTGCGGTTCCTGCAAGGACGTTTGGATGCCGGATCGCTTCCAGGCACAGTTTCTAGTAATATTTCCGTGTTGAAGTTTATGTAGCGGTCTACTCGGTACCACAAATACAGAAAATGATCTGCTACATGAATAGATGTATAATCAGAGTAAGCGACTTTTGTATTGTTGTGTGTGGTTCGTGCACCGGAAGAACAGGCAGCGGAAAAGTCGCCTCGGAATAGTCTGAACCGTTGATTAAATTTTGGACGATGACAATGGGTCAATCGATCCAGCCGAGGACGGTTGCGCTTTTTCCCAATTGGGTGCCGGATTGTTCGCTCATTAAATTACGTTTCTTTCTCTCCGTTTACAACAAAAATGGAGAGGTTCATTGGTCCAAAATTGTAAACCTTTTATCAGTATTGTAAATAACGGTATATGGTCGTCGGACGGACAGGGTACCGCCAAGAGATTAATCGGAAATAATTGGCCATAATCGGCTGATTAATCAGAAAAATATGTGACGGTTTGATCACCGCCAACAATTAATCGGCCTAAACGGACGTTTTTTACAACACTGCCTTTTATAAACACCATTTCAGTAACTTGCATATATAGTTTTCATAAAAAAATTATAGAATAGATATATATCAATAATCTTGTCATTAATTATAAATATTCATAAAAATAAGTACACGCACTTTTAAATTATGAATAATAGGTGTAGATATAATGATTTAATTATCATTTTTTTTTCTGAAAATGTCTAAATAATGTTGATACCAGCTAGGTATATATTAGGAGTTTTTTATCCATTTGCGGTAAAATGGAGAGGATATATTTTATATAATTTAATACATTGCTTAAATTACAGTAAGATGGACACGACCAAACGACATCCTTACACAATAATTAATGTATCTAATTCCAAAAGCCCTCTTACTAGGATCATGTTTTATCTTGGTACTGAATAGTGGGGCCCAATACAGCGCACTTTCTCTGCAGTAATTGCATCAAGTCAACCTCATCTGTTTGTAAAAAGAAAGTCAAGCGGGTTTTCTTTATTATTTTCCATAGAGTTAATGCTTATGACATGTGTCTCATTTAGGGGTGAAAACGGTATGAATAATATCCGATTCATATTTAATTTGTATTCGAAAATTAGATGCAGATATTCGATATTCGAATATCTGTATGGATATGGATACTGGTATGATTTTACGTTTCAATTATTCGTATTCGAATAGTACATATATATCATATATTTTACTATATTTATAAAAAAATATTGTTATTCACCATTAAAATTAGATAAATATTATGAACTTTAGTATTTTTTAAAATTATTTTAATAAATATTCAATCCGATCCATATCCGTATTTGTATCCGGCTAATATCCGATCCATATCTGTATCCGGAAAATTAAAAAAAAATATGAATATGATTTTACCACTATCCGCTCCCTATTCGCTCCGTTTTCATCGCTAGTCTCATTTGAAAGATTGGGGATAAGAATCCTTGTTTAATTATCTTTTTTTCTCTTAAAGATTTATGGAGAAAATAAAACAACTTTTTTCCTTGACATTTTTCACAAATTTATTTAAAACTCTATCAATACTTTTATATTTATAAACCATATTTAAACAAGTTATATCAATATCTAAACAAATTAGAACTGAAGGATGATAACTACACCCACCCCTTGTTAACACCTTTTTCTAAAAATATTTTATTTGATTAAAAAAAGTGTTTATACCTTACGTTAAAAAAATGAAATATCTGAAAGATGTATTTTACTCATTGTATATATTAATTAATTTAAATTTTTTATACTATGAAAAAAGTCTAAGAAATTTTACATAATAAATATAAATACTTGTTAAATCAGATATGGATAATTTATATATTAAATATAAACATATTTGAAGTGCAGATAAGAAAAATATATAGAGAGTGAGGTTCAACTGGAGCACAGTCTTAAGTTTAAAAATGATGTAACGGATCTCTAAAAATGACATTTTGAACAAGTCCGGATAAGATATATATACGCTGAAATGAGATGAACCCAATTTTTCTTATCTGCACTTCAAATAAAAAAAAAAAACAATTTCAACGAGGGTCTGTGACTCTGTGATAAAGCGTTGGGGAATGAAAGCGGGGCCGTTCGGCAATAAGGGATTAAGAGTGGAGGATTAAGAACTTAAGGAGTGCTAAGGAACTGATGTTCGGTTGTCTTAATCCGTAGATGAAGGTTAAGAAAGCTAAATGAAGAGGTAGATGTGCCTTAAGGTCCGGGCAAAAGGAGGCTAAAGGAGGTGATCTTAATCTGCGCTAAAGAATCGGTGTTCGGCAGGATTAAGCGACTAAGGAAGCTAAAAGAAACGGAACACCGGTTAATCCGCGCTAAAGAATCGGTGTTCCTTTAGCTTCCTTAGCCGCTTAATCCTGCCGAACACCGGTTCCTTAGTGTGGATTAAGATCACCTCATTTAGCCTCCTTTTGCCCGGATCTTAATCATCTGCTCCGACTTTAAGGCACCTTTACCCCTTCCTTTAGCTTCCTTAACTTTTATCCACGGATTAAGACAACCGAACATTAGTTCCTTAGTGCTCATTAAGCTCTTAATCCTTCACTCTTAATCCTTGTTGCCGAACAGCCCCAGCTTAAGCCCGGAGTTCTTTTGGGCAAGAGTCAAGACCAACACTGGGCTTTCTATTTCTAAATTTTTGGGCCGAGATGAAACTCCGGCCCATTTTATTCTAAGCAGGTTTCTTTCATCAGCACTGAGAGATAGATGGCAGGAACACCTTCAACCAAAAAGCAATTCAATGATGTATCTTTGCACAGAAACAAAGGGGAAAAGCTAGATGGTAGGAAGAGTTGGCAGCAATAACCACAGATAATATTTGCTTATGATGAAAATTAAGTTTGGTGCTTCATGTCAAACCTGCTTGTCGATCGATCTTCCACTGTCAATTATCATATTCTACTCATATGTCAAGCGTGATTTGCTAATTAATGCCATATGCTCGTATGTTATGTTAAGTTGGCATATGTAGTTGTGGTAGTGAGATTTATGAAAAGATAAAGGAACTGGTAACAAACCTCTGGTACCAGACCCTAGTGTACATAATATAACATAAAATAGTAATATCAGTAAACTAACAACCACAAACACAACAAAATATAACATACTGAAATCCAACATCAAATCAACACAAGATAGAACTAACACATAAGAAACAACGATTTACCATACAAGCTACACAGATTTTAAGGGCACTGAACAAAGCCAAAGACAAAAGATACTTTTTCAAAAGTTCTGATGTAAATATAAAAATCCAGATGAAAACTAACAACACGTACTGCATGAGCATCTAAATTTGGACAAACTATGCAATAAATCAAACTGCTGCTTTAACACGGCTTTTTATCAATCCGAGCATCAAAGTAAAATAATTATATTCTCAGATGTGGTACCCTAAAAATATAGCCTAGAGATAACATGTTTGAAGAATCCAACCCAACCCATTTGTTACTTTTGCCTTTCCAATACCATTCTACAAAATTGCTCAAAAGCATTCATAGAAGATTAAGTTGTTTATGTCCCTTCCTTTATCTTTTCCTAACTAACCAACTAATTAATTAATTAATTAATAATAAACTTTATTATTTTTTAATAATTAGTTGATGTTTCCAGTGATAAGTTTTACTTAACAGAACTAGAATGGAGAATACCATAACATAAGGACAATTTGTCTGTAGCTTTAGACTTGTGACGTTTGAAAGGCCACCGAGAAGGCTCAAGTCATTGGGCTGATCATGATCTACAAATAAGATGTCAGCCGTGGCAAGTGATGACATATTCTTCAATGTAACCCCTCCCGTATTTGTAGATGTAATGCTCAGAGACACAACTCTTGGGCAAGAAATCTCCATTAGCCCACACTGATCGCAATTTGTTAGTACCAACTTATTCAGCACATTAGAGGAAATCATATTCAGTTTCAACAAGCAATAAGTCAAAGTTACTTCTTCAAGAACAGGACACCCCGATATTAGCATTCTCATTATATCATCATTCAAATCCATGTAACAAAGCTCCAGGTTTTTGAGGAATGGGAGGTTTACTGATCTCGGTTTAAGAAAATTATCATCGTCATCATCAGTTTCAAGCCATAATGACATCTCCTCTATTGACGTACATGTGAAAATTGAATCAGGCAAGTTGAAAAATGTGCTAGTGTAGATATGGATTGATAATACGCGGGGTCTATAAATGACTGCAGAGCGAAGAAATAGACAAACAAGAATATGAGTGTTCCACTCATTTACGCACCATGTCAGTTTGAATGTATCCAGGTTATGGTTTCTCGATTGGACATGACGCCGCCAAGGAATCTTAGAAACTTAGCTTCATGTTGTTGGTACTCTTCGTCTGTTAGACCATCATTAAATTGGATTGTATGGTCATCAAAGACGAGAACAGGAAAAGAAGCCCAAACCTTTACCCATCGTTTGGACAATATACACGTGCGCACAGCCTCTTCGGTAGGTATAAAAGAAAGGATGTGGGCAAGAAGCGGGTCAGGCAACCCACTAATTCTGTCTCTGGCTAAATCTCGACCCTCCATCATTCACAAGTCATGCAAAATTCTACCAAACACCTTGCATGCATGATCTCTGTATTCAAATGTAAGAAAACCACAAACCATCCATAAGTTATCTCAAGCTAATACATAAGTACGAAAGAAAAAGAAGTACCACTTAAAAAGTATAAACAATAGACCAAACTAAATCTAGCAATTTTCTTCTCGGATAGAGTGAAAAAAATTTAGCACTCAATCATTCAGCCTTTACAGAGACCATTTGTCAAGCACCTTAACATCCATGATATCTGATCTCAAGGTACATGAAAACAACTTTCTTATCTTCAAATTGGATTCAGTAATACATGAATTAACACCCAATTAAAATAATAGCGGTACATCCAATTAAACCTCACAGTTCTCCAAAAAATAAGGGATAGTCAAATCAATGCACTAACCTGAAACAGTGCACAGATGAAGCAGAAGTAGCGTGTGCAATTGAGCACAGCTGAGAAAAAGTGTAACAGACGAACCTGAAACAGTGCACAGATGAAGCAAAATCACAAGTCAGATTTCACAATCAGAACAATAGTATAAAACAAACTGTATGAGACATAAAAAACTGATAACAGAATTAATAAACAGAACTTGTAAAAATTGTTAATCAAATTTAATAGTAGAAATCTATCTAATATATATTGGTGCAGTATTGACATCACTGGTTCTTGTTTCCTCAACCAGCATTTGCTATAATAATTGTTAAAATTATGAACATTGTTTAAAGAAAAATGGTACAATATCCTTTATTTTGACAAGGTTCAAACCTGATGGCAAAAATTTGACAAGAAAAGACAAATGGTACAATTTTTTTTATTTTGACAAGGCTCAATCCTGATGGCAAAATGTTTGACAAAGGTTAAGTTTCATGACACAAATAATTGTTCTTTGGTAATTGCGGTTTACTTGTTGCTGTGATTTTTTTTTTCCATGTATTGGTCAATAAGTATTGAACCTGCCATGCTGGTACGTTTTTTTACATGTTGGCTTGTAACAACTGGTATTGTAAGTTGCATGGACAGCGCACATGTCTTGTCAGTAAAGGTATGGTACCTCGCAGGTTTCATATTATATACAACATTTACCTGATTGCAAACCATTTTTTGTTTTGTTGTTTTTTCTTTATTTCTGGTCTCTCAAACCATGGCAGTAGTGAACAATTTGCACTTGTATATGCAGCTGGACATAAACACAGAGAATTATCCTACGTATTTTGGTAAAAAATTCACCATGGTTTTATCTCCTACCTGTATCTTGGATGTTGAAAATAACATGCATGTTATTTGGGATGTACTTGTATCTTCAAGAGTACTTCAAGAGTACTTCAGATTTCATGCATGTTATTTGGGATAAAAATTCACGTGAAGAGTCTATATAGAGAATTATCATTCTGACATGCATGTTGGTACCACCATTACTTACACTAGGCCCACTTCCAATATTTCTTCCTTCAAGATTTTCATCTTTCTTGGTATTGGATTTAGGATCAATTTCCAGGGATTGTGCACCTCAGTTAAACATTCTTACACAGGTTACTAGACCCAGGTGTGTTCTTGTTACCTTTCAGATCAGGAGTAGAAGGACCTCCTTCAAAAGAAACCTTCTGGCTGATGTGATTTACCAGAATTTGATCTAACCGTGAGGCTAGTTGCGAATACCTCTCAAAAGGGGGGAGAAGAAGGAAGCAATCTAACCTTAGAGTGGCAGCAAAGGAGATTGCGGCAACGTGGATAAGGAGAAAGGAATCGCTGCTGATCAAGGTCGGGTCGCACGGGGGTAGGCGAAGCGGTTGAAGGGAGGCTGGGCCGCGAATTCGCACAGGGAGAAATTGCGGGGTGAGGTTCGTGCAGGGAGATCGCGCGAGGTGTGGGGTAGAAGAGAGAGAAGCGAAGGAAGAAGGCAAAGGAGATGGCGGCAGAGTGAGAGCGATTGTTGCGAAGAGGATGAAGATGGTGGAAGGTGGAAGCTTTAGAAGAGAGACGGAAATAAGATTAAATTGCAGGACCCACATGTCAGTCAGCGGTACTTGATCTACAGCAGTACGGCTTCCGTTCAATGTATTATTATATTTCGTGAACTTTCTAAGTATAACAACTAATATTTTGTTGAAATATGCTCATAAATTAGACAGGATGAGATATTAGGAGAGCAGCTTGGGTCCGATGTCCATCGGACCCAAAGTGGGTTCGATGGGCTCGATGACCGTTCGATCTGCTTTAAGATTCACTCTAGAACTTTCGCGTCTGCTTTAATATTCGTGCTCACGAATTTAAAGCAGATTGGACGGTCATCGGGCCCATCGAACCCACTTTGGGTCCGATGGACATCGGATCCAAATTATTTTTTTTCTTATTATTTTAAAATTATGAGTAAGTCATTTTGGGATTGTGAGTGGACCTAGGGGTATAAACGGATTCAGATTATCCGCTCCGAATCCGCTTACTATCTATATCCGGATTAAACGGAGCGGATAATTCGCGAATCCGGATATTTATCTAATGTAGAGAACAAAATCAGATTTGGATACGGATTCGGTTGTCTATTTGTAAACGGATCGGATATCCGGATAGTATCCGGAAAGAAGTACAGCGTGGTCCGAAACGAAATAAATCCATCACCCGATAATCTATAAATTAAAGACGGATCCTTCATGTGGGATGTGATGTGAACTCGTGTACTCTCCTAAGTCCTAACATATAAATGTTTTGACTTCTGAAGTCTCTTCGATGTGACTGATGGACTTCTTAAGTACTCTTCATTCAAATGTTTTGACTTTTGAGCCTCTTGTGGGACTAATTTGATTATGGACTCCGGACTCCGAACTCTTCACATGGGATGTGAAGATTCTTTTGTCTATTTGTGTTATTTGTGTGCAGGATCTTATGTAACTTTTTACATGCAATATTCAGTGTCAAAGTAATTTATTAGCGCCACACAAGTAATAAAGTTTGATTCACATTATTTACCAACTATTAACTATCTCTTTAATTTTGTGTACAAATTATATCATTTTTTATAGTTTATTAAATTTAGAAATATGAGAAAATTTATTTAAACAGATGAATTGTCATATTTGAATTTTGAAAATTAGTATTTGTCTTTAAAGTTCCTATGACTCAATTATCCGATAATTATTTGTTTTGTATCCATATTCGAATCCGTATTCGTGATTATCCGCTCCGTATATGTATCCATTTAAGGCGTATTTGGTTTTGAATTTTGATATTCATTTACTATCCGTATCCGTATCCGTATTCGCTCAATGAAAAACGAATACGAATTTGATATCAGCATTATCCGCTCCGAATCTGCTCCGTTTACACCCCTAGAGCGGGCGAGTCCTTTTTGAATGATTGAGCGCTATCTTATATCATTTGTTACTTTATAAACAAAATTTTGTTCTTTAAATATTACGCAACTACAATTGTATGTGCAATTTTACCACCATCTATTAACATGCGAATTTTCATGGCGTACCGTGTAGTGTTTGGACCAGTTCACATGTCGTGCGGTGTTGTGTCGTATAATTTGTTCTGAAAAATAGTCACGACATACAAATTGATAAAATAGCACTGAATAATTTTTTTCATTAACAGATGTCTAAAAATAACAGTTTTGAACGATCCGGATAAAATACACGCTGAAATGAGCTAAACCCACTTTCAACGGAGTCTGAATTCAGATCCTCCCCGGTACCGTAATAAGAAATCTTTTATAATTAGTGGATCTAGACCGTTCTTTTTAACTTGGCACGAATCTCAAAGTCCAATAATACTACTCCCTGTGCTAGCCCGAATCTCAAAGAGGTAAGGAGTTAATCTCAAACCGTAAATTGAGGGGAATCTTTTACGGTACTGGGATGATACTTTTCTATATCCTCTGAGGCAGCAGAATCTTTTTATTTAGATCCGGACCGTTCGATCGGAATCCGCACACCTAAACTGATATTATGTTACCTTATAATATGAATTCATTTCAACGAGGGTCTATGATGAGAATTCGTATCATCTGCATTAACTCAAAAGGAAATCTTTTGAGTTAATACATCTCGATCATCCGATTTGTTTTAAAATTCGTACAGACTAGATCCGCACTAATATTAAATAGCTCCCTATATTTTAAGCAGGATCCAAATTAGCTAATTTTAAAATTAAATGGTCGAGATTCATAAACTCAAAAGATTTTTTTTTGAGTTAATGCAGAGGATACACATTCCTATATATGATGAAGCGCTGGGGCCTGAACCAGCATGTAGTGGAGACGACAGATAATATGTGGTCCTGATGGAATTTAAGTTTGGTGCTCCATGAATTGACTGCACCATGTCAGTTTGAATGTATCCAGGGTTGTGATTTCTCGATTGAACATGACTCCATCAAGGAATCTTAGAAACTTAGCTTCACACGTAGTTGACCTTCGTTTGTTTGACCATTATATTGGCTTCATTATTCACAAGTAAAATGTATAACCTTCATCATTCACAAGTCATGAAAAATTCTACCAAACACCTTACATGCACGATCTCTGTATTAAAATGTTAGAAAACCACAAATCATTCATAAATTATCTCAAGTTAATACACAAGTACAAAAGAAAAAAAAATATACCACTTAAAGTATAAACAATAGACCAAACTAAATCTAGCAATTTTTCTTCTTGGGTGGGGAAGGGGGAGGGGGTTTGGATTATCTAGATGATACAAATCAAGAATTCAAGCCCTAAATTAGGAACAATAACCAGCAAAGTGATTATTTTTAGCACAGTATGTTAGGAAATAAAATATAAGAATTAAGTAAACAAAACAATTAGGGATAGTCAAATCAATTAAACCCTATGTTGCATGAATACGAGTACGGGTATCGTATCGGATACGATACGGATACGGCGATACGACAATTTTCAAAAATCAAGGATACGATACGTTTATTATATATATTATTTTTTATTATTTTATATATTGTATTTAGATAATCATAACTTAAATCAAATTTGTATAAAATATTAAAGCATAACATAAGAATATATTAAATACTATAGTTACTAGAATATATCACAAATGAAACTTTGGTGTAGTGGTCAAATGTTTTGACCCTCACAGCAACGGCCTGAGTTCGATTCGCGCTTCACGCAGAAAAAATGCGCTGGCTCACGCGCGGCTCACGGGTGCGGGCGGGCGCGGCTCACGGGTGCAGGCATATCCAGGCGTATCCAGCTGTTTCAACGGAGTATCGGCAACCGTATCGGCCGAGTAAGGATACGCCACGTAGGCTGATACGCCAGCTGGCGTATCGGATACGTATCGGTGCCGTATCGGGCGCGTATCGGTGTCCGATGCGTGTCCGATACCGATACGTCGCCTGTTTAGGCGTATCCGTGTAACATAGATTAAACCTAACATGGTTCTCCAAATCAATTAAACCTAACATGGCTGCCAGTAGAGTGGGAAAAATGGCACGGCGGAGCCGGCTCTGTCACGGAACGGTACGCGTGTCAGTTACGTGCCGTGACTCGCGTGTCCGTGCCGTGACCATTTGCGTGCTGTTCTCATTTTTTTAAACTTTGGAACGGCACGGCACGTGAAAAATTTAGTCACAGCACGGCACGACACGTAGTCACACGAGTCACGTGTAATTAGGATCATTAGATATTGATTTAATGGTGAATTTTGAATAAACTAACCTAAATTATGATTAAATGGTCATGCGAGTCACGTATGGTCACGGCACGTTTAGGCACGGCGTGATTATTCGCGTGCCGTGACCACCCTTTGACATTTTGGTCACGGCACGGCACGGCACGAGACCAAAGTCACGTTGTGTTAGTCACTGCACATTTTTTCCACTCTAGCTGCTAGGGTTACAAAAGATCTCCAAATTTTTAATTGATAATAAAGAGTGAGCCTGTGTAGTGTGTACTGTACATCCGTCCTACAAATTAATATTTATATTTTTTGTTTTTTAAGTTCTAACATAACTATTTAATATGATCTCTATGATATGATATAAAAACCTGTAGATCGAATTTTATATTTTTTACAAATATTGTAAAATTTGTTTAGATAGATAGAAAATTACTTGATTTAAAAATTATAGGCCATTTAAAGATAGTGACTTTATTAGTAACCAATTTAAAAATTATAAAATTTAGTCTGAAAGTATAATTTTATATATAAATTATATTGATTATTTGAATTTTAAAAATAAAAATATTAATCTATAATACGGACTAATACGCGTTATGCATAGTGCCATAACTTCACTCGATAATAAATTAATGGTACATCATCAGTATCATATTAAATAAAAAGAATGTTGTGCTTTTTATTTTATTTTTTGAAATGCCATAGCAGATGCTGCTAGATTGTTTGCATGAATATTGCGCTTTGTCAAGAGCGTAAGAAATAAAAAAAAACTTTATTTTTAATAAAAAAAAATATACATTCCAATTATAAAAAGTATTCATCCAGTAAATGTATATACATTCTAGTAATAAAGAAATTACAAAAATGAAAAAGAAGTAACAAATATTTAGCTATTATAGTATACATTCAAAGTGAAACAAGTATTGATCCATTAACTGTAAAGTATACATTCCAATAATACGCAAGTTATACATCACAGTAATACCCAGTAATATTTATCTATTATAGTATACATGACAGTAATACACAAATATGCATCCATTAATATCAAAGTATTCATCCAAGAATAATCAAGTATTCACTATAAAAGTTAATAGATGAATACTCAGATTGTAATATTCTCACTTGTAAAAAATATTCTAATAAAGATGAAAAAATATTACCATCAGCAAAAAATGTAGCATCTCCAGAAACACCAGCTTCACAAGGTACATTATCTTGTACCTTAGCATCTCCAGATAACTTAACTCGTACTTTACCAGAATCAACGGCTAAGGAAATACCAATTGTTAAAAGTTAATTCACAAAATTTTTACAACAAAACGATTTAGTTTTCTTAAATTTGAATGTAAATATTCAAATGAACAAAAATTTATAAATCTTACACTTTGATTTCTTGTTCTTCTCATGACCAGAAGTTCCCTTCTCTGTTCCTTCAATAGTTTTAACAGCTGTCCCTCGAAAATAACAAAAAAAAAAAAAATGAAAGTCAACTATTGGTACAAAGTCAGGCGCTAATCACTAAAACTATCAAGTTTCATATGTATGTACTCATAAAAGTTAAATACAAAATAAAATACTTTAAATTAAATTATATAAAACATACGTGAACGAAATAATCGCTTGGATATGTGATATTGTCTTTCTGAATGAGAAGCTTGCGCCAAAAATTTCTGTTCAGATGTTGGTGACAAAACTGGAACACCACTTGAATCTTGTAAATACTTCAGATCCTCAAACCTATGCTTCGCTGCCCTTTGAACCAGCTCAGTGGAAACTTTGAAGTTGAAAAGGCAGTAAACAGGTGCCATTTCAGTTATCAACTTCAGAAGATTCATGTTTTTTTATTTTTGCAATTGCACAGTGCTTGACAGAACAGAGAAGTGGTCGCTTGCAACAAAACCCTTCTCCTTATTCAACAACTCAGCGGGTTCCCATTTGAGATCAGCCGTATTAATATCACCAACAAGAACATTCTCAAGGACTTTGCTTAATGAAGATCTCCTCCAACAGACATTCAACTTATGTTCTAGGAATCTTGGAATGTGGCCAGTAAATTTTCTATTGTTCGAAATCTTCACGTGTTCAAAAAACCAACCCTAAAAAAAAAAAAAAAACAATCTTACTAAGTATTGATCCCAAATGTATATTCACATCTAATGTTGACAATATTCATTTATACGACTTAATGTAGTATAGACATATACACTTGAAAGTATTTAATTTTTTTTTTAGAACTTACAATTAAGGCAAGTGCACAACAAGGGATGGGTTCCTGACTCTTTCTTCCCTCTTTTCCTCTTTGTACCCTCCTCTTTTTTAAATATAATGAAACCTTTTGTTATACGAAAGTAGCTTTCTTGAATTTGAGGGAATTTTAAAATAAGATAGTTGGAAATAATATTTGATTTTCGCTAATATCTAATATTTAAATATTATATAAGTTCTTTTCAAAATCATTGGTGATTCAATTTTAATATTTAAATATTATATAAGGTCGTTTCAAATTCGGTGATTCAATTTTAGAATAGAATGACTTCTAAATTCATAATTGATTAATTTTTCTCACAAGATATTTATAATAGTTGAGTTATTATTTAGAAGGCAACAAAAGACATGCAACGAAATAAAAAGTAGATGAAGGAGGAAAGTAATTGAGTGATTTAACATTGTAAATGCGTGACAAAATTTTTGCTTTGCTTAATGCACTTAAGATATATTATCTTGTATAAATTGAAGACGAAAGAAATATAATTATATATCGGAGGTATACATCTATAAATAAAATTTGTAGCATAATATTTTAGTTAAGTGTATTCCGTTTGCTTTAAATAAAAATTTAATAAAATAATAGTCTTAGTGTACACGTAGGTTTATAATATATCTAATTTTATGATACCTTTGGCTAGATTTTAATCATGAGGAAAATAAATAAATTTTCTATCACTAATTATTCTTCAAATATCACTATTTCATCTGTTTAATTGTCCAAATTTTTATGTCTACCGTATTCACAAAAAAAATAAACCAAAACACTCCAGTTTGATCAAAATTTGAATTTTACCCAGGCCGCCAAATTATTTAGCGGCCCCAAAGACTGGAGGCTGCCAATTTGACTCGTTGTAAATATAACTTTTTATCAGTACAATTACTAGTAGGCATTTAAAGCCACTAATCTTATAAAAAGTATTTTGTAACATTCTTTTACAATATTAGAATGATTACTCAAAAAATTCTAATTTGGATTTTCTAGAATAATTAATAGGTTCCGATATTTAAATGTTGAATTTCAAAATAAGATAGTTTTGATTATGATATACTATTTACATGCAGTTGCTAATCTTTAGCCTTTTTTCTAATAGTAATGACTAACTTTCTTTTATTAACTTTTTTATTAGTTTTCTTTATTAACTCAGATTTTGAGTTAATACATAATGAATCCGGACTGTCCGATTTGTGTTGATACAAATATTAAAGGAATCCCGTGGGTTTCATCTCAAAGCGGATTGGCCTGAATTCTGACTGGGCGGTCGAGATACATCTAAACCCAAAATCTGAGTTAATGCAGAGTACGTATACATGATTTTTCTAGTCAGTGCTTCTCTAACTCGTATAGTATTTACTATATATTTAGAGCAAAGGTTTAAATAGCATTTATTGTGTCATAGCGGAATGACTAAAAACTAACGCTATTACCATATTGCGCTGCTATATATAGCACCAATAGCGTCATAGCTTTTATGATCCGAAAACACTATAGGGCGTTATTTAGAACTCTAATTTAGAGTGATGTATAATAACCCAATTCGTCAAAAAGATTGGCCAACAACCCATCAAATACAGACAAAGAAATGGTCTCTGTTGAAAAATTGAATAAACAAGCAATTCTATTAAAAGATGACCCAATTTTGGTCAACATATTTATTTACTCGGAGAAGAATGTTGTCTGAATGAAATAACAGGAATGTTGCTGGCCATACATGGGACGCAATTTGAAGTGTCATCATCACCTTCTAGAGACCAAGGAAAAAAGGAACAATATATGATTTTTACATTGACTCTTCAAATTTGACCTTTGAAGAGAGACCAAGGAAAGAACAATATATGATTTTTACATTGACTCTTCAAATTTGAACTTCCAATTGAATTTATGCTGAAATTTGATACATTCTGAACTTTTCACTGTAGAAGATTATGCTATTACTATAAATTATTTTAAGTCCGCAATTTCGGTAGCAATATATGATACATCCAAAGAAAAGCAAGTTTAGTTATACATTCAGTTTAATTAACATTTTTCTATTTTGATAATAAATACAAAAAAACAAATAAAGTTTTGTTTTAACTTTTAAGGATATATATTGTTTTAGTTAGCTTAGATCTAATTTTAAAGGAAGCGGGACGCGTTTGATGGGCATTAATGGATCCAAATCAGTTTGATGCATTTTTCGAACTGTTTGATTCGCTTCATAATTCGTATACACTTGATCTGCATAAATATTAAAGCGATACACACGGATATTAAAGCTGCGCACGAATCATGAAGCAAATTGGCACAATCCAAGCGGATATTGAACCGATTTGAATCCGATACTCATTAAGCACGCCTCACTAATTCCCTTTTGGAGATGCAATCATACAATAATTGAAGATTATAATAACCTGCTACACACGCCTGGTAGTGGGTCTTGACTGATGTTTGAAAAAAAGACAATGAAGTATGATCAGTCAAATTTGGAGAACTAATCCTAGAACATATATTCTTTCCCAGGCAACGGGAGAATGCTAGGAATTCTACATTCTACTAGCTAGATGCACATAGAGTGGAAAAAATAGTACGGTGGAGCCGGTTTCATTATGGAACAGCACGGTTACGGCACGGAACGGTACGATACATGTGTTGGTTACATGCCGTGACTCGCGTGTCCTGTGCCGTGACCATTAGCTTGCCATGACCATCTTTAGAAAATTTAGCACGGCACGGCACGTGGTCACGTGAGTCACGTGTAATTAGAACTATTAGATCTTGAATAAACTAACCTAAATTATGATCAAATAATCACGCGAGTCACGCGGGTCATGTTTGGTCACGGCGTGACCACCCCTTGACATTTTGGTTACGGTACAACACGACACGTAATTAACTTGGTCACGGCATGACACGATACCAAAATCACAGCGTGTTAGTCACAGCACAGCATGACACAGCATGTTTTTTCCAATCTAGATGCACAGAGTAGTTATTATTCAAGCTAGATCCCTATTGCTTCTATATATAATCATATTTTTATATTAAGACTTTTGTCATTTAATTGGCTAAATTTGTAACGTTATATATGATGAGTCGTTGATGAGATGTCATCATGTTTTCATTTGACCCAAGTTTTGAAAGTTCCATATATAAAGTTTCCGATTTTCACCAAGTTTTAGTGTTTATTAACATTCGTTAAAGAGGAATATGCAGAATCGTTTCAGTAGCATATAGATACTAATGAATAAAAATAATATCGGTACAAGTATTTTGAACTAGTCTTTGGTCCAGTGACAAAGACACATGATTTCTATATGAGAAGTTATAGGTTCGAAATTCAAATGAGAGAAATCATTTGTTAGAATAACAAAGGTATTAAATAGTTTGGTGGTTTGACCTCTAACTTTATCCAAAAAAAAATATTGGTACAAGTATGAGAACGTGAAACTTCAGGGACTATAATTATAAGAGGGATGCTTCTATGGGCATAAGGACCTATTTGTAAAATGAGCATATTTTTATTTTCAAAGTTCAAACAGTCGATCCGACCGTTCAACATTTTCTCCATATTACAATGTACTTGGAGGTCAAATTTTTCATTTTTTTCATTTTTTTACTATTTATTAAGTATTTTACAAAACTAGTCAAATTCAGACCATTGAATTTTGTACCTATCTTAATAAATAGTAAAAAAATTCAAAAAAATGTAAAATTTGACCTCCAAGTACATTGTAATATGGAGAAAATGTTGAACGGTCGGATCGACTGTTTGAACTTTGAAAATGAAAATATGCTCATTTTACAAATAGGTCCTTATGCCCATAGAAGAATTTGCCTAATTATAATATGGTGATACTTTATGGACTATATGTACAATTTACCTTTTTAAGGTTAATATGTACTTTGTCATATCTTGAGTTCCTAATCAACTGTCTATAAATATTCCTCATCAGCTCTAACATATACCCATTGCTAAGCACACACATACATATCAACTACTATATACCCATCACTAAGCTCTCTCTCTCTCTCTCTCTCTCTTCTATCTCTCTCTCTACCACCCCACACCACTCTCCCAGCATTCATCTATGGAGCGCTTGTGTGCTGCCTCCCTCAGCTTTCCTTACATTCGACCTACTACCGTTCGATGTGCCGCATTACACGACCAACAAATTAACTTTAACCATACCAAAGTTTATGACAAAGCAAGTAACTTCAATCATGCAAAGTTTTCACTTCCTCTGCCCAAAAATTTCCCCCCTATCATTTCATCAGGACACCGTTTTCCATCATTGTCCCGAGGTGAGAAAATCGTCTGCCAGAGCACAGTGAGACCGGGATGGCTAGATACCACCATACCAGAGCCCTTGAGGCCATATTTTATGCTTGCTCGTGTAAACCGTGACATTGGGTGGTGGCTACAAGTATGGCCTAGCTACTGGTACTGCGCATTTTTTCCCCTTTTAAGTTTTTTCACTTTGTTTTTCTTTTAAAGGAATAATAAGAGTCAGTATAAATGAAATTTACATATATAAAAGCTGTTTCTGTGCACGGTTTGAATTGGCCAGCGATATAGTTGGTACAGGCTACAGCGCACATCTTTAACTTGTAATTACTTTCTGTTAACTAATATCTACCTCCTGAGACAATATCATGAGAATATAATTTGTTAACAATTTCTGAAGATGGCATATATATTTTCAGTATATATAACTTAAAGTTTTCGATAATTAAGGTTGATTCGTGTATTGGTTTATGATGTATCCGCTATATACGCAGGGCAATTGCACTAGCTACAAAACCTGGAGTACTTCCTGATGTCAGATTGATGATACTGCTAGGGGGAATATCTCTTCTGATGCATACCTCTTGTTGCACCTTAAATGATCTTCATGACATAGAATTTGACAAACAGGTTTTTTTAACAAGCTGTAGTTAATTTGTCTCTGAAGTAATTAAATTAAGAACAAAGGTTTTAGTACAATAGATTATATATTGCGAATTTTATATAGGTAGCGCGCAGCAAGAAGAGACCTCTGGCTTCGGGTGAGTTGACGCCATTGCAAGGCTGGAGCTTTTGGGTTTTTCAGCTTCTGCTCATGACACCACTTCTTCTTCCACTCAACAAGCTAAGGTACAAGGAATTACAAGTTCTCTTTCAATTCTTTTCAAGTTAAAAGTGATCTCTCTTTCTAAGTCTATTCCTTCAGGTCAAAGTTGATCTATTGTGTGTATATACCTGTTTCTTATTGTGGGTTGTTACTAGTGCACTTATTTTGTTGGGTTCTAGTTGTTTATTTAAAGGAATAATTCCAATCCTAGTAGGTTTGGTATTAAAAAAACAACTAATTATTTCTCAGAATGTGTAATGAAAGAATTAACCAACAGGATAGCATAAAGGCATACACATATGTATTATGAAAATATTCGAAATTTGAAAAACTCTATTTCTGTATGGATGTGATGATTTTCATAGTTTAAATAGATTACATATCAATTTCGATTTTATTTGATAACCAATTGGTCAATATTAAAATTTCAATAAAACTGTTAATTTTCAAATCCCTCAATGGATTTAATTTTACATTTTTTATAATTTAAACCGTCCTCATTTTAAATATATTGATTTTGGTATGAGATGAGCTACAAACTTATGATCAACTAACTTATTTAATTTCTTTGTAGACATGTAATAATTTATGTATTTTTAATTGAAACAATGACAGCATCAGACTTGCTGCTGCACAACATCTTCTGTGGTTTCTCTATCCTCTTATGAAGAGAGTGACTTATTGGGTATGTTATTTTGAAAGGCAAATTAGTTTCAACCCCCTAGCAAATCTTACAATTTGCTTATGGCATTGAAAAAAAGAAAAAGAAAAAAAATGTACATCATACAGTTGACCTCTGTTTTTCACTGACCACCTAAAAGTTCTGTTCACATAATGCACCTCTTTTTACCTCAATTTTCAAATAGACTTTTTTTTTTCCAATTATTCAAATAGACTATTCAACTTCACATTACTCTGTTAGTAAATCAATGTTATTAACAATGCAGCCACAAGCTTTTCTCGGTGTAGCAATAAATTGGAGCGCACTTGTTGGATGGGCTGCTGTCAGAGGAAATTTTGCTGATCTTGGCACTATACTGCCGATATTCATTGGTAGTGCATTCTGGACACTTGCATATGATACCATATATGCCCATCAGGTACCATATTTTTTTTTTTTTGCAATCAGTATTTTAGTTATGTAATTGATTTTCGGTGTTTCAACTGAACATGATCAATACTAGAGAAAAAAGTGATCAAATTGAAAGGGAAAGAAAAGAGTATTAAGCACAAGCCATGTGCTTGTGGGATGAAGAAACCATCAAACTGTGTCTTATATAGATACTGTCTAGATGTGGAAAGAATTAAGAAATAGACAAATGGTTCTTTGCTGAGTTCTGTATATAGCATTTTTGGTAAATTTATCAACAGAAGAAAGTTTCAAACTTTAGTTTCATCGCCATACAAATTCTGGTATTTGCTTTGACAGTTACTGTTTTATTGTGTTCCATTATTAATTTTTAGGACAAAGTAGATGATGCCAAAGCGGGTGTTAAATCGACCGCATTGCTATTTGGAGATTCAACACTGTACTGGAATTTGGGTTTTTCAGCCATCAGTATTGGTTGTTTCTTACTAGGAGGGTATAATGGTGGCCTTGGTAAGATTCTGTGCTTGATCTTAAATTTGTATCTTCTAGGCAACTTCTAGCTAGCAGGCACACCAAATAAAAATTATGTTGAAATTTGACAAGTTCAGTTCACCTTCCTGCAAAAGATAAAAGCAAAAAGTTGTATGCATCTGAACAGTACTGAAATGAACCAACTGATGGTAACACATTTTGCTTAATCTGTTTTTAACCCAAGTATTTCTTTTTATTATTCAAAAATGTTAACTAACACATCCTGGTTGATTCCTTTTGTATAAGGTTGGCCTTATTTTGCATCTATGATCATTGCGGCTGGCCAACTGTTGTGGCAGGTTTTGACGGCCGACTTGTCGAATCCCTCTGACTGCAACAGAAAGTAAGTTTATTCAACATTAAATGAAATGCTTCTTAGCTCACTCTGATAACTTCTAATTGGTGATTTTTAAAAATGATGACCATTGTGAAAAGTAAATTTAATTTAACCATAACAGTTAGCGCTTATCTAAAACGGGCACAACTTAGACAATAAATATACCAGTGTTGGGAAAATAAATAAACCATTTATAGCTAGCAAATTACTTTATTTCTTGAAGAAATATGCATACGAAGGATCTCAGTAAGCTTACATCTTCCTTCATAAATTTGTAGATTTGTTTCCAACAAATGGTTTGGAGCGATCGTCTTCACCGGAATACTCCTTGGTCGGCTTGCACCTTGAGAACCATCCATATATGGAGCATACAGAGTTCATACAGACGATATTAGATGATGCTGATTGGATTTTCTCTCCGCCAAACAACATAGAATTTATAGAAGACATTGAGAGTTGTATCTTTGTTAGGGTTATATTGGGAAATAGAGAATATAGAGAAGTCTAGAGACTTATGTGCAAGAATGTGAAAGCTTTATGTAAGCCCAACACATTAATCAATAAACTAAGTTTCAAAGTAATTAGTTCTTTTTTGGTATCAAATCTAGGGTTTGGCCGCCGCTACAGCACCTGCCGCCTCTAAACCTAGGCCGAGCCCCTCTCTCTCTCGGCCACCTCTCTCTTTCCTCTAGGCCGAAAAGGGGAGTGGGGGGCCGATACCCCACGGATCCCGAGGTAGGGGTTGATATGTGGAGGATCTAGATCTTGATGTGAGGAGGATCAAGATCGGGTCAAGAAGAGGAAGAAAGACAAGTGTGTGATTTAGACTCGTACGATCGGTGTGAGGGAACCGAATACGAGTCAGATAGATGGCGGAGAGTACCAATCCGATGGAGGAACCGGAGAGCTCCGCGTCTGGACGAGAGAGAAGCGGAGGGGAGGAGCAGGAAACATAGACGGAGGGTAAGAAAGAGAAGAAATAGACGGACTATTTTACCCTTCCAAAAAAACATTTCCGTTTAATTTAAAGCGAGATAGGATTGTGAGAGTTAAATAGTCTATCTAATGTGAACCATTTAATAGATAAAATTAACGATTGTGAGAGTTAAATAGCCAATATAATTTACTGTACTATAGACAAACCCTAAGTGTAACCTTTTTTATTTTTTGTATCTTAATTTGTTAAGTGTAACTTTTGCCAGCGTCACACCAACTGAACTACTGTTAACAGTATTTAGTAGACTATGACAATTCTAAAATGTGGGTCAGTAAGTTACCAGTACATCCAAATGATAATAAATAGAAAGAAAACAAACATTTTCAATGTACATTAAACTTGAAATTCTAGGAGCAAAACAAATCTCAAGTCAGTGTTTCACAAACTAAGTTGCAGTGTGCTGGACTGTTACCAGTGATATATATTTTTCCGGTTTAGTTGCTTGCATTATGCAGAGTAAGGTAGGTGTCAGTTAACATAACACCAGTACACTTTTCAAAAATAAATAAATAAATAAACCAATACATTAATTCAAAAAAAAGAAAAAAAAAAATAGAAACGCTATACCAGTACCCGATTCAACCAAAGAGGCATTAGCTTGTTACTGACTATTGGACTGTTTGAATTATTATTTTTTTGAGGTTACCTGCATAATTTTTAAGTGCCAAATTTTCAGCAATATTGGTTTAGCTATTTTCAAGCACTTATTTTACTTTTAAACGCTTAAAAACACTAAAATAGCATTATACTAAAAAATAACATGAATTGTTACTGTAAGAACTCCACTACAAGATCAGAAACCAAAAAAGAAACTGCATTTTAGTTCTTTGTTACCAGCAGCAAGGTCAGAGAGATCTGCTAAAGCCCATTCCACAGTTCAAAATAAGAAACAGGAAAACAAGATTCAAGAAACTTTAACCCTCACAAATCTATTCAATGGATATTATGATCAATTTGATGAACATCTTCCAGAATAACTCATCTCAGTATGTCACCATTGCTTATCCCACATAACATAAGACATCACATAACAACAGAACCCAAGAAAACAAAGAATTAAGAAACAAAAAGAAAATAACATAATCAAGAAAGGTAAACACAGAACCAGCTTTTCTGAACTTTCTTGCACAGTTGCACCACCAGACTTTTTCAGATGTTTACATATTCAAGCGTTGTTGTTTGGATCAAGATCAGGCAGATCCCGGTTGTGCTCCACCGTCTCCTCGGGTGCACCTGTGTTATGATCCACTGTCTCTTCAGGTGCAGCTGTGTTGTGCTCCTCTGGCACGTTATCCACAACCGGCCCGACGGGCACGGTCTCAGCTGCAGTGGGACCCACCAGCTGTCTCGCAAGGTCCATTAAATCACTCATATCATTGGATACTGACTCGACGTGCTTGTAGGAGTGATGGAGTTTGCTTATGGCCCTGTTCAAGGTCAAGTCGGGGTCCACAAATGCGTGATATTCTACAACAGCGTTATACTGATCCACCATGGCTGTGAAAGCCTCTCTGCATCTTTTATTGGCATCAATCAACGTGTCAATGAATTCATCCATGATTATAATTTGTATGATGAGGAGAGATGGTGGATTTGGTTTTCAAGGATATATCAGTGGTCGGATGGGTTTATATATATAAATAGTTTTATAGCTGTTCTATGGAAATTAACCGGGTTTTCGCCTGGCTGGTTCAATGAATGGGATCATGCCTTGCTCTCATCCAAGGAGAACCCCTGGGTTTCTGACTTTCTCTGAGGCGATTAGCTAGTTTCGTTTCATTCAAGGAAAGTGCCTTCTTTATTTATTTTTTTTTTCAATTTTACGTGAATGAAACGAAATTGTAGTATTTTATTGTAATAAAAAATACCACACAAAATTATGTGATACGAAATTGTAGTATTTCTTTCAAACACCCCTACATTGTTTTCAGATAAACGGGTCATTGTCTTATAATGATTCAATCCGGGATGGATTTTATGTGATACGAGGGATGCATCCTTTTGTATGGAGCATATGCACAGATGTGCAGGAGGAAGGCAGGATCCCCTCCCTTGATTCCCTCAAAAATGTCGATTGGACCGATTCCTCTATTGAAGTGGTGCTTGTCAATACGAAAATCGATTCTGCACTAAAGGCAGTTGCACGCCTCTGTCGTCTCTACCTTCTCTTCCTTTAGCACCACGGCTAGTACTAAAGATATGGTTCAACAACTCGCTAAGCTTGTTTCAACTAGGTTGGGGGTGCAATTTTTAATTTGAAAGATGAAGAGACTTTACATGAATTTCTTCTTCTACTTTTGTCTTAGTATTTTGCAAATTGCATCCATTATATTGGGAATTCCGTTGCAACTGTGCTCTTCCTTACTTTTATGGCTTACTCAAACAGTCACAAGATTCGCGAATTATTTGTGGAACGAATAATTCATTTTTTTTAATGTCGAATCAAACGCTGAATTATTTGGTTGACTGAATTTGACCGAATTATTCGTGAATTTTACGAATTATTTGCGAATTTTTCCCAAACTTTTTTTTTGCTCCCTTGTGAGACTGAGATCTCTGGTCCAGATAATTCTAAATCATTTTCGAATTACATCTGAATTATTCCCGAATCACGAATTTTTTACCCTGCCGAACCGAATCCGAATAATTCATTTGTCACTATGTTACCAACCAACCCAAAATAGACAAATTAAAAGTAGACAATCTAATCATATACGCCGTAATTAAAGTAGACAAATTTATTTCATGAGTTATAATTTTCCATGACTCAACAAGTCAAAGACACCATGCACCATCTCCTCTCTATTTCCATGAAGGTTCATGCATTCACCAAATTTTACCGGTAACAACCTTAACATTTAATATACTATAAATGAAATACAAATTAATTCAACATGACAATATCAATACTGGATATTTTGTTTAGATTGAGCCACACTTTTGAAGAACTTCGATTAGGACTAATTATATCAGCTGAAATTTAAAAAAAGAAAAGAAAAAGAAAATTAAATTAGTTATGTTTTTGAAGAGTAACTGTTTTAAAAATTGGATCAGTAAATTAGTCAAAAGTTGAACAAGTAAATATTGAAGTGGAAAAAAAAAATCATATTATTTTACAACATTATTTCTATCTGATCGATTGTTTATCTCTCTACTTTTTGTAAAGAGCAAAAAGAAGAAAGAAAGAATGCTACATATAACAATAGACAGAACAACTAAATAATAAATCAAAATCATTTTTCATCTTGTATTTCGTCGATAAACTTATTTGCATCACCATTTTGTTCTCTGTCTTGTAATTTCTTCGCCTCTTCAGCTTCCCTTCTTCTCAATTCACTAGAACTGATCTTTTCCCCAGTTTCCTCTTGTACCAGTTCCACAACTTCTATCTACAATTATTATCATAAAATAAAATAAAAAATTATAAATAGTGAGGTTAGTCCATGCTATGGATCAATTTTTCCGTTTTCAAACTCCAAATAGTCGATCCGAACCGTTCAACATGTACTTGGAGACCAAATTTTATATTTTTTTTATAATTTTTACTTGTAGATAGGTAGAAAATCACTTTTTTCGATCAGTCAAAACTCTTTAGATCAACTGATTTTCTACCTATCTAAAAAAGTAGTAAATTTTTTTTAAAAAAAAATGTAAAATTTGGTTTATCAGTAAAAATATGAAACATAGAAACAGAGTACCAATGTTGGACTTGGATGTACATTTAAAAAGTAACATACGGTACCTCTAATTGGGATAAACCCCTTTCAGCTCTTCTCTTATTAACAGCATATCCACCGGGTAATGTTTCCTTACTGTTACAAAAAAAGAAAACCTGGTTCAGTGCCGAAGCAATTTCTTCTGGGTTCTTTGACAAATACACCCTAAAAAAACCTACTTTCCTTCCCAAAACATTCCAGAAATCTAGTAACTGAATTTGATACAAGACCAATTTCTACAAATGGTGTTGCGGCCTACAAAGCTTGCCATTTGTTTAATGTATAGAGGTCCATACATAGATTAACATAGCCGTGAGTTATTGTATTTCCGATGGAATGGTGAAAAAATTTCTTTGTTTCTAACCACAATATTTTTACAAAAGAAAAAAAAAGTTTGAGACCTCACAAAGAATATTGATTTTATGTCAAATTTGTTTTTAAAATATCTTTCACGAGGAGTAAATGCAAAATAACAATACATAAAAGAATAAAAAAGATACATCACAAACTCACCTGACTACAATTGCTTCCAAAGTTTCATCCACTATAGAGGGCCCAAAAGGATCAGTGATTGGTTCTGTTAATACCTTCAAGTGGGGCTTGATTGACTAAAAAAGGACGGGATGAATTATAAAAAAGAAGGAACTTAGAAAGAGGGTTCTCTTTCTATCTCCAAGAAAAACCATTGGAGGAAATATACAAGTCACTTTCTCTATGTTCATGTAAAGAGTAATGCATTTCAGTTTCGTTTTGATGGCCATGAATATCAAGACAAAACAACAAAATGAGATGTTCCACATAAGTATTTTTTTGGGAACCAATTCACGCCCGCAAAAATCAAACAGAACCATCTATGTGGAGAATGTTACATAGATTGCATCCAAACAATTTGTTATCTGATCCAGGCAATTTAAGTTAAGCTTGCTTAGACTTTTTCTCGAAAGAGATTTGATTCTTTAATGCTTGCAAGATACAATGTATTTGGGATTAAATAGTAAGCAAATCACCATTCAGTTCAATCATCATATAACTAGATCGTACCATCAAAAAGCACTTTGGATGGGAAGTATTACGCTCCCATATAACATATGTCAAATATACCCTCAAAACAAGAAACTAAGCAACCACTCCAACTTAACCCTCCAACCTTCTATATCAATCAACCAAATTGGTGAGGTTCGGAATAGGCAAATAGCTGACATTTGACTAGTTTGGAAGTAATGGAATATTGCCCAAATTTGGAGATACAAAAATGATATTTCAAGTTTTCAACTTTTGACAACATCATTTATTAAAAAAAAAAAAAAAAATGAACTTTTCACAACAACATGAAATTTGTGAATGGTATAATAGAGATTAGTCGGTATACATACCTTTATGTAATCCTTCACTTTTTGCATCCTCGTCTCAATGGGTTCAATTAGGTCCGCATACTGAAACCAAACAATATTTTAGAAGAACATATGATATGACACAAAATTCCCTCCTCTACATCAATTTACCTTAAAGGTGGAAAAGTTTTAGTAGTGTATCCGAGAAGAAATAATAAAAGCAAGCAAAATGAGGTTAAGCAAAATAGAAAATAGAAAAACTCTCATAATTAAAATACCATCTGCCATGTCAAGTTCGTATTGGCCATTATAGGCATAGCCATGAAAATATTAGATATTAAAATGTTAACCTTCAACAAATCAAAAACCTTAAAATGAGCAAACCTTTTTCTTACTCAGCATGGGGCCATCACAGACACCAACAACTATGCGATCCCTTGCCAGCTCAGCAGCTGCCTGCTCAATAAATAGCCATAAAATTATTGGCTAAAACTGTTCTACATTATTCAGCCAAATATGCCACTTTATGCAGCTTTTTTTTTCTTTTCTTAAATGGAAGTACTTAGAACAGGCATAGCTAATAACTTCCTCAGTGCCCGTAACAAATCAAACAATAAGCATACAGCTAACATAATAAAATGAACAGTAGATTCTTAAACTTCTGGAGTTTCTCAGTGATCTTAGTAAAGAATAAAGGTATTTGGGATCATCTCTTAAGTAAACTTGAATTTGGCTTATGATCTAAACTTCTCACTAAGCAAATCCCAAATTACTGTGAGAAAATTGCCGCAATTCCAAGCGAATTAAGAGACGGAGCAATTAATTAAAAAGCAAATTACCAATCTTGAAAACTACGGTTAATTATTGGACATAATAGTTCGGGACTTCGGGAGGGAGGAAAGCCTATGAAAAAACCAGTGGTTAATTATCATTAATTGCGAACTACTAATAAACGAGCATGCCTAGAAAGCAAGAGAGGAGATAGAGGGAGAACCTTGAGGAAGAGATGGTGGCCTTGGTGGAGCCTATCAAAAGTGCCACCAATAACAACAGCATCGTATTCTCTTTTCCTACACTTTTGTTCTTCAGTCGATTCCATCAGGGCAGCTAATGGAGAGAGAGAGGGAGAGAGAGAGAGAGATCAAATTTTGGCAGCCTCTGCCAAATTTTTCAAGAGAGAGAGATGGTCTGGTAGATTTAACACCAAGTTGAAGTTGAGTTGAAGTTTCCCGATCTGTAATTGGGCTTTCTTTTTGAAAATTCTGCAATTTGGTCATTTCATTTACAATCATTGGATATGATAGAAACTTGGGTCTAATTTGTAGGGGTGGCAAAAAGGGGAAAAAAAAAAAGCTTTTGTCTTGGTTTCCATTGTTCCTTTTGGGGCTTTGACGGCTAATTTTAGGCTTTAATGGAGACTCTCATTTGAAGTTCTCCCAAATGCATTGACAGAGAACTGGTGTGTATTACCCCAGCCACCCCATTATGTCAAAGAACACTTGAAGGATCTGGTAACTTGAATTTAGAAATTTTGGGCCTCCCTGTGTCTTTTAGATGAATTCTGATCCTTCTTAAATTTTCTCTTAAACAAATGAGGCCCATTCTAGTGGGCTTCTTTTTAAACATAAAAATATCAAAAGAAGAGTTGGAAATGAGACTAATTTGTTATGTAGGACAGCATGGCCCTTCTATCCATTCCTTGTAGCTGCAACCGGACAGCTGATGTGGCAGATCTTGACTGTTGACTCGTCAAACCGTATGGATTGCAGCAGAAAGTATTTGCATATTTTTTTGTTAAAGCCTACTATACTCACTTCTAGGTCTGCAAACCAACCGAACCGAATCGAACTTACTTTCAGTTTGAGTTTGGTTTGAATTAATTTCGAACGAACTCAATTTCGAATCAAATATTTTACGAAACTCAATTTTGAACTTTTACGAACTTTGTTACGACTTAAGAGTTATGACTTATGGTTGGACCATAGTTCGAAATTACAGCACTTCAATAAAAACTCAGGCATTCTGAATTCTAATTACACAGTACACCAAAGTTTATATCAAAGTTCATTACAAATACCAAAATTTATATCAAACACCAAAGTTTTGTACAATCAATCAAAGTTCAGTACAACCACATAATCCAAAGTTTTCCAAATAGCCAACAGGAGCAACATCACCAAAGTTTTCAAATATCCAAAGTATTCAAAGTACAATTTAAATATCAATAGAAGTACAGAACAATCACCAAAGTCTTAGAATTATTACAAACTCAAATATTATCTTAAATAAAACATTAAAGTTCATTATCAGCGGAAATTAACGGTTCACGTTTAAGTTAATTTCGAACTAAGTTTGGTTTGCGAACCTATTTCGAACGAACTAGGTCCTGTGTTGCTTTCAGCAAGAAGTGCAGAATTCTGCTCCTCGGTATTTCTGAATTATTTATCTATAGACTTAAAAGTGGGGCCTACTCGAAAATGTATGATGTGTCTGTTCATAACCGATTCTGGAAACATGTTGGTGGGTTGCACATTCAGAGCAGTAAATCTGGAGTTGATGCAGTTAAATCGAGAACAAGTCCTCCAGCTCTTTTATTCTTGATCCAGCACTGAATTTGTTTTTCTTCTTTATTCTTAAAATATTTGAGTTATGATAACTCAGTAAAGTTTACAACATTTTACTAGCTTTAGTAATTTTAATCCGTTAAAAAATTGTTCACTACTATACTTGTACTGTGAAACGAAATGAAGCAAAATAGTCTACTTGTGTAGGATAAGCATTTTGAAAGGCGTGTCGTGTTTAAATTCGCACACAGTGTATCCTTCTTTGTCATGGCATTCTGACATTTGTTTTTATGTCAAAATGGAATAAAAGTTGTCTTATTACTGGGGGACACAGAGTCAAAATATCTGTCGTGCCGTGATGTGATAAACACGCTGTGATTTTGGTCTTGTACGGTGCCATACTGTGAATAAGTTAATTTTTCACGTGTCGTACCGTGTCGTGATCAAAATGTAAAGAGGTAATTACGTCACGTGAGTCGCGCTGTGTTCAAATGTGTCATGATCAAACGTAACTCGCGTAACCATTTAATCATAATTTAGATTAGTTTATTCAAAATATATCCTTTGATCAAAATCTAATGGACCTAATTACACGTGCCGTGCCGTGCCGTGCCGTGCCGTGACTAAATCTTTCGCTTGACGTGTTATGTTGTGCCGTGCAAAATTTTATAAAAATGATCACAGTACGAGACATGCGAGTCACGGCACGTAATCTACACACATGCCGTGCCGTTCCGTGACAGAACTTCACTGTACCATTTTTTCCACTCTAGATACATAGAAAACTCAAGGAATATTTTAAATCAATATACTTTCTACAAGCTTCTGGATATATACTGTACCTACTAAACTTTCATCTGTGACAGAAAAGGTATCCTTTTGACAACTTTTTGCTTAGTGACTCATCTTTTTACGGTTCTACTATTTTAAAATGGCGAGGAACCTTGCTTTGCAACAACCACGCCTATCTCTTGTAATGATTACAACAAAATTATATCAAACATGTTTCATTGCTTTCTTTGATTAAGAAGATATAATTATGCCCTTAACTTTATCTCAATGATAATTGTCAAAGTACGTAGGCTGCTTTAGAAAAGCTGAACAATATGAAAAAAAAAATATCAGAAAGAAAAGTTGATTCAAGTTGAAATTGTTTGTCCATTTATCGAATTATGAATATTCAATGGGGCCAATTTAACATTTTATCAATTGACTTCCAAAATTTTGTCAAAATTTATTCCCAGTCTATTAATATATAGGGAAGTATGTATGTAATTTTCTTTAATGCTGCTAAATTTGACAAAATATATTAAGTCTTATTAGCTCATTCATCTAAAAAATTAATTTTTAAAATATATAAGAATTTTATTTCAATTTATGAATACTAAAATCAATTAAAATTAATTATTATTTTTATTTTAGTTTTACTCATATTTATGTAGATGCTCCAATTCAAATATTTGTGAAATGATTTCAGGATAAAATATTTTTCCTGCAAAGATCGAAACAGCGGTACAAATACAACCGACATTTTTATTAATATCCAAAGTTAATTACAAATTAATAAATATATCCAGAATCATATTTCGAAAAATGTCCAAATCGGCCAGATTCTAGCCGGTTTCCTCTTCCCTCAGAAGTCGGGCAGAATCTGGCCGGTTTCCTCAATTTATTTATTTTTAATATTTTCTGTTTAGATTTTCTGTTGTAATATTATTGTTATTTTCGAAATTATTTTCTATTTAAATTTCTGTTTAGAATCTGACCGGTTTGGACATTTTTTAAAATTTCCACTAATTCTGGGTATATTTATTAATTTGTAATTAACTTTGGATATTAATAAAAATGTCGGTGATATGGTAGTACACTCCTAAAGTTTACTGGCCAACTATGTTTAATTTTTTTTTCTTATATACTGTACATTTCCGTACAATATATATAGGATTTTGCTAATATGCTACGCGTATATAAGGGCCCTCCGTGCTACGGCTCACTTTTTGAGTTTTCAAAATCCTAACGGTCGATCCGAACCGTTCAACATGATCTCCATATGAATATGTACTTGCAAACCAAATTTTACATTTTTTAGAATTTTTTTACTATTTATTAAGCCACTTTGAAAAAACACTAATTTGTACACAACAGTAAACTTTTCAGGACCATTGGATCAGCGATTTTCAAAGTGGCTTAATAAATAGTAAAAAAATTCTAAAAAATGTAAAATTTGGTTTGCAAGTACATATTCATATGGAGATCATGTTGAACGGTTCGTATCGACCGTTAGGATTTTGAAAACTCAAAAAGTGAGCCGTAGCACGGAGGGGCCCTTATATACGCGTAGCACCGTAGCACTGTCCATATATATATATAGAGTATGGCAAATTGGCTGCTGGCAGCATTTCGGCCAGCTGCTGCCGGGGGCATATCTGTCATACTGATGTTCAAACAACAAATCCAAACTGTTAGATGTGATCTCTATATTAAAATCTACTTGGAGACCAAATTTTATATTTTTTGGAATTTTTTTACTATTTATTAATCCACTTTGAAAATTCCAGATTCGGGTGAACAGTAAAAACAGTCTGGACCATATGATCTGGAATTTTCAAAGTGGCTTAATAAATAGTAAAAAAATTCCAAAAAATGTAAAATTTGGTCTCCAAGTAGATTTTAATATAGAGATCACATCTAACTGTTTGGATTTGTTGTTTGAACATCAGTATGACAGATATACCCCCGGCAGCAGCTGGCCGAAATGCTGCCAGCAGCAAATTAGCCATATATATATATATATATATTTTTTTTTTTTTTGTTCCTTTGTATATTATATACAGTCCTGGCAATTAGTCAGTGTTTTTATATTATCATTTTTTCACTCTGATCCGTGACGGCCAGTCTCTCTCTCTCGGTGTCTTTATACCAGCATCGGCGTCGCTGCGTATCCGCTCAACAGTATCTCATCTGTACTCACCCCTAGAGACTGGCGGGACTGGCGGGGGTGTACCGAAGATGGATGCAGCGAGCCAAGTCCCAAAGTCAGGCTGAGTTTGAGACCCGCTACCACTAGTCTCTCTATCATGTGGCATCTCTGTCTTATATCGGGATACTGACGGTGGCGACATAAAACCCTCCTTGTATACGCCAATCTTATCGAGACGGCACGAGAGGGATTTAACATCAGTAGTAAAGGACTCCTGAGGCGGTGGCTGTGGCGGCATCTCGGCTGGACCCTGCAATCATACACATAATTTAGTAAATTTTATCATGGCTCCGTCACGGATCAGAGTGGAAAAATGATAATGTAAAAACACTGACTAATTGCCATGATTGTATATAATATACAAAGGGACCAAAAATATATACATATATATATATATATAGAGAGAGAGAGAGAGAGAGAGAGTGAGGCTACGCTGCTATGCATAGCACCAATTGGGTCCGTACTACGGCTCAAAATTTGACTTTTCAAAATCCTAACGGTCAATCCGAACCGTTCAACATGATTATAAAATGAATATGTACTCGCAAACCAAATTTTACATTTTTTCGAATTTTTTTACTATTTTTTCGAAAATCACTTGATCTGAACATTCGGATCATCCAAAAACAGCCTATCTAAAAAAATAGTACAAAAATTCGAAAAAATGTAAAATTTGGTTTGCAAGTACATATTCATTTTATAATCATGTTGAACGGTTCGGATCGACCGTTAGGATTTTGAAAAGTCAAATTTTGAGCCGTAGCACGGACCCAATCCGTGCTATGCATAGCACCGTAGCCTTACTCATATATATATATATAGAGAGAGAGAGAGAGAATGGCTAATATACAAACATTTGTTCCTGGACTCAGGAACAAACGATTCGGTTCTCTGATTTTCAAAGACCAAACAGTCAATCCAAACCGTTAGATATTCAATCTATATTAAAATGTGCTTGGAGACCAAATTTTACATTTTTTGGAATTTTTTTACTATTTATTAAGCTGGTTTGAAAACCGCTTTTTTCAATGCTGCAGAAATTTAATTAACAAAAAGAACAGTTTTCAAACCATCTTAATAAATAGTAAAAAAATTCCAAAAAATGTAAAATTTGGTCTCCAAGCACATTTTAATATAGATTGAATATCTAACGATTTTGATCGACTGTTTGAACTTTGAAAATAGGAGAACCGAATCGTTTGTTCCTGAGTTCAGGAACAAACGTTTGTATATTAGCCATTCTCTCTCTCTCTCTCTCTATATATATATATAGAGAGAGAGAGAGAGATGGGCTACGGTGCTTTGCAAATTAAAACACCCTCTTTAATTCGGGCCACTTTTTCAATTTGCAAAACTCAAACAACCGATCCGAACCGTTCAATATGTTCTAAATATTGAAATGTGCTTGGAGAGCAAATTTTATATTTTTTGAAATTTTTTTACTATTTATTAAGCCACTTTGGAAATCGCTGACCCGGTGGTCCAGAAATTTTTACTGTTTTTTACTGTGGACCACCGGGTCAGCAATTTCCAAAGTGGCTTAATAAATAGTAAAAAAATTCCAAAAAATGTAAAATTTGTTCTCCAAGCACATTTCAATATTTAAAACATGTTGAACGGTTCGGATCGGTTGTTTGGGTTTGCAAATTGAAAAAGTGGCCTGAATTAAAGATGGTGTTTTAATTTGCAAAGCACCGTAGCCTATCTCTATATATATATATTGTACGGAAATGTACAGTAGATAAGAAAAAAAATTTAAACATAGTTGGTCAATAAACCTTAGGAGTGTCTACCATATCACCGACATTTTTATAGTTAATTACAAATTAATAAATATACCCATAAATAGTGGAAATTTCGAAAAATGTCCAAACCGGTCAGATTCTGAACAGAAATCTAAATAGAAAATAATTTCAAAAATGTCTAAATTTCGAAAATAACAATAATAGTACAACATAAAAACTAAACAGAAAATATTAAAAAAAAATTGAGGAAACCGGCCAGATTCTGGCCGGCTTCTGGGGAAAGAGGAAACCGTCCAGAATCTAATTGATTTGGACATTTTTCGAAATACTGAGTATATTTATTAATTTATAATTAACTTTGGATATAATAAAAATGTCTGAGCATATTTATTAATTTATAATTAACTTTGGATATTAATAAAAATGTCGGCAAATACAATGAATCAAGATTGTGAGAATCGAGGAGTGGACAAGTGTCACCGTAATGTGCTACAAAACAAAACCAAAGAATGACAATTTATTGTAGACATGGAAACAGTTTGAGCTTAGCTGTAATGCAATGAGAAATGAACATACCACACATTACTATGGGTTGAAGACTTGAAGTCATGAAATTCATGCACTGCAAATTCACACATTATTGGTGGCTTCACTGTAAAAAGATTGTCACAGTTAAGAATTATTTTTAGAATACCAAATGTGAGCAGAAATTTATAATATTTCTAGAAATATATTCAATATTTTGAGTACTCTAGTTTCGATAGAAACTGGTGAAGTTTTTACCTCACTTTAATAAAATAAAAATATTAAATATTTTGTTGGAAAATAGAGAGATGGGAATTTTTTTTTTTGGCCATTTCTAAGTAAACGATGATTTAGTTTTTTAGAATTTATATGCAAATTTTATTCTTGGTTACAGAAAATGCCTGATATATATATATATATATAAACTCTAAGAAACCAAATCAATAATTTCATTTTTTTTAAATGTTTAAAGAGACCAATCAATAATTCGGTTCCTTTTTTGGTGTTGAAAAAAACTATCTTTCTGATTTCTTACAAAATATTTAATATATTTTTTAAAAATTTGAAAAATTATGAAATGTTAGAATTGGATGTAAGATACAATTTTATAAAAGAAGATTTGGCATTCTTTTGATAAAAAGTCAAAGCCCAAATATTTTACGATATAAAAAGTGATATGATATAAGTTGAAAACAGAAAGAAACAATGTAAAATGAATAACATTTATAAATGTTTGCATTCTAAGCTGAATAGCCAAAAAAATTTCTGGATAAGGTCAAAAAAGAGCCAAAGCAGAAATTGGAAGGAAACCGGAATTTACATGGTGGATACATTTTTCAATCTCACCCTCAATTTTTCAGTATTTCAGTTATACTCATAATAACACTTTGTCCTTTCATAATGTAGTCCTTTGGATACAAATCCAACGGCTTAAATCCAATCGAAATTAAATATAGCAGATATAATTATCACAGGAACTAGAGTGGAAAAAACGTGCCATGTTGTGCCGTGACTTTAGTCTCGTGCCGTGCCGTGATCAAGTTAAACTTTCATGTGCCGTGCTGTGTTGTGACCAAAATGTCAAGGGTGGTCACAATACGCGAATGGTCACGCCACGTGAGTCACGCCGTGCCAAACGTGCCGTGACCAAACGTGACTCGCGTGACCATTTAATCATAATTTATGTTAATTTATTCAAGATTCACCATTTGATCAATATCTAATGGTCCTAATTACACATGACTCGCGTGTCCATGTGTCGTGCCGTGACTAGATCTTTCACGTGACGTGCCGTGCCAAATGATCACAGTACACAAATGGCTACGGCATGAGTCGACACACGAGTTACGGCACGTAATTGACACACGTGCCGTGCCGTTCCATGCCGTAACCGTGCCGTACCGTTCCGTGATAGAACCGGCTCCGACATGCCATTTTTCCCACTCTAACAGGAACTCTCCATTCCAATGACACAATTTATAAATGAACCCACTATCACCTCCCCCTTGAATAAACTATGCTCTTCTCTTCTTGTATAAAGAGGCAAAAACCATACAGCTGATCAATCTCATGTATAAACCCTGAAGAACTGAATATACACAAGCTATCAAGTTGTGTTTTGCCTTGTTAATACTACAAATAAAAAACCATAGTTTTACTTCTTTATCTATCAATGGCTTCATCTCGGATTGGTATCGCTTCTCTTGCGCTTCTTCTCTTGACACTCTGTTTGGTGGAATCTCGTCAAGTGCTTGAAATAAATGCGGTATTTACTTTCATTACTTGTGCTTATTTAAGTACATTTATCAAAAAAAAATTGCCTATTGTGTTTCTATTTTATGATGAAATCTGATATAACTGGTTCTACAATTGCAGTCTGAAGTGAGCAAAGCAGGGGGCATTGGTAAGATGTTTACAATTTAGCTTGTAAATTTTTTATTTTCTCTATGAAATTAGCTATAGTATATAGGAATTTTGTTATTCTACACAAGCATGAGGTACTAATTTTGTTTAAATTCAAGAAGGGATTAACGCTTCTTTATTTTAAATAATGACATAGAAAAAGAAAAAGCCTAAAAAGTTATACTAACAGTCATAGCTTGTATAAAGCAAACCCCAAAAAAAAAAATATATATATATATATATATATAATATACAAACTAGCAAAGATGACATACAAAGAAAAAATGGAGTACTTGAATTAATTTCCACTACCTTTGCAATCTACATATCTATAATGATTAAAGCTTGGTTATCAGATTGCGGAAGCGCATGTGTGGCGAGGTGCCAGCAGTCGTCGAGACCGAACCTGTGCAAGAGAGCATGCGGCACGTGCTGCTCTCGGTGCAGCTGTGTTCCTTCGGGCACCAACGGCAACTACGACTCTTGCCCTTGCTACCGGGACATGACCACCAAAGGCGGGCAGCGCAAATGCCCGTGATCATGCAAGATAAACATCGACATCGACTACAAAAACGCATCTTGTGTTAGTTGTTGAATGTGTTTCAAATGGTTGGTAAGTGTAATTTTTGAAGTATAAGCATGATATGTGCACCTTTTGTTCATGTTTAATGTACTTGTAGTTTTTCTAGTATTTTGAAGAGTCTGTGAAGCTATGTGAATAATAATAATCAACGGTACTAGTTGAATTTTGTGTATCCTGTTTTTTTTTGCCCTTTTTAATTGAAACCGGTTTTTCGTCAATTGGGCCTACTGGGCTTTTAAGGCCCAAATCAATTGGGCCTACTGGGTTTAACTTTAACATAAACTTTATTTTTCATTTTAATTAACTTTATTATTTTGTTTACTCTGCTTCACTTGTAAAACAGAGCAGTTGGTAAAAATAGCGTAGCACTACAGTGAATCATATAAATTTTTGTAATTCTAATCGAAGTATTAGCCAATTCTACAATTGAATTGAGTCACATTAATAGTCCGGATCTTAGTTGTTTTTCGTAATATATACACCTCATTAGGCACTTGTAAGATTGCAATTGGCCAATCATTAAAAAATGGAGCTAAGGATGGTCTAATTTGTTCCTATGCCAAATCAGAACCGTTTAATTTGCATCAAGATTCGTGTGCATTTCATCCATACAGATTTTAAGTTAATCGTGCAAATCTTAATACGAATCAGACAATCTATATAAGTTAGCTTAGTTCGACTTGTAATTAAGTAAAATTACATTTAACTTGACATGACTAACTCGATTTGACTCGGCCTCTTGTAAATTATCAATAGTTTAGTAAGATCTAAGTATGTACCACAGCGTGCTGTGCTGTAACTAGTTATACTCTAATTTGGATCACGTGTCATGTCGTGTCGTGATTAAGTTAGATTTATATATGCCGTGTTGTAATTAAATTCGAAAGAATAGTTATTTAATTTAACCATAGATTAAGATATAACGGTCTTAATTATATGTAACTCGTGTGATTATGTGACATGTCATACTGTAACAAAATATTTTACGTGACGTGCTCACGTAAATAGTCACATCACGTAACCGGTATACATGTCGTGACGTGACGCATCCACTTACTCTGTACAATCACTCAATAAATAAAAATGTTATTATTCGATACAAAAAAAAAAAGTAAAATCAAATAAGTTTCAAATTGCAATTTTACATTTCATATCAAGAGCATTTTTGGTCTTAGTTACAGGGCAGTAGGGCACTAAAATTAACAAACAAACAAACAAATCATCACTAAAATTAATTATTCCAGGGGCACAAGAGGAACAAGTACAACAAATATACATATACACTCTAAGATGTTCCATAAAACAATATTATCAACTCTAATTGCCTCTCACATACCAAAAAAAGAAAGAAAATAAAAAAAATCCAAAAACTCATTATTCTACTAATACCATTAGATAAAAGCTAAAAATTATCCTCATTGGAAGCAAGAGCAACCAATGCATGCCAGTGCTATATAGTCTAGTTCAAGGGCACTTTGGCTGGCCTTTAGGGCTGCGCATTTGGTCGTAGCAGGGGCAAACATTGCGGGTGTCTTGGCCGGTGCCAGGCGGCACGCAGTTGCACTTGGAGCAGCACACGCCGCACATTTTGAGGCACATCTTGTTCTTCCAGTTATTGCTGCATCTCGTCTGGCATGCCGATGTGCAGTCTAGTTTCACAGATAATCACAGTAATTGTTAGCTTTGCATTATATATTGCTGAGTGATGCTATGGTGCTTTGGAAAGTAAACATGGTGTTTTACTACCCGCTCATATGTCTATTTTCAAAGTTTAAATAGTCAATCCGAACTTCTCAACATGATCTTCATATTGAAATGTGCTTGGAGACCAAATTTTACATTTTTTGGAAATTTTTTACTATTTTTTTAGAATTTTTGAAAATCATTGTTTTTCTGAATTTTTATTATTATTTTATTTAATGAAAAATTGTGATTTTCAAAAATTCTAAACAAATAGTAAAAAGATTAAAGAAATGTAAAATATGGTCTCCAAGCACATTTTAATATGAAAATCATGTTGAAAGATTCAAATCGATTGTTTGAACTTTAAAAATGAAGATATGAGCAGAAAGTAAAACACCATCTTTACTTCCCAAAGCATGATAGCCTATCTCATATATTGCTATTGTTTTTTTATTATTTTTCAAATTTGTAATTGAGCTCATATAGGCAAGAGAATCATGCGCAATGCAGCAGATACTTTTATGACACATTTGTGAAATTATTCAATCTAGACTGCCTGATGCTGCTCAGTTAAATTGGATGGTCCTAATTAGCATATTTGAATGGTTGAGGTGAGTTTTTCTATCCAATCAGGACCGTCCAATTTTGATCGGGCAACGTCTGATCGTTACCTCATTATACCAAGTATGAGAAATGATGCAGAAAGAATGAATTTCACAGTTCACTGTGTAAAATCTAACTTACTTATCTGCTGAGGATACTGAAGTAGAGATCTTCCATTGTTGATTGCCTATAATTTCATAATAAGGAAAAAGCATCAGTCTGAGAAATTCATCTATCCAAATTGAAATCAGATGGCTCATTTTAATCATACCATAAAACAAGGCAGGTGAGAAATAAGTCAATCAATCTCTCAATTTGAATAGTTCTGTTTTTGGAAATATTATTTGATTAACCAGCATTGATTTAGAATTTTTACAGTAGCAACAACATAAATCTAAAAAAATACTGCCTATGTACCAGCAACCAAAAAGATGTTGCATGTAAATTCAATTCAATACAGCCACAATTTATAAGGAATATCTGATTTAAACACACAAACCCACACAAAGAGAGGTAAGGAACATACAATGTCAGCAAGCACAGATCGTGACTCGACAAGATGAACGGCTGTGATGAAGAGAAGCAGAGCTAGAAGAGAAACCCTAGAGAAAGCCATATTGAACTTGGGAAGAAAAATGCTAACACTATAGTATCAAGTGTAGATCGACTAGTGTGAACTGTGATTAAGTGTGTAGAAGTGGAGAGGATGCATATATCTATTGGTGGCATGAATTTATTTATACAAGAGGGTTTAGAGGAAGAAGGAAGGATGCTTCCTGTGGGGCAAACCCATGTGATGATTCTGAAATTTTTCAAAGAGATTTCAATTTTCAAGAATGGTTGATGCTTGTCATGTGCATGCACTTTAATTAAATAGCTACCAAATAGATGTAGTACTTTGACACAGGTCAAACCCATGAGCGCCTGTCTCTTCTTTCTAGATACTTCTCTTCACCTGTCTCTTCTTTCTAATTTTATTATGATAGAAATAGAAGCATATTTTATAAAAAAATTTAAAGTATATTTTAATTTATTTTTGAAAAAAAAAAAAATATAGATATTAAAAATATATTTTTAAAATTATTTTTAAATTTATGCTGAAATAAAGGCACATTTCTTCGGCAGAAATTTCTCAAGAACACTCATTGGATATACCCATTAGCATTATTCACACTTAGAGCTCGTAAACCTGTGAACATGAGAGAATTATGAGTCACCATAGGATCAAATTATAGAATTTGAGAGATGTTGGACGTATACTTAAAAATAAAAAAAGACTAAATATGCATGACATACAGGTTGGGCCTGATCGGGCCTGGCCCAGGTCCGCGCATTCCCCATTTAAAATGTTTTTGAGAAAAAACAAAAATGACAGTATCAGAAGTTAGGGTAATAGAAACATAAAATCCCATTATTACCCTCAGGGTATGTTCAACCTTGTTTTTTTTGGGGGGGGGGGGGGGGATTTCATATATCCCCTCAAAACCTTTAATATTACATATTTTCCCCTCAAAATTTAATAATTACATATTTATCCTCCAAAACAACAATAACTCACATATTTGTCCAATTCATTATATTTAACATAATTTTTTTTTTTTTTTTTGAATAAAAGACCGAAGCCCGTTTCATTACAGAAACATAGTTAACAATTAACATTAACTTTATATTATTTCTCATTTTACCCTTATAAGAATTAAAAAAAAATTATGCTGGAGACCAACCCATCAGAAAAGTATAATAGTTTGCAACAACGACTACCTTTCTGTTTTGATCTATCGGCTTGATCTAGGTCAAATTGTTTGATTTTGACTTCAAACGATAGCCCTTCTAAACAAGAAGAAAAAAAGGCTTTATTCTTTCGTTTGGCACACCATTCATGCGTCGGAATTTCAAACCTGGTTATGATATTAGCTAATTCGCTCCCAAAATCTGAATTTGCAAGTAAAGTTTTTGTCACATCCCGGGTCGTGATCGACCCGTTTTGGCTTTGATTTGGACTCCATCAAAGTTCTCCCTGAAGAAGACGGAGATTTAGGTTAGGCCGGTCAGGCAGATAAAGAGACGGGCAGGGTACCTCGAATTAATTGCAACAGACTCTGCTGCTCTTCCGATCTCAACCATTCAAAATCATTGAGATCTGTGCATGAAAAAAAAAATTTATCGAGATTCGTAAATGAAAAATTTTGAATGGTTGAGATCGGAAGAGCAGCAGAGTCCGATCCGAATTAATTAGATTGACTCACAGTGTGGGACCCTCCTTTTAAAATCTGACCGAAGCTCTGACGCAGACAGACAAATCGGCGTGAGTTCGCTGAGTCAGCACCACATGGCATCACACCGTGCGTTTGGAAGATCAAAGGAAGTCTACTTTACCTTTAATCAAAGGAATTGAAGCAATGTTGGAGTAGCACAAAATATCATAGGTAAACACAACACTCATTTTCTCTTACAACTTACTCGATATCTAGCGATTGGGCTATGCTCTCCCATTAATGTCTCGAGAGATTACTAACTCAGATGTCGCAACCTGACTGGCATACATGTGTCGGGTCTCAATTGGGTCTCATCAGATGCCTTGGAGCTTCTCGGGAAATCCAAGCCACTAGTGTCATGGCTTGATTGATTTATTTGAGATGACTTAGAGCTGTCAGGTGAGAAAAAAAGCCCCAGATGAAGATCCGGAACCAGAACCAGATTCTTCCACTTCACTTATCTTCACCTCCAAAAAAATATCGAATCGGGTTTAAATACCTAATCGGATTTTTAATTCATTAATCAATTGGATACTCGGTAAAAAACAATGCTTTAACTTATACTTTCCAATGCTTTGACTTGTAATTTCTGATACTCTGATTTATAATTCTAATTACGAATCAAATTCAACAGATTTATTTCAATTTTAACCCTAAATTTAATCCGAATTACAAATTAAACGTCCAGAGGGGAGCAAAGAAAAATTCAGGAAAGCAAAGTCAGTCGGAACCGATAAATCTCCACTAAAACTCAAAATCCGGAAGATGCAGCTGAACCGATAAAGCCCCCCTGGAACACTCTGGGTCCGCCCCTGCTAGCTGCTAAGGATAGAGTCATAGAGAGGACGTAAAATGATAAGAGCTAAATTTTGTAACTTGGCAAAAAGTTGTAAAATTCATAGCCTTTTTTATATTCTTTTATTATCAAAGGACCTTTTGTGGAAGAAAATTAAGCTTGCAACTGCATTCTTTTGTTTATAATTTTTCATATTTGCTTTGGTCGTTTATGGTCCTTTTATTGCTTTGACTTTATTTTATTTTTTTGTCACTCCGGTCTTGTTCTTTTAATTATTTTTCCTTGGTTTTTCTTTCTTTTATTTTTGTTCTCGTCCTTTTTTTTAATTTCTTTCTTTTTTTCTCACTTGGACTTTGTTTTTTCTAATTATTTTTTTTAGATTTTCTTTCTTTTATTTTTGTTCTCGTCCTAGTGTACTTTGCTCTTCCTTCATTCTTTTACTTTGTTCTCGTCCCTTTTTCTTTTTCTTTTATTACATTTTTTCACTTGGGTCCTGTTCTTTTTTAATTATTTTCCTTGATTTTTCTTTCTTATATTTTGTTCTTGTCCTTCATTCATTTTTTACTTACTCTTTTTTTAAATCACCTTTTTTTTTGTTTAAACAGGCAGAAAAGTTGCAACACATTTTCTCAAGTCAAAGAAGTCAATGCAAAAACATTCACAGAAAGCTAAACAGACAAGAGATTATCTCAACACTATCTTTTATCTTTTCTTTTCCTTCTTTCAATCAATTTACAAAACAACCATTTGGAAAAAAAAAATGCCGCACTTTTCAATTATTCTAACCCTAGGGTTAGTCTAATTCCACTATCTAAAAAAGAAAAAGAAAATAAATCACAACAGTAAATTAGGGTACTGTCGCGATGCAAAGAACTCGAAGTCCGGGTGGTGGTTCCCGGACACTTGGCCGTCTCTCATGACTCGAGCCTGAGCCATGACACCCGCAGTGAGGTTGAGGGATTCCAACCTCTCCACCATGATATCCCCACCAGTCTGGTACCTCTCATGGTACCACGACTCCTCCTGAAATAAGCAAAAACATTTAATAAGTAACTTCTTTAGGAGACTGCAATTATATTAAAATGGAATTAGAAATATGATTTTTTAAGGGTTGTGAGTGGAAATTACCTGTGCATTGTAGGACATTAGCCCTACAACAGGGGAGGAGGAGCCGTCAACCGATGGGCCCGCAGCGCCTTGCACAAAATGTGCAAGGGAGTGGTAGGTCAAAAATGCAGCTTTAAAGCTGCTCCTACCCTCTGGTACCGTGTATGCGGGGTACCACGCCACAGAGAACCTGAAAAGTAACATAATTTTAAGGTTAAAGATAGACAACAACAGAAATAGTGATAACCAAAGTTGGTGTTGTTCTCAACAACAGAAATAGTGTTCAATCAAAAAAAAAAAAGAGACCGAAATAGTGATAACCCCAACCAAGGTATATGATAAAATTGCTAATTCACACAACTTGGTTAGATCTAACATGTAAGCTTCAAAAACTTATTGGCTAATTTCCTAAATTATCAATTAAACAAAAAAAAAGAACAGATTGATAGAATAATATTAATTAATAAAAAAAGGTAGAGGAATAAACATACCAGGAGGCGGGATGGAGGTCACCAAGGCGGAGACGCTCCAGGTTCCTCCCCTGAGCCATGCCCCCGATGAGTTCTTTGACCCTGCCCATATGACAATGGTTCCTATTAGGGGCAAGGGAAATAGTCTAGGATTTTGGTACCATACTGGCTTCAGATCCAGACCCGGCATGTCCACACTGGACACATCCAGTGACAGCAGGACTGGGTTTTTGTACCTAGTTTTTGTCTTCTTTAGGTTTTTCTTGGGCTTTTGGTGTTGGACAGTGAAATTGAGGCTAGTCCTGGCAGGAATGGGCTTAATACAGGGTCAGAATGGACTAAGTTGGTACTTAGATGGAGGGAAAGAGGAACAAGAACTGGAAAGGGGCCAAAGCTGAGTTACAGAGGCAGAAGGGTGCTAGAGAGGCGATGTAATGCAGAGGGGAAGAGGATCACCTTATATGGGGGAAAAGAGGAGGGTGCTAGGTGGGGAAGCAATAAAGGAAACAGTGAGCGTAGGTGTGAAAGTTATGAAGGAAACGGGGGGTAGTAGGGGGAAAGAAGTAAAGAGGAAACGGGGGGTAGATTAGGGGGAAAGAAGTAAAGAGGAAACAGAAGGCAGAATTGCGGAGTTATCAAGGAAAAAGTGAGTGGGTTTGGTGGCATCATGGAAAAACTGAGCGGTTTAGGCGGATTTATCGAGGAAAGAGTGAGCGGTTTAGGCAGAGTGACCGAGGAAAGAGTGAGCGGTTTAGGCGGAGTTATCGAGGAAACAGTGAGCGGTTTAGGCGGATTTATCAAGGAAAGAGTGAGCGGTTTAGGCGGAGTGACCGAGGAAAGAGTGAGCGGTTTAGGCAGAGTTATCGAGGAAACAGTGAGCGGTTTAGGCGGAGTTATCGAGGAATGAGTGAGCGGTTTAGGCGGAGTTATCAAGGAAAGAGTGAGCGGTTTAGGCAGAGTTATCAAGGAAAGAGTGAGCGGTTTAGGCGGAGTTATCAAGGAAAGAGTGAGCGGTTTAGGCGGAGTTATCAAGGAAAGAGTGAGCGGTTTAGGCGGAGTTATCAAGGAAGCAGTGAGCGGTTTAGGCGGAGTTACCAAGGAAACAGTGAGCGGTTTAGGCGGAGTTACCAAGGAAAGAGTGAGCGGTTTAGGCGGAGTTATCAAGGAAAGAGTGAGCGGTTTAGGCGGAGTTATCAAGGAAAGAGTGAGCGGTTTAGGCGGAGTTACCAAGAAAAACAAAACAGGTGACACGGGCATAGTTATGAACATTATAAGGAGGGTAGTTTATGCGGAGTTCTTCAGGGGCAAAAAATGATGCTTGGGTCAGAATTATCAGTGGAAAAACTAGGCGGTTCATGCATTCTAATTGACCCAAATATTAAGGTGGAAGTTATCCAAGAAGAAGCTACTTTCAAGGTACAATAGGTAATGGGAGATGAGAGAAAGCATCTGTTTCCATTTCATTTCAAAATTGCCTCAGAAACTAATTTTGTAAATATACGGAAGTAGCTAAGGAAAGAAAGAAGGCAAACACAAAGCATTTCCTCTTTTAAGGAAGTCGGAGGGTAATGAAATTGAAGTGTTTTGCCTTTCTTTTATTTTCCTCAAATAGACAACTTGGTCACAAATATCAGTCCTCCTCTCATCTCCCCCATACCATTTTAGTGTTAACAGCAAGTTTTCTCCAAAACCCTAAACCCATCAGTTAAACCCAATTTAGCCTCAATTTGACCTTATAAACCTCTGAATGATTAACACCAAAAGCCAAGCAAAACCAAATAACAGACCAAAGAGCTGGCCTGGACTTACCCTTGCAGTAGGCCAGGTTAGGTTTTATGTGCCCAGTTCAGATCCTTCCCAACTTACAGAAAGGACTCAAAACCAAAAAAGGACAGGTTCTAAATTTCAAATGAAAGGTTCAGGCTCAGAATCAGCCCGAATTCACCCATTTCACATATAAAGTTGGATAACACCAGAAAGTTAAGAAGAACTTACTTTTCAAACAACGTCTGCCGAATATATGGCTTCTCATATTCGAAGAATTCAAAAACGAGCTCTGCAGACTCACCCTCCTTCGGCTGATGCTTGGAGAAAATTGCCGATGGGCCCCGCACAAAAAGTTGCACTGCCGAAAGAGACGGCACGAAATGTGCAGTAAAGTCCACGAAACGATGGTGGTCCTGGCACCCCTTCACCTCCAATGTGTAACAGCTGGGCTCTTCATACCATTGCCATATCTTTTGCAGTGGTGCATCAGCGATCTGGTGAGGAGGCAAGTTGAGAACTGGAGAGGCATAGTGGCATAATAACTCGTAATCTGCAAACGGGCCACCAAATGCAGACTGAACCAGCTCTGATGTCTGGTATACTTTGTGAGCGTCCCGCACTGCCCCTAGTATCTCCTCCAGATTTGTGCTGCATACAGCCAGCATGTTCTTCGATTCACCAATATCGAGGCATGGCATGCTGGTGCTGGGTGAAATAGGTGTAGTGCTGGCTGGAGAACTGCACACCGAAGAGCCAGACCTAGAAGCATCTATGTCGGTGAGGGTGGGGGTAGTATTGCTGAGATTGGAGGGACAGGTGTCATGGCCTGTTTGAGCAATGTCAGTGGTGGATTTATCACCAGTAGCATCTAAGGAAGAAGTGTCAGGTCTCAATTGGGTCTCATCAGATGCCTTGGAGCTTATCGGGGAATCCAAGCCACTAGTGTCATGGCTTGACTGGTTCATCTGAGATGACTTGGAGCTGTCAGGCGAGAAAAAATCCCCAGATGAAGATCCAGAACCAGAACCAGATTCTTCCACTTCACTTATCTTCACCTCCAAATTAGGGATGCTGAGTTTGGTGTCCACCACAGCATCACTCTCTGATTCCTTGCACTGTTCAGGGGACTTTCTGGGCAATGGGACAGGTGGCTTCTTTAAATTTTCTCTTCGGGGCGGCCTCGGACCCACCTTACGCCTTACTACTTCCTTTTGACCACTGCTAGGCAGAGGTAAACTCGGAAAATCATCTTTCTGATAGACATACTCCCCTGAATGCCTATCTACACTGCCACTGATATTAGAGTCCGGTTTGGGAGTCTCAGTCCTATTGCTGGACTCATGTGTGAGAGAATTTTCAGTTCTCATATCCCTTGGTTTAGAGTCCTTGATATCCATGGCATACTTATCCCCGCTTTCAACTTTTGAGGGTTTCTCTTGCCAGGTAGAGAACTGCTCACCACTACGCCCGCTAAAGGCCGAAAATCGGCTAGGGTTTCCACCTTGTTGACCATATCTTCTACCATAACGCCCTCTCCTACTGGAAACTACCGGGATAAAATCATTGCTGATACACGCGTCAGAGCTGCACTGAGCCTCATCTGCCTTATCCATCTCATCAACGGCACTTGGATCTTCATTGGCAGTATCCTCTGAGGGCCCGACAGTTTCAGGCAGTGCCAGTTCAGTTGCCTCCTCTTCATCACTGCTAAGCATAGAATTTGAGCAGCTGACGTCAGCATGGCACCGGTCTGACGAGTTGCTGGAGAAGCACCGGAGCATGATCTCAGTGTCACTCTTCACTCTTTGCTCACCCCCATCTCCATCCACTAGGGATGTTTCAGCATGAGAACTGGAAGAGGAGTCAGATGAAACACAGGGCTCATTTGACAGGTTGTAATGGGTTCTGGTTTGAGTCTCAGATACCCTAGACTTGGCCCCGCCTTTCTTCCTATGCCTCTTATTCTTTTTAGAATTCTTTCTTGAACTTTTTTTAGAATTAACCTTGTCAGATCTTTCCCTCTCATCATTACCCTTGTCAGAACTATCCCTCTCGGAATTCTCCTTGTCAGAGCTACGGTTAAGTGACTCAATAATGGTATCAGCAATCAAATTTACTGTCGAACTTAATTCCATACCTGAAGATACTGATGCTTCAGGTCTATCAGTAAGAAAATAACATGGTAAGATTACCCGAGAGGTGGAAGGGTGGCCAGTCTCAGACTGTCCTTCTGTACGGACATTTGTGTCATCCGGTCCCACGTTAAGTTGAAAAAGCAAGGGGGCCACAAGAGATGTGGATCCAGACCTATCAGAAGTCCCCACTGTTTGTTGCTGCGGGCAGTGGTGGTGGTGGTGGTCAGCCACTGGGAGTTGGGGCAGCACATATGGATTCACTCTCATGCAGTTGGCATCGCAGTAATATGTAAACAGCGTATACCTGAAGACATTAAACAATGAGGTGAGCAAAATACATGGTGTTAGACTATTACAAGACTGATATATTATTGGAACAAGTTTACAACACATCACACTTCTATACAGGTCTATTACTTAGAAGTTCCCGCAAATGAATTTACTGCCTTTATCATCTTTTGCATGGAAGGAACATTAAGCACTCATTAAACATATTATCTTACTTATTTTTATTTGGCCCTCCACAGAGATGGTATGAAAAGTAAGGAAAGAAGTAAAGTCACGAGGAGCCAAACAGGAAAATTAATTTAGTGATATCAAACGGAGCCCTATGTTTAATTGATAAATATCAACATATTAATACCTTTGGTCAGGATATCTGGTACAAAGATTCACTATGTCAATATCCTGAAAGAAAAAGGGCATTATATAAGTTGAAAGTCTAATAACTTTAATTTTAGAAAGGGAAAATTTGTAAATAAAGTTTCAAAAAAAAAATGTACCCTGGCAGTCAGACGACGCCCGTTACGCTCAAGAAATTTGCGAATATTGTTACGGTGTCTTCTTTCTAGCATCCTCTCCAGTGTGTAGTCATCTCTTCCATGCCCAGGCATCTTCTACTGGACCTGCCTGTTCATAAACAAAAAAAAGTTAAGAGGCTTTATAGTAGAAGAGGAAATATTATATTTGATTAAGAGGAAAAAATTTCAATATGTGGGATCAAATTATGAGAATGTAAATATGTGGGACTTAAAAGGAATGCAATATTTTGATAAACATAACTAGAAGTACAAGTGGATATAATTACAAATTGGAAAAGGTTCAATTTTGATGACATCAACTAGAATGTAATGACAGAAGAACTGATTTCATAACATGCAAGCTGGTATTATCTCCATAAACACAACATATGTTTTTGTTCCTTAACTCACATACCAGATAAAAACCGATCACAACCCAAAAAGGATCATACCTAAAAAATTTAACACCCTCCTAAATTCATCGCACTTAAAAAAAAAAGTAGATCAAACAAAATCCACCATGTAATTTATAATTTTTCCACATTTATGCAGCATATGCATCTATTGTCTTTTAAAAAACATAGCAACTTTTTTTTTTTAAAAATTCTTCTCCAGTAGATAATCAGTCACAATAAGTACCAGTATAAACTAAAGGTAACAAAAAAAAATAAGATGAATTCACATTGATAAGTCAAGTATAAATTCGGAAGAAATAACCTAAGGATCGAATTAAGAGACCAAAACGATTGGTCAAAATGAAGAATATAATTCCTTACCTTCTGATAAACCCCAAAGAACACGACTTTCTACATCCAACTACCCCGATCAAGTCATCTAAGACTGAGATGCATACCCAACTTCCTTCAACTCAGATCAATCAGTGAGAATTAAGACATCACAACAGAAACCAAACAAGATTTTTCAACACACAATTATAATTAAAATTCTCACTATAAGAAGAGTATTGGAATAAAAAAAATAAACTACATATATACTCTAATTTGAATAAAAAAATAATACAATAGAATTAAAAATTTCAATAAAAAAAAAATAGATTGTCTGGTAAAGAAAGCGACCTAGACGAATCAAAGCGATGCGTCCGAAGTGGGGCCTGATTTCTACTCGAAATAATAAGGCAGAGCAAGGAGACGGATTGAAATGCAACACACCTTCAGTTCCAAATTTCTGGAATTGCGCCTGAGATAGTAATCTGAATTCCTCCGAGTAATCCTTCCTTCACGATTCCTTCGCGATCAGACTGGGGAGCAACAGCCAGAGAGCGAGTGCGAAAGCAACATAGATAGACAGAATTGTCGAGTATACCGAGAAAACAGAGGGATAAAGGACATTTATAGCAGAGAGGATTGGAGGAGAGAGAATGAGAGTGGAGAGAGATTTAATTTGGTTTATGCTCCGAGTTTGCATACGATGAGCAAAAAGGAGAAAGAGAAGGAACGGGTAGGTGGCTAAAAGAAAGAGAGTTAGGAAGGGGTTAAACAGCATATTGGGAAAATTGAGGGGGAAAGCTGAATATATATTTTTTTTTTTCATCTAGATCCGGATACAAAAACTTGTTTAAAATGGAATTTACTCATTGCAAAAGTGTATTAAAATAAAAATCTTTAGCCAATCTAATGAAGTTTTTTTTAATGGATTTTAGTCACTTTTATGATCTCAATCAAGGAAAATATATCATTTTAGCTAGAATAATGGTTCGTATCTAACTATTTTTTTTTTCAAAATGGCGTATTATGTTGTCGGATTTTTAGCAAGAACTTACATAATACCGAACATGTCTTATTTATTATAGAATATTATTTCTAGGCACGTGCAACTATTGAGTCAGTGACGCATGTTCGGGTGTCATATGTCACAGCTGGTTAGTTTATCTAATTGCACATGAAAAAAAGATAAACAATAATTTAATATTGCAGTGTTACGACAGATATTGAGAGCGACACGTGCTTGAATGAGATTTATCGTCATATCATCAAAATAATAATTAATTAAGTACGACAATAGCATTAATAGCGCCCGACAATACTATCAATAAGAACTTATGATATGATAACTCTTTTATTCGACTGTATGATAAAAATGATCAGGCATCGAGCATACTTTATGAAAGCATATAGAAGTAATTAAAATATGAAATTTTTTTATGTAAAACTTGAATTTCCATTACTCGTAATGGCCAACATTATTGATTGCAAAAAAAAAAATAACTCAAGAATTTATAGAAGTCACTAAATTTGAAATATAACAAAAGACACATCAAGAATATCAAGTTATTTATTATTTGTTCTTCGAATGAAATTAATTTCGCGAGAAAATTTCTTCAATTATTTTAGGAAAAATATTTTTAACAAAAAAAAATACATTATAAGTACAATTTTTTTATTGATCAAAGTCATGTTCCATAACCCGTTTTTATTTTTTTTCAATAATTATTTTCTAGTAACCAAACAAGATACGAAGACACTAAAACAATATTTAGTTTTTTGTAAAAGTATTTAATTTCAGGCTCAAAATGTTGACAATTACAACTTTTCAACGGGTACTAGGGAAATTTTCCTCATATAAAGTGAAGGGCCACTAGGGGTTTTTTCGTAATTTTGTAAAATAAATGGAACGAATATATGTAAATATTATGGTTTGATTCTTCAAGGATACTCTTATGCGCCATGCTGCTTCTCGTGTGCGCAGGAGCGTCCCCTGGAGTTACTGGTCGACTTCTGTTAATGGTCGGTTCATATATAAGCCCTCAAAAAAGCTTTTCTCATTGCATGTTGGTTCATATGGAATCGGTTCACAGAAAATTTGAACCCTTATCCCGGGAATACCTTTTAGTGTTACGCTAACACCTGGCGCATTCAGACAAATTGTAAGGTAGGCTTCCTCCTGTCCCATGGGCCATGGCCATGCAGTTTGTTCTTTAGCGGGAATGGCCGATATAAACCTATGCACCGGGTGTATTTAGTGTCGCTTGCTTACTGGAGCGAATTTGGTTTCCCAAACAGAGACGGCTTAGATATTTTTCTGATCTTCACCTACACCGCTACGAGAACGGAGTAGGTCCGATGCCCATCGGACCTACTTTTAGGTTCAACGAGCATGCTGACCGTTCAATCAAATTTAAGATTGGTGCGCACGAAAATTGAAATGGAAGCGCACGAAGTTTAAATCATTCCGCACGAATATTAAAGCAAAATGACGGTGATTAAACCCATCGAACCAGAGTAGGTCCGATACCCATCGGACCTACTCTCAAATCCACCGCTACACGCTGAAAGTACCTGGAGATGTCCATTTCCAAACGAACCGTTGTTATTCATCTATGCTGTCTGATTGACCGTTGTTGTGTAACTGTGACGGTACAGGATAGCTCCAGTGTCTATAACTGGAGAAAATTCTGCAAAATATTGTGCTGAAATATATTTTATCTAAGAAAATCTTATAAACTAATATACTTTTATATATTTTTATATGATTATTCACTAATTAAATTTATTGATGCAGTGAATAATTTTTTTAGTTAAAAAGTATAATAATCTAGATAATATTTACAAATTTATTTCATTAAAATTATCAATTTTTGTAAGAGTCACTCAATTCTTTTTTAATATAAAGGGCAAGTGTTGCTGGAAAGATATACTCATAATAGTACTTTGCAAAAAGGATGAATCTACATTAATTGCTTAACAGAAAGAAATTTATGATGTATATAAAAATAAATTTAAATAATACAAAGATAAAAAAAAAACAAGTACATTGTATAAAATTTATTTTTTAACCGTAGCCGGTCAATCTATCATTTATTGGGAATTAAATGTTACTGTAGAAACACTTTTGTTGGAAAGTCAGTACATCCAGGGGCGGACCCAGTGTATTCCGAGTCCGGATCCCCTAAAGTAACCCAATTTTTGAGTTTAGACGTGTACGGTGCCTATTCGGTGGTAGCGCAGGGGGCCAGTATTATTTGTGGGTCCAGGCTCTTTAAGATTCGTGTTAGAGCATCTTGGACAGTTTGGATCAAAACTCAAAAATTGGGTTAATGCACTGGATCTGAATTCTTGTATTCCAGGGGCCTCCTGGATTTTGAGTTTTAGTGGAAATTTATCGGTTCCGACCGACTTTGTTCCCCTCTGGATTTTTTTTTGCCCTCCTCTGAACGTTTAATTTGTAATTCGAGTTAAATTTAGGGTTAAAATTGAAATAAATCTGTTGAATTTTGATTGGTAATTAAAATTATAAGTCAGAGCATCAAAAATTACAAGTCAAAGCATTGGAAAGTATAAGTTAAAGCATTGTTTTTTGTCGAGTACCCAATTGGTTAATGGATTTAAACCCGATTCGATATTTATTTTTTTGCCCCCCCTGACGAAAATCCTGAATCCGCCCCTGAGTACATCTTTTATTTCAGTAAATCTTCTACTACCAATCCATGCAAATTCAAATTTTGAATTTGAATGTCAAATGTTGACGGAAAAATAATTCTTGTAGAACGAAGAAAAGTTGATGACAGCATATTCTCGATCTACAATAGACTTTGAAAAGAAAATAACACTATTTTCAAACAATTATTGTCGCATATATGTATAAAATTCAACGGTGTGGAATGCCATTGAAATGCTAACAGCCTTTTATGAGAGAATTTTGTAGTCCTTTCTCTAAATGAGACAGTCATACTCAGTATATCATTGAATATATTCCATGAAGTATGAACTCATGCTGCCTTACCTTGTGGCAATTATTTATATAGAGTGAGAAAAATGGCACAACGGAGCCGGCTCCGTTACGGAACGGCACGGTTATGATACGGAACGGTACGGCACGCGTGTCAGTTACATGCTGTGACTTGCGTGTCCTGTGCCGTTACCATTCGCGTGTCGTGATCATCTTTTGAAAATTTGACACGGCACATGGTCACGCGAGTCACGTGTAATTAGAACCGTTAGATCATGAACAAACGGTGAATCTTGAATAAACTAACCTAGATTATGATCAAATAGTCACGTGAGTCACATTTGATCACGGCGTGACTCACGTGACGTAACCATTTAAAAACGGAGATAAATGATGGAAGGCACGATAATGCATGAAAGACACAAAGGCATTTAATAGGAGAAGTTACTAAAATTCTGTAACTTAAATACAAGTGGTTTTAATTTATGGTATTAAAAAAGGGTTTTTTTTTAAAAACCGTAATTAAAATAATTAATTTTACAAAAACAACATGATTACTTTTTTTTTACAAAAACCATAAAAACCGAACTGCCAATTCGGTCCGAAGAATTTTTTTTCTCTGGACCGAATTGAATTCGGTCTGGCTGTTTTTCACCGGGTTGTAGAAAGAACGCCACAGAAAATCAAAAAAATAGGCCAGACCGAATTGGCAATTCGGTCCAGGCTTTTTTTTTTTTAAGAGACAAGAGCAAAATAAAGAAATCTAACCCTGAAAATTTGAATTTTTTGTTTAAATTATTTGATAGATTACTTCTTTTGATATATAATTAGCATATTTATACTAAAATACGCTAAATTACTTGAAATTATATTGAATTACACTATATTAAGTTAAATTACACTAAATTACATTACATTACGCTAAAATACGGTAAATTACTCTAAATTACATATGAATAGGAACGATATCTTCACTAAAAAGACGAAAAACGACGGCGAAACTTCAAACGGTCATAAAACGGCGCTCGAGTGTCCGATTTCAGCAAATGACCACTTTTCGGAAAGCTTGCGAAAATACGCATGCGTCCGTGCCCACGATGCCGGATTTCAAAATTCAGAATTGCCAAAAAACAAAGGGAAGAGCCTCAAAACTTGAGTTGAAGTTTCCGATTAAGATTTTCATTTCTATTATTCAATCCAAGTAGCTCAGTAAATTAGTTACATAATGAACTTGTAGAATACCAATTTTTACTACTTTTGTACTATTTTTTATGATTCATGAAAGATGGCACAGAATCGGTCTACTTTAGTGTAATTTACCGTATTTCAACATAATTAGCGAAGTTATTGTAATTTAGTGTAATTCAACATAATTTATCGTAATATAGTGTAATTCAACATAATTTCAAGTAATTTAGTGTGTTTTAGTATAAATATGCTAATTATAAATCAAAAGAAGTAATCTAACAAAAAATTTAAATTTTCAGTGTTAGATTTTTTTTATTTTGCTCTTCTTAGTGTCTCTAAAAAAAAAAAAAAACCTGGACCGAATTGGATCGCACAGAAAATGGTGGGGAACTGTGAAAAACAGCTAGACTGAATTGCCAATTCGGTCCAGAGAAAAAAAAAATCCTTCGGACCGAATTGGCAGTTCGGTTTTTATAATTTTTGTAAAAAAGAAGTAATCATGTTGTTTTTGTAAAATTAATTATTTTAATTACGTTTTTTAAAAAAAATCCATTAAAAAAACACCATGCTTGTGTGCCAAGTGTCACCAAAATGGTAATGGGGCACCACCTGGTAAATAGGAATCACCCCTCCATTTCCAAATGCCTGGACCTGTCCTGTTTGAGGATTTTGGCATTTTTAATTTATTATATTTATCTTTAGAACGAATGGAGTCTTTAGTTCAATTTAGAACGGAGAGTGTCTAGTGATATGATATTCGCATAAACCTTGATACTTCATAGTTTTATTTTTGTTTTGGTATCGTAGTTCAAAGTATAATCATTTAATTTTTGAACTTTTATTCATGTCGTAATTTAAAAAATTATATATCATGACTATGATAATTTATACTATATTTTTGCAGTGCAATTTCAAGAATTATTTGGTAATTTAGCATTTAAACTTTTTTTTTCATCTGGATATATTTGGTAGAGAAATAATGTGAAGAGATAACATGATAACTCTTATCTTCTCTGAGATTTGTGATAAAATAAAATTATTATTTTTTAATTTCATTCCTTTACAAATATCGTGTTATCCTCAACTTTATCTCTCTATCAAGCAAAGTATTTGTCGGATATTTATTAAAATAATATTAAAAAATATCAAAGTTCATACTATTTATCTAATTTTAATGGTGAATAACAATATTTTTTCATAATATATATTAAAATATATGATATATATCTACTATTCAGATATGGATAATTGAAACGTAAAACCATATCAGTATCCATATCCACACAGATATCTGGATATCGAATATCCACATCTAATTTTATTAATACGGATCAAATACGGATCGGATATTATCCATACCATTTTCACCTCTATGATATATCTTAAAATGATCTATTTTTATCATAATAAATTTGAGAGACCATTTGATGGTTAATTTTTTTTTTTTTTCATAATGGTATTGGGACAAGATTTAAACTAAATAATACAAACATAATATTTAATGGTATACATGATAATACAAACATAATATTTTTTTTCTAAAATTTGTGACCCAACACTAAATAATACAAACATAATATGTATTAGTCTTAAACAGAATTGATAATTAATACATCAATGCAAAATATTTAATGGTATACATGATTGACTCACACACGTCATCACTCCACTACATATATATTTGATGCGCTTACACATACATATATATATATATATATATGAGCTGGGCTATGGTGAGTTGTGAAGTAAGTTGTCATTTTTACTTCACGCTCATATTTTTATTTTGAAAATTCAAACAACTGATCCGAACCGTTCAACATGTTTTACATATTGAAATGCTTAGAGACTAAATTTTACATTTTTTGGAATTTTTTTACTATTTATTAAGCCACTTTGAAAATCGCTGATCAGGTGGTCCAGAAAATTTTACTGTTTTTTACTGTTCACAGTGGATCAGCGATTTCAAAGTGGCTTAATAAATAGTAAAAAAATTCCAAAAAATGTAAAATTTAGTCTCCAAGCACATTTCAATATTTAGAAAAAGTTGAATGGTTCGGATCGGTTGTTTGGATTTTCAAAATGAAAATATAGCGTGAAGTAAAACGACGTTTTACTTCACAACTCACCATAGCCTATCTCTATATATACATATATATATATATATTTGAGTGAGGCTACGGTGCTATGCATAGCACGGATTGGGTCCGTGCTACGGCTCAAAATTTGACTTTTCAAAATCCTAACGGTCGATCCGAACCGTTCAACATGATTATAAAATGAATATCTGAACATTGTGGACCATCCAAAAACAGCCTATCTAAAAAAATAGTAAAAAAATTTGAAAAAATGTAAAATTTGGTTTGCAAGTACATATTCATTTTATAATCATGTTGAACTGTTCGGATCGACCGTTAGGATTTTAAAAAGTCAAATTTTGAGCCGTAGCACGAACCCAATCCGTGCTATGCATAACACCGTAGCCTCGCTCTATATATATATATATATATACACACACACGTCATCACTCCACTACATATATATTTGATGCGCTTACACACACACACGTCATCAATCCACTACATATATATATATAGAGGAGGGTTCCAATGCCTCCATTTTCCATGCCTCCACCATGCCTCCATTTTTAAAACTTTAATAACTCAAAATTTAAAACTTAAAAGTCAAAATAAAACCGTTGGATATGATCTACATCATTTTATCTATGTGCTCATAAAAAATTATCACATTTTAATTTTGTTTTTATATGAATCAATAAGTTGAAAAGTCAACGTCTAGAAATTATCCACATTAGTACGTTTTTTACAAGCTCTTGATGACAACCAAAACAAAATTGAAATGTCATAATTTTTTACACGTGCATAGATAAAATGATATAGATCATATCCAACGGTTTTATTTTGACTTTTAAGTTTTAAATTTTGAGTTATTAAAGTTTTAAAAAATGGAGGCATGGTTGAGGCATGAAAAATTGAGGCATTTGAACCCTCCTCATATATATATATATATATATATATATATATGAGGAGGGATACACTTACAACAAATTTGAGTTACAACAAAGTTACAACATTCATTTTTTTCATTTTCAAAGTCCAAATCGTCGATCCAAACCATTCAACATGATCTCGACAATAAAATGTGCTTGCAGATCAAATTTTACATTTTTTTTGAATTTTTTTACTATTTATTAAGCAGTTTACAAAAAATAGCCATACTTAGACCATTGAATTTTGTACCCATCTTAATAAATAGTAAAAAAATTCAAAAAAATATAAAATTTGATCTGCAAGTACATTTTATTTAGATAATCATGTTGAACGGTTTGGATCGACGATTTGGACTTTGAAAATGAAAAAATGAATGTTGTAACTTTGTTGTAACTCAAATTTGTTGTAAGTGTATCCCTCCTCTATATATATATATATATATATATATATAGATGAGCTATGCTACTACGTGGAGTAAAATGTGTTTGTACTTCACGCCGTATTTTTATTTTGAAAGTCCAAACGACCGATCCGAACCGCTCAACATGATCTCCATATTGAAATGTGCTTGGAGACCAAATTTTACATTTTTTAGAATTTTTTTACTATTTATTAAGCCACTTTGAAAATCTGAAAATCCGGGTGAACACTGAAAAACAGTAAAAAATTCTGCACTGCCGGATCAGTGATTTTCAAAGTGGCTTAATAAATAGTAAAAAAATTCTAAAAAATGTAAAATTTGGTCTCCAAGCACATTTCAATATGGAGATCATGTTGAACGGTTCGGATCGGTCGTTTGGACTTTCAAAATAAAAATATAGCGGCGTGGAGCACCAACGCGTTTTACTCCATGTAGTAGCATAGCTCAATTCTATATATATATATATTTGATGGACTTACACATATTTAATGGTATATATATATATAGTAAGGCTACGGTGCTTTGCAAAGTAAACCCACCCCTTTACTTCGGGCCACTTTTTGGATTTTGAAAATCCAAACAACCGATCCGAACCGTTCAACATGTTCTAAATATTGAAATGTGCTTAGAGACCAAATTTTACATTTTTGGAATTTTTTTACTATTTATTAAGCCACTTTGAAAATCGCTGATCCAACGGTGAACAGTAAAAAACAGTAAAATTTTCTGAACCACCGGATCAGAAACTTTCAAAGTGGCTTAATAAATAGTAAAAAAATTCCAAAAAATGTAAAATTTGGTCTCCAAGCACATTTCAATATTTAGAACATGTTGAACGGTTCGGATCGGTTGTTTGGACTTTCAAAATCCAAAAAGTGACCCGAAGTAAAGGGGTGGGTTTACTTTGCAAAGCACCGTAGCCTTACTCTATATATATATATATATATATATATATATATATATAGTCCGGCTAATGTCATAACGTTATAATTTCAATTTAAGTTATAACGAGTTAGTTTTTGCGATTTCAAAGTCCGAACAGTCGATTCGAACCATTCAACATGATCTCCATATTAAAATGTGCTTGGAGATCAAATTTTATATTTTTTTCGAATTTTTTACTATTTTTTAGATGGGTACAAAATCAGTGTTTTCAGGTAATTCTGGACCATCCAAAAAGTGATTTTGTATCTATCTAAAAAATAGTAAAAAAAATCTCCAAAAATATAATATTTGGTCTCCAAGTACATTTTAATATGGAGATCATGTTAAGCGGTTCAGATCGACTATTTAGATTTTGATTGTTATAATTTAGACAGAAATTATAACGTTATGATATTAGCTGTCCTATATATATATTTAATTATTGCAATGGAAGCATTCAAAAAAGTATTTGGAGTTATTTTTTTTCACAACAAACCTCATTGTCTGGTAGCTTTGAAAACCCACTTTTTTTTCTTTACCAAACATGAATTTAAGGCACTATTTGGTAACTTTTGATTTGTAACTTCTGTCACCAAACTTGACTGTGGGTTACCGTTGAAAAAAAAAATACCCTCTTTTTATTTATGTATTAACCACATAAAATGACACGTATACATGCATTATGGACAGCTGCTAGCATTTTACAAACTTGTAACTGCCAAATACAGACTCGTAAACATTGGTAAAATATTGTAAAAGAAACTTAAAAGGGAAATTGCTAATATGCTATGCATAACATAGAGGGTCTCCGTGCTACGACTCAATATTTGAGTTTTCAAAATTCTAACGGTCGATCCGAACCGTTCAACATGATCTTCATATGAATATGTACTTGCAAATCAAATTTTATATTTTTTATAATTTGTTTAATATTTTTTTAGATAGGTAGAAAATCACTTAATCTGAAAATTATGTACCATTCAGATCAAGTGTTTTTCTACCTATCTAAAAAAATAGTAAAAACATTCTAAAAATTGTAAAATTTGGTTTGCAAGTACATATTCATATGGAGATCTTGTTGAACAGTTCGGATCGACCGTTAGAATTTTGAAAACTCAAATATTGAGCCGTAGCACGGAGACCCTCTATGCTATGCATAGCACCATAGCCAACTCCAACTTAAAGATAAGAAGATAGGAACGATTTGTTATATTGAATTGGTAAAATGTACAAGTAACCGTTAGACTTAATTCTTCAGTATATTTTGTTCTACTTGAGAATTCTCTTTTTTTTTTGTTGAATTAGTAGGCGAAGGCCTACTATAATTCATTAAATAAACAAAAAGAATACATGGCAGGTTGGGGTTTTAATATCTGTTCAGAGCACTGAGATTGTGTAATTTGTTTTTGTTAATTAATATACCACTTAACAGCTGCTGCTAGGCTTTCAAAAAAAAAAAAGAATACATGGCAGGTGGTATTATGCAAGTTGGAATAGTAAAGGTAATTATAATGGAGCTGTTTAATTGTTAAAATTCTGGGCCGAGATTTCTGATCCAATACTGACCCAATTACAATTTCTTGGACCCAACTAGATCCAACATGTTTTCATTTCTTTCTTAAATTAATTTTAGCTGGATTTTTCTTCATAGGAGAAAATTTTATGTATATTATTTTTCTTTTATTGAAACTAGTCAAGTACCCACGCTTTGCAGTGGAAATTGATAGTATTAAATCACAGTAATTAATCTCAACTAATTATAGAGTCTCTTCCATCGATAACGGTACCGCATTACATAAATAAATCATGATAGACCTTGTAAACATTTAAGATTTTTTTTTCTTTTTTTTTTTTGCATTCAAATAACTGTAGGCTTACATCCATTTTGAGATACACATGTTTGATTGTAAATATAAGAGATCCCCTAAAATTCATTTTAAAAGTTATCATAATCCTTAAACAGCGGCGGATATGTAAATCCCTCGTAATCCCAGGATTTGTTGTCACTTGTCAGTGTAGAAGCAGCACTTGCATTGCTAATTTCTTTCCTGTAAGAGCAGAAATTCAAGAGCCTTGATCAAACTTTACCATTTCAAATCAACAACCCAATAATTAATTAGAGAGCAGAAATCGGTTCAAGTCACATTTAAGCAATCCATTATTGAACTTTATTTAATCACCAAATCAACCCCTCCAGCAATCAAAATAAGGTAAGAAAAGGAGAAAAGCGCATTTATACACTGGTCATACAATTTTGTAAAATTTCATGATAATAAGCTGCTGATTAAATGAAACAACTAACCGTGCGTGCCTTCAAGCATTTTTAGAGCTTGCTGAACACCTTCCCAGATACATCTCTACTTGTGTTAAGCCTCTCTGCCTACATATATAACATTCATTTTTAAATAAATTAAAGAAAGATGAAATAAAATAAAAACTACACTGCTGCTTATTTTTTAAGAAAAAAAAAAAAAGACAATTTGTAATTTTATCATGTTGAACGGTTCAGATCGACTATTTGGACTTTGTAAACAGAGGTAGTGATCCAAAAGTACGGACCAATGTGCGTTATGCATAGTACCATAGCCTCACTATAAAAGAAGTATCATAAAAAAACAAACTATGCGAACCCCGCATTTTTGGAGATAAGGATTGGATATTGTACATGAGATGATATTTAATGGGTGTGAGCATAATGCCGTGACCTATAAAGAAGCTGTATGTCAGAGCACAAATTCTCCTGTAAAGATACTGTATTGCTTGCCGGCAAGTAAAACTTTGGGAAAGAAACCTTCTAAAAAAATATGCGCTAATTGGGAAATCATTGTTTCTAAGGGATCAAGACACATCAACAAATTGGTTTTGAAAAACAAAAGTAATTGATCCAGTCTTTAAAACAGTAGAAGTGATCACGCAGCATACCGATTTAAACCGACTCAAGTTTTCTAAATCGTGTTAATTGATTCAAATTCAAAAAAGCATCTATTAATCAAAAATCGAGAAGACCAACCTAATTATCTCAGAGACGGTGGGTAGATCAGGTATGCATGCCGCTGGCTGTCTGCCTCGTTTGTCCGTACACGGCCTTATAGTCTAGACCAGGAGATGTGCCACTGGACATAGGAAGGGGTCCTGTAAGCTGGTTATCAGCTAGATCAAGCCAATACAATTTGAGAGTAAACCAATTGTAGAAGGTATACTCCCACTGAAATTATTTGAATTAAGGGCCCTGCAATTTTATGATAATTGAAGTTATAAAAGACCAACATGTAAATATAAATTACTGTACCTGGAGTTTCATATTCATTAATTAATAGAAAAACTGAATTAAAATTTCCAATATTCAAGCTAAATCAATGGTCAGTAATTCTTACAAAAAGGTTAAATTTCTCAAATTCCCGATTGTAGTTGGTATGGTGCCAGTGAAATTGCAACCTTGCAGTGTCCTACACAAGTCAAAGAGTATAAAAACATAAGACCTTTACCTTTATTTTTTGTCTTTTAATTCAATTAAGTAGAGTATAGTATATTGTTATATATTAAAATTGTAATTACAGGGTTGTAAGCTTTTGTAGTTTGCTAATGTTTTCTGGCAGCGAGCCAACAAGGTCGGGGTTTGAAGAAAGATCCCTGAAAATGAAAATTGAGTAATTTTGAATATTTTTCATTATAATTTGATACTGATATTAACGCTTGATAATGTTTAACTATAATTTAAACCAAATATTTTGAAAAATTAACTACGAATCACTGCAATTTCATTTGAAGATTAATTTCGAAACAAATTTAGTGAACTCACAAGTGTGAAATAAACAACTCAAGCCAGCTGGTTCCTAATCTGAGGCGCAAATCTGTTGGAAGATGTGTTACCATATCTGTTGGGCATGTTGGAAAGAATCTAAATTGTATCTTTTATTTATTTACTGCTTACAATGACACAAGATAGAAGGAAAGAATCTAGTCTGTATCATAGAGCAAAAATAGGCAACTAAATATCTAGCTTATTTCTTTCTAAGTTATAGGTAGGATATTTCGTCTATATAAGCTGTGGCTTCCTTCTGTAATATCATCTCTTTTGTAACACAAAATTTATATGAAAATAAAACATGGGAGGGAAGGGAGTTTCTTGGGAGTGCTGTGTTTATACTCTCTAATATTTGTGACAACAAGGATGTCAATTCAGTTGGTACTTAGTAGGCTTATGTCATCATTTATCTTGTGTTTGATTTTAAGACCAGGCAATGACCTGCAAAGTTTACAAAAATAAGAAACCAAAATCACAATTTAGAGGGACGTGCATGTGAATGACTCTATAGAATGCTTGTAAACAAATCAAAGTACAAAAGTCCATAGACGGGATCAATCAGAGAACTGGTGCCTCGTCTGACCACTGCCAATCAGAGAATTTAAGGTCAAAAATTATTATACCACTGCGTGATATATACCAGTATCTACTATCTACTACTGCACCTATCCTAATGTGTGGTTTCCATGTTTTTCTCTAGCTAGATATTTCAAGGCCAATTACCCCTCAATAAACCTGAATTCATATCACCCAAGTTAACTCAAATTTTGAGTTTAGATCAGAACCGTCTGATATGCTTTAGCACAAATAGTAAAGAGGCCCAGTGCATTCCACCTCGGGCCATTTTCATTACAAAATCATAATTGTATCGGACAATTACAATTGATATAGCAATAGAAAGGTTGATAGAAATCAGCTAATCACATATGAATTAAAGGGTAAGCAAGATATTTCTGCTAGAGAGAAGTAAGAGCAGAGAGGGAAGTAAGAATGTCATTTTGAATTACCTCGGTAATTTTACCAGAGAGAATAGTAAGGTGCCGACTGGAGAAGGTCGTCGAAAACAGGAAAAATTCATTTAGCATATGTTTAATGTTACCAGCAATCAATTTTTCCAGAGGTGAGATCGGTAATTGCAACACTACCAAAGGGATCAACTGAGGCAAATAAATTGTTTAGAATTAACTATACAGTGGATGTTATGATTTTATGCAAGGAAGGCACTTTAGTACTAAATTTTAATATTGACCGAAAAACCGATCAAGATTGCAAAATGGCAACTAAGCCACTGAACAGAGATAGGAAACACTACTTAACATAGTTATCCTAGCAGGAACCAATCTTTACCTGCACATGCCATTCTGAGCTAATTCTCTACCTTCTTCAATAATAACCCCATCAGCACCTTTAATCACCTCTACCAGTTTACTGCCTATTTTTCCTCCCTAATTATAAATATGCATTAAAAATTCATTTAATATTTAAAAGGAACTGAAGAAGCCAGCCTATTAAATAAATTGTCAACATTGCTTATACCATACGAGCTCACAAAATGCAAACTGCTTTTAACTCTTTAAGTACTTGCTATTAAGCTCCAGCATTATTGAAAATCCATAAAGTGTCACATTACAAAAGGTAACAAAAGAATATCTTATGTTTAAGAAAAGGTAACAAAAAAATAAATTCAGAAATTCCCGCATAACACGAGAAACAAAAAAAAGTCCATTTACCCTTGCAAAAATAAAAAATAAAAGAATCGATTATGAAACCCCCCCCCCAAATCTACTTTCTCTCTTCTCACGACATTTTTCCCATGTATCAAACCGCCTCCAAGATTACAGAAATGACAGCATCAGGGGAGGGCAGGGCAATAGAAAAGGTATTTGTAATTGTTTATACTGTAGACGGGATGTTTCTAAATTTGCAAGAGTATATACAAAATTAGATAATTTTCAAACCAAAAAAATTACATACCTTGATGTCTCATCATAGTGTTTCGGATCATCTATTTCCATATCCGAATCGGGATCGTGCCTTTCATCAGGTCCTCCTGGTCTTCATCAGCCTGTAATACACCATCCAACATAACATTAACATACAAAAAAAAAAGCAACAGATACAACATGTAAAATATATATTTAAGGTATATATTGCAGACAACCTCGCCAATCCCCACCTCCCTCCCCACCCAAAATACTAATGAAACTAATACTTTCAACAGTACTAAACAAATAACCAAAAGATCAAAAGAAGCCTAAAATAGAAATTGAATATAACGGAACTAACCTCTAAAAAATCTATTTCAGGAGGCCTCTCTTGAAATTGAACACTCAGAGAATGCAGAGCTTAGAGAGATTATCTAAAAGCTTTGATCGGATCTCAATATCTCATCCAGCTGCTGCCACATGTTTTTATTCTCCATGTTACTTGGTGCCACGTGGAGAGTGTAATCAGGACCAAAGTACTCATAATACTTGTGTGATGGCATCTTGTCTTCCAACCCAACACCTAAGGCAACTTCTGTCTAGAAAATGTAAGAAAACAAGTAATAAGAATTAGAAATTTGAAACTGATGATTAAGTATCGCCACTCATTCACGTCTTTTAATGGGATCTTCTCTAACACATTTCATGTGCCTTCCCTGTTTCTCACACATTAGCAATTTCTTTGCTGAATATTAAGTACTTTCCAACTTCAGGCTCTCCAACCTCACCATATTATCCTAGAACACCAAAAGTTTAATACTCAAGGTAATGCTATGGTTACAGCTGCTTCTCTCGTAGTCCAGTGTCGTATTGTGTTCAAAAGTATTTTCCCCTTCTTTGGATGTTCAAAAGGAACTTTCAGATAAACGAAGATTAACCTACGAACCTAATAAATCAGATCTACCAAACCAAATGAAAAAAAAAAATGGTATATACAAACCTAGTCCATCTCCACCGAGCGCCGACGGGATTGTAGGTCAAATGCCCCAATTAACAAAACCTTTTATTACTTTTAGTGAGAGATTGTAGGTCCCCCTCTGGTAAAGGAGGCCTTCCAAAAATTGACGAGCAACGCTAACTCGAATGTAGGAGCAGCGTACGCTCGCCTGAAAAATTTGAGTTCGTCAATTGGTTGTCGGCAGAACACGCCTCAGCTAAAACTTCACGAGCGCGTTCCCTCTCAACCCTGACGGGACGGTTGAACTTCAAATTTGCAGCTCCCTCTTTATTTAAAGCGAAGCGGAGCCTTCGGTATTTTAGCCTAAGTGTTGTGGGACTATTATTTGAGAGCGGGGGTGTTCCGCTTCGTGCCATCAGTTTGTTCTTTAGCGGAAAGGCCGATATTAACCGGATATGCACCGGGTGTATTTAGAGTGTCGCTTGCTTACTGGAGCGAATTTGGTTTCCCAAACAGAAACGGCTGGATTTTTTTCTGATCTTCACCTACGCGCTGAAATTAACTGGAGATGTCCATTTCCAAACGAGCCTCTGATTGACCGTTGTTGTGTAACTGTGACGGTACAGGATAGCTCCAGTGTCTATAACTGGAGAAAATTCTTCAAAATATTGTGCTCAAATATATTTTATCTAAGAAAATCTTATAAACTAATATACTTTTATTTATTTTTATATGATTATTCACTAATTAAATTTATTGATGCAGTGAATAATTTTTTTAGTTAAAAAGTATAATAATTTAGATAATATTTACAAATTTATTTCATTAAAATTATCAATTTTTTGTAAGAGTCACTCAATTCTTTTTAATATAAAGGGCCAGTGTTGCTGGAAAGTCATTAAAAAAAAAAATCCAACTATGCCCTCATTTTTTTTTTTATCTTTCTACCATTTAAATTAATTTTTATACACATCATAAATTCCTTTCTGTTAAGAAATTAGGTTCATCCTTTTTGCAAAGTACTATTTAGAGTATATCTTTCCAGCCGACATTTTTATTAATATCCAAAGTTTAATACAAATTATTAATTATACCCGGAGTTCAAAATTTTCGCTAAAAATACCCAAACCGGCCAGAAAATGGCCGGTTTACGCCCCCCCCTAAACCGGCCATTTTCTGGCCGGTTTACTCTTCTTCTTTTTTTTAACCTACAAAAACTTCCTTAAAAGGACACCATCTGGAGTTTGGTTCTAAAAAATAGTATTTTATTGTAGTTAGATGAAGTAGGTTGTAATTTATTTGAGTATTAATTAATTTCATTACTTCTTGTAGTTCCGTACAAAATAATAAAGTACACACAAATTGCAAATAGAGTCCACACAATTTTTACAACATGCATATAAATCACCTATTATTGCTACGTCTAAAAGGTAATCCCCGAAGTAAACCACTTGCGAAAGATGATTTACGAGATGGCCTAGCAGGTGGCTCTGGTTGCTCAGTAGATGGCCCGGCTTGGTTTGTAGATGGCCCTGCTTGGCTTGTAGATGCCCTTGTTGTGCGTCTAGTAGTGGACCTCCTCGGTTAGATCACAGATGGCTCCCCTTGCACCCCAACCGCCTCTCCTCCTATGTCAACCGCCTCTCCCATTGCTTCGGCATACATAGCAGTTGCATCTAAATGGCTCGTAGCTGTGCTACGCCGTGACCCTCCGGACCCACTTCCCGACGCCATTACTCGCTCATTTTCTGCCGCATTTGCTGCGATTCTTGTCTCTGCATTTGCATGCGTTACTTAGTAAGTTGGTATAAATTGAAAAGAAAAATAATTTTTGATGAATGTTACATACCTCTTCGTTGCCTATCGGAAGTGGAACGGCGAGGATGATGCCTCATTCGTCTACCTTCCATTTCATCCATCGTCATTACACGACGGGTGTGTTGTCGCCTCCCCTTCCTAATCCAACCACTACTCGGAAGGATTCTGTCTCCAGGATTAGGAAGCCAGTCTCCCATATTGCCAATTGGATTGAACACATGGCTCCAAGTACTCACAAGATAGGGTGTTTTATACCAGTCTGCAACAAAGTCGTCCTCTTGCCAGTTTCGGTCACGGCAAACAGCTAAGACATGAGTGCACGGAATTGAAGTTAATTGGATATCTCTGCAAGTGCATTACATTTGTCTGTCGGGACCGCGCGTCACAATATACATGAACTCCCTGTGAGTGGGTTCCATGTTGCCCATGTCGCTACGGGTGCAAGGAGCGTACTCATTTGGGGATGAAACTTGGTACTGACCTTGGCCCTGCGTGTAACGCACCAACCGCATTTTTCCAGCTTTCTCCCAATGTTTTCTGATCTTCTGCAAAACCCGGTCAGACAGAACCTGTCCCTTGTCTTGTAATTCCATTGCTCGCTGACGCCGCTGAACAAACCATCTGTTGCACGTGTAGAACGTATCCTCTACTATGGCACAAACAGGCAATCTACGACTCGTTCGGAAGACATTGTTGAGCGACTCGGAGCCGTTTGTTGTCATGATACCAAACCGGTATCCTCCGTCACAGGTTTGAAAAATTTTCTCATAATTGGACAGCTCCATCACATCATTAGGACGTACTTTGCCCACTTTCTTTAAATACGCATTGCACTGCGGATTTACCTGCACAAAAACAAAGGGGTGTTATTTCATTTTCATAAAATACCGGTGCACAAAAAGCTCGGGAGGCCACCCGTATTCAGCTGTCAGTGCAGCTTTGATCTCCTTGTGCTGGTCTGATATGACACATACAAATCTACTACATCCGAGCACTTCATTCCTAAACCACTGCAAGAAAAAACCCCAATTCTCAGTATCCTCCTGCCGCACAATTGCAAATGCAATAGGCAACAATTGGTTCTCGGCATCGTAGCCGTAAGCTATCAAAAGCCTCCCCTCATATCGTCCAGACAAGAAGCAGGCATCGATGCTGATCACTGGTCTCAGGTACTGGAAAGCCGCAATGCATGGACCAAACGCCCAGGCTACGGCTCTCCACGTACTCTCATCTAGGGCTGTAAATGAGCCGAGTTTGAGCGAGTTACCCCCAACTCGAACTCAGCTCATTAAATAAATGAGCGAGTCAACTCGAGTTGGGATGGTAATAACGAGCTGTAGAGCCAACTCGAACTCAGCTCGTTATCAACTCGAGTTGGCTCACAACTCGTTTATAAACTCGTTTAACCAGTTAAATCAATACAACACAAGTTATAAACGAGTTTGAGCTGAGTTTGAGCCGAGTTTGAGCCGAGTTTGGGTTTGGTTTTGGTTATTCGGGATTTTTTGTGTCCAAACTGTGTAACTTTATGTAACTCGAGTTATAAATGAGCGAGTTGGGGTCAGCTCAAACTCAGCTCATTTATTAAACGAGTCAGCCAACTCGAGTTGGAACTAACTCGAGTTGTAAATGAGCGAGTTAAAGCGAGCTGTAAATGAGCGAGTTACGAGCGAGTTGCGAGTTCGAGCAATTTTGTCCAGCCCTACTCTCATCTACCAGTTTCGCAACCATAAATTTTCCGCTGGAGGGATGGCAATATCAGGTTGCCAATTCTAGGTCACACCTTTCTGGGTTGTAACCGGTGTGTGTGTAAACTATGGATTTCAGGTCTAAAAGTGAGGTGTCATCTAGAATCATTACTGAATAAGCTGCATCTTTGTTGTAATACGCCCCTTGTGCACTATTAAGCATCTTTCCACCATAGTGTAATGAAATAAAGGCCATGGTAAACAAACTACATTTTAGAAAATGGTAAACATTGTCAGGTTACTAAATGGTAAACATTTGTCAGGTAACTAAATAGTAAACAATTGACAGATTACTAAATGGTAAACAATTGACACATTTGTATAGGGTATATGGTATAGGGTATTGGGTATTGGGTTTAGGATTTAGGGTTTTGGGTTATAGGGTTTTGGGTTTTGGGTTTTGGGTTTTGGGTTATAGGGTTTTGGGTTTTGGGTTTTGGGTTTTGGGTTTAGGGTTTAGGGTTTCAGGGTTTAGGGTTTAGGGTTTAGGGTTATAGGGTTTAGGGTTTAGGGTTATAGGGTTTAGGGTTATAGGGTTATAGGGTTTAGGGTTTAGGGTTAGGGTTAAGGGTTTAGGGTAGGGTTATAGGGTTTAGGGTTAGGGTTATAGGGTTTAGGGTTTAGGGTTAGGGTTATAGGGTTTAGGGTTATAGGGTTATAGGGTTTAGGGTTTTTTTAATTAAATTTAAATTTTTTAATAATATAATTAATTATTCTATAAAATAAAAAAAAATAATAATAATAAAAAAAAAATTTACCTGAACCGCACTGCTGCTGCTGCCTCGGGCTGTGTGCCCTTTGGATGAAGGGAGGGGGTGTCCTTTTAAGGAAGTTTTTGCTGGTTAAAAAAAAAAAAAAAAAAAAAGTAAACCGGCCAGAAAATAGCCGGTTTAGGGGGGGGCGTAAACCGGCCATTTTCTGGCCGGTTTGGGTATTTTTAGCGAAAATTTTGAACTCCGGGTATAATTAATAATTTGTATTAAACTTTGGATATTAATAAAAATGTCGGTCTTTCCAGCAACACTTGCCCTTTATATTAAAAATAATAATTGAGTGACTCTTACAAAAATTGATAATTTTAATGAAATAAATTTGTAAATATTATCTAGATTATTATACTTTTTAACTAAAAAAATTATTCACTGCATCAATAAATTTAATTAGTGAATAATCATATAAAAATAAATAAAAGTATATTAGTTTATAAGATTTTCTTAGATAAAATATATTTGAGCACAATATTTTGCAGAATTTTCTCCAGTTATTGCAGAATTCGCGCGGTGCCAGTATCGCCTGCATCTTTTCCAGAAAGGAAGACAATCAATAAAAAAATTAAAGAAGTACCAAGCAATGAATGTAAAGCTGGAAGCATGAATCGAAAATAAAATTGTTCAAAGTAGGTTGTAAGATCTGATCAATATTTGAAAGCCTAAGTTACATATGATGGAAGAACAGAATATGGAAGAATTTGTACCCTGCTCTGTATCAGATACATTCACTTTTGTTACTTGAAAGAATAATTTAATTATGATAAAAATAAATAAAGAACAATTTAATTGGATACAGAGATTTTTGGCCCAAAATATTAAGTTGGTTTTCAGTCACAATCCATCTTTTACAAAACTGGAACGATCGATGTGTACTTGATGCAATCAATTATTTAAATGGAAATACTAGATTCAATAATTGATCAAGTTGCACAAAATAAAAGGGTTGTTTGTTTCATACTAATCCAACAATCAAACCCTAAGCATCATACAGAAATTTAAAAAGGGTCCATAACAAAAGTTAGATAAAGTTGGGCACAGTAATTACAATACAGATCAATGGCAGGTCTATCACCACTCCAATTGCCTTCTTATCCAATTCACGCTCCACGGCGTACAGCCCCCTCACAAGTCATCAGGATCAAACCCTTTGGAAATCATATCATGTCGAATATCCATCGCTTTCGCAGTTTCGCCTTTCTTGCATAGCTCATCTATAAGAGTGTTATAGGTTCCAACATCAGGCTCACACCCTGTAGAAATCATATCATGTAGAATATCCGTTGCCTTCTCAAATTCACCTATCTTGCACAACTCTTCTAGAACAATGTTGTAGGTCACATCATCAGGTCCTTGCCCTTTGGAAATCATGTCATCTAGGAAGTCCAATGCCTTTTCAATTTCACCATTCTTGCACAACCCATTAATAAGAGTCCTATAGGTTAGTACTTTAGGCTCATGCCCTTTGGAAATCATGACATCTAGAAAATACAATGCCTTCTCAATTTCACCCTTCTTGCACAGCCCATTTATAATAACACTATAGGTTATATAATTAGGCTCACACTCTTTAGAAATCATATAATGTAGAATATCGATTGCCTTCTCAATTTTGCCTTCCTTGTACAGGTCAATTATAAGAGAGTTATAGGAGTTTATATTTAGTACACATTCTTCTCCTGCTTCCCCTTCTTGGCCGGAGATGGCATCTGCCTTCCCCCACCCCTCACCCTCCTTGCGCTGCCCCTTTAGAAGAGTGTAATAGGTCATGATATTAGGCTCATGCCCTTTGGAAATCATGACATCTACAAAATCTAATGCCTTCTCAATTTCACCTTTTTTGCACAGCCCATCTATAAGAGTGTTGTAGGTCACGGAATGCTCATGTCCTTTGGAAATCAAGACATCTACAAAATCTAATGCCTCCTGAATTTTGCCTTTCTTGCACAGGCCATCTATTAGAATGCAATATGAGACTACATCGGGTACAGATCCTTCTCCTGCTTCCCCTTCTTGGCCAGAGATGGCATCTGCCTTCCCGCACCCCCTTCTCTTCTTCCGCTGCTTCCCCTTCCAAAGCGGCTGACGTAGCCTCCCAATTTGACCAAAATGGTCGTCAAAATTGATGTTGCTGAGGAAGTTAGTAGAAGTGGGTGGTGGAATTGATTTATTGGTCATTCTGTCGGGTTGAGATTTGGATTGGGGGAACACATGACTGACAAGGCAAAGGCTTCGGCGAGAAGCAAATGGGGATGGGGATGAGATTTGGGATTTGGAAGGTGAAGGTGAAAGTGAAGAGAAGGGGACAAAAGATAAGACACACACCATCTGATTCATATTTATTCTTAGTTGGTTTGGTTACAGTCTCTAACAAGGTTGAGCTTCGCTTCCAAGTGACAATTTGCCCTTCTATATTCAACTACCACCTACAAGAATAGCCTCAATAATTATCAAAATTGTGCAGCAATGTCATATTCCAGAGGAATATAAACCTTAACAAAGAGTTAATGAATCAGCTTTGTACGGGTACTAATTGATGTCCTATAAAATTTCAAGTCACTATCAAAGTAAACTGCATCCATCTTTTTGGCATGATACTGTGTGTCGGGTAATTATAGAGATATTCTCACCACGGCCTACCCTGTGGTATGAATTAAACAGCATGTAAACATAATTACAATTGAACAATTAACCACTGGTAGGAAGAAAGAATGGACAAACCACCGCTATGTCGGGATCTGAGTTGCGTCAACACAATGTATTGAGAAAAAGGGAAACCAACAAACTGAAACAAAAAAAAAAAAAAAAACACTCATCAAGCCAGGCAAAGCACAGCACCAATGCCATTTATTTTCAAAAGGAAGAATCAAAAGACTGGGTAATTTCTTAAAGCCTATTTATAGAAATCTTCATCTTTAGTTCTGCACCATATTGGCTCTTTTTATAAAATCTCGGAAATTATTGAAGTTATTCAAGTACAGGTTCAATTAAAATGATCTTAAGAGAGATAATCAATGAAGACCACACGTGCAAAATTGGAAGCATCCCAAACAAAACAGATCAACGCGGTTGAAAAATTAATACAGAGACCTTAAATTCTAATTAACTAGCTTTAACCAAAATTACGCGCATTTATCAATAATAGAACAATCAGCCAAGAGGAAACAACTAAAAACCCCACTAACAGGGAAGAAAATCGCATATTTCAGGCTCGGTTTTCATACTGAAAGCTCGAAATAAAGGAACCAAGGAGAAATTAAACTCAGTACAGTACCTGATAAAGTAACAGATCAAAATCAGAAGAAGAATCCGAGTGAGGCGAAGCGAAATGCAGCGAGCAAGGGTTTAAAGAGGGACGGGCGACGCCTAGGGGGACAAAAAGAGTGAACCGATAAGAACAAAGTGAGAAACGGGCCGAACTTTGACATTTGGGCTCGTTGGAAATTTGGGCTGACAACGAACATGGGCTTGAATGAATTCACTTTTCAGTGATCAATTTTCTGTTTTCAAGACTACAATTTCCAAATTTAAATTAGATTTATTATCGGTCTTGTCCCGACACCACCAGGCTAGGGATGGCAATGGGCCTAGCCTACGGGTATTTTGCCAAGCCCAGGCCTAGCCTGCCCGTAAAAAATTAATGGCCTGCCTGCCTGGTCCAGCCTAACGGGCTTGAAAATATAGGCCCGGCCTGCCCATAGGCTTTTCCTCCAGGCCCAGGCCTGCCCGTGCCTGCCTGCCTGTGCCCATGGGCTGCCTTACCCGGCCCGGCCCGGCCATGCCCAATTCATTTTTTGAGGCCGAATTTCTCCAACTTTTTATTTTCTTTTCCAGAAACTGTAGCCTGTTGGTATGCATTAATTCCAAATACAAGTATAACTGTAAAAATAATTTTTACGACGAGAAAATAAGAGACAATTAAGGCAGAAGCAATTACACAAATAAGCAATTACACAAAGAAATGATGCATAATTGTTATTCCAGCAAGTCTAATTTAATAGCAATTACACAATTACACAAATAAGCAACAATTACACAAATAAGCAATCACACAAATAAATTTAATTTAATAGCAAAACAACAACGAGATGTAATTTAACATAACAAACAACATAGTTTTCCATAATTCAACAAAGTATAATTTAACAATAAGATAAAATAAAAATTTAACACAATTACACAAATATTGGTAATAACAAAGCATTGAACCCACTACTCCTCTTCTTCTTCTATTGCTCTCATCTGCAATAATTAATTCATACATGAAGTTATATAAATTAATTTCTTCTATTTTGTATAAACTAAACCTTTATATAAATTAATTCATACATGAAGTTATATAATTAATTCATACATGAAGTTATATAATTTTGTAAATGCAATTCAGAAAAGACAAAACCACACAAGGCACGAAGGCCGCAAATCACAGAAAAGGCTCAAGGCCGCAGGTCAAGGCAACAGCCACCAGCAACAGGTAAACCATGCAAATTCTCCACATTTTGAATGATATAAATCTAACATTGCATTACAAATTTGTATTACACAGTAACAATATGTTCAACTCTGATAGGCATCAAAAGCACAAAAAAAGAAAAAATAATCAAAACAGTCAACTAATTTTTTAACGTCATGACATAGAAGTAAAGTGCTACTTGCAAAATTTTGAAAAGAGATCCACATTGCATATAACTATCTATTTTATGAGTCCAGGATTATTATTATTTACTTTTTGAGAGAAGGGATGCTTACGTACCGTCTCCAATAAATGCTTTAATTTACTTTCAATGGCTAAATAAAATAATAATAACATTTGCACTGTCGTTTACGTACCGTCTCCAGGAAATGCTTTTAATTTGAAAAAGCCATTGAACTAGTTGAATCTTGACCTCCAAGCTAAATATTAAAACAATTGCACAGACAAGATATAAAATTAATGATGATCACCCCAGGATCAACTGAGAGATTTGAAGAAAAGAAAAAATAAAAAATGAAGGTTAAAGCACAGGGAAGTTCTGAATTTCTGATGCTGCCATGAAATTGCACAAAACAATATTTTCTAAATCAGTTGCATATTGAAAAGATGTTAATAACTTTCTAAAACACAACTTAAATTACCTACGACAAATTAATTTGCATGTATACCATAAACTTTCCTCCAGATTGAAAAAATTACTACAACAAAAGTTCAATACGGTAATAAAGGGCTGGTACCAGTACACAAAGTAAACAAGGCGCAGCCAACTAACAATAAGAAGGGTACCAGCCACACAAAACAAACAAGAAGGGTACGGTACTGTACCAGTAGAGAGGCGCGGCAGCGGCAGAGAGAGGAGCGGCAGCGGCAGAGAGAGGCGCGAGAGAGAGAGGAGCGGCAGCCGGCACAGTGCGAGAGAGAGAGGAGGGCAGAGAGAGGAGCGGCAGCGGCAGAGAGAGGCGCGGCAGAGAGAGGCGCGAGAGAGAGAGGAGCGGCAGCCGGCACAGTGCGAGAGAGAGAGGAGCGAAGGAGAGAGGAGCGGCAGCCGACAAAGAGGAATTTTGAATGAGAGAGTATTCGGGAGCCAACTCAAAACTAAACCCTAAACTCAAAATAAATTTCTGTTTGTATTAAATTATAGGCCCAGCGGGCTGCCTGTGGGCTTCGGCTTAAGCCCAGGCCTGGCCTGGCCCGTCTTTAGGCCCGGCCTTACCTGGCCCATCACAGTGCCGGGCCGACCGGGTAAAGGACGGGCCGGGCGGATATTAACGGGCCTCCGGGCCAATCGGGCTTTTTTGCCATCCCTACACCAGGCAGTATTACAATATAAAAAACACTTGTACGTAGGGCTGTTAAAAAAAGCTCGTAACTCGTGGATAGCTCGTGACTCGCCTCTGGCTCAATCGTTAATAGCTCGTTTGATAGTGTACTGAGCTGTTAGCAAGCCAGCTCGCCAAAAGCTCGGTCCAAAATTAACAAGCTGAGATAGGACTCAGCTCGGTCCAAAATTAACGAGCTATACACTATGGATTGAGATCTGCTGCGATCCGAATATTGAGCACAGTAACCCTGCAATCCCTGTTTTTCCAAATCCAGCCGTCCAACTTTTTAGTGCACGCATCTCAAAACAGCTGATTTTTCTGTGCACGCATCTCGAAACAATTCGACAGCTGGATTTGAAAAAGCAGAAATTGCAGGGTACTGTTCACAGTACCCGGATCGCAGCAGATTCTCACCCATAAACTATAGGCCAAAATTTGAAGATTGATAAATGTTTGTTTCTTTAGGGCCCGTTTAGTTTTAGGGTTTAGCAGTTGAACTCCCCTTTTCTCTCCGGTCTCCACTAGTGGCGCACATTTGAAAATTCTCCTTCTAAGTCCTGAGTCTTCTGAGTTCTGACCTCCTCGCTCTCTCCTCTAGGCTTTAGCGAGTAGCGAGTAGCGACTAACGCTAGGCCCTTCGACCTATTGTAAATAATATAAGAGGAAAATGACTACCGCAGGTGATCAGACTATTGTAAATACTTTTTCTTCTCAATATATTTTCTAGTGGGACTTTCCCACTAAACCTAAAAAAAAAGAATACCCATTGCCTTCTAAGTTTCGCTTTTTTTGCACAACCCATGTATAAGAATGCTATACGAGACTACATTGGGTACACATCCCAACTTAGGCATTTTGTCGAGCACCATAATTGCGGACTCACCAATTCTTTTATCCCCACACATGCCTTTGATCAGTGGATTGAATATGACAGTATTAGCTCTGCGACCCTATTTGAGAAACCATCCCAGAAAACCAAACATTAGGCTGACCCGATTCATTCTCGCACAGCAGTCCATCAAGATCGAATAGGTATATTCATCAGGACCTATTCCTTCAGCTTGGGTTGAAAAGACGGTGGGGTAAGGGCTGCTTGAGGTTTTAATGTAATTGGCGAGGTGTTGGTTGAACTGACGGATGAATGTTGGAGGGTTCTTGGCAGACAACAGCTGCTCTAACATGTGAAGTTCCTTTTGGGCAGAAATGGCATCCGCCTTTTCGCACCACCTTCTCTCCTTCTGCTGCTTCCTCTTCCAATGCGGCTGACGCGGCCTCCCAATTTTACCAAAATGGTCATTAAAATTGATGTTGCTGGGGATGTTAGTAGTAGTGGGTGGTGGATTTGGTTTATTGATGATTATGTCGGGTTGAGATTCCTTTGGCAAAGTTTAGGAGTCGCGCACTTAGGGAGACAGAATGGGAACTGATGAGGCTGTGCAGCTGAGCGATAAAACAAAGTGAGAAATGAGAAAACAACACTACAGCAAACGGGACCATCAGCGACCGGAATTTCGGTCGCTGATACTCATTTCGCCGGTCGCTAATACTCATTCCGGTTGCAGAAACTCAAATTTGGTCGCTGTAAGCCTTGTCGCTGATACTTTTCTGATGACGCTACCGGTCGCTGATACTACGTCATCCGGTCGCAGAAACTTTTTTTGCGACCACATTTTTTTGGTCGTTGTTGTTTTTTTCTGACGTCAGCAAAAACTTTCTGCGACAAAAAAAAACGGTCGCAGAAAGTTTCTGTCAGATTTTTGGAATTTTTTTATTATTTAAATTGACACCATTTAATAATTGATTCAATCCACTGTTTGATTATACCAGAAAATATTTAATATTTTGCTTGAGAATCAATCCAGAAAATAAATAAAATCTCTGATGCACCCGTTATAATATTTTACACTCATATATTTTACAACAACAGAGAAAAACATATTTGAGTCCCAATACAAAATTTCAAAGTAACAAAACTAGAAGAAAGAGAAAAAGTTAAAACACAAAAAAAGGTGTTATCACTCTCTTTGTTGTCAAAGTTATTCTACTGATTTCTTTCAAAAAATTAGTAGAGCTCAATCAAATGCCACATCAACCCCATTCTTTGATAAAAATTCCTTCGCCTCCACTATGTCCTGCATACATAATCCAAGGTCAAAATAAATCGCAACTCCAAACTGAATCTAGTTAAATGGTACCAGTACCAGTACACAACAGCATATCTATGGTTCATTTTTTGACGATTTGCATGCAAAAGTAAAGAGGATTGCTATACTTATCAGGTAAACAACTGACAAATGCAAATCAGGCATGCTTTGATTATTAAACAATTGAGAGTTAATTGGCTTATTTCTATTAAATCATCCAAAGCATCTTAAAAAAGGGGGTTTTATAGTTAACAGTATTAGAAATAATCAAGCACAGTAATTCTGAAATAATCACTCATTTCTGCTCCAATTTACTCTGTCTTTCCAAAATTCAGCATCAAGCACAGTAATTCTGACTTTGGCAGAAGAGAGAGAGTTGCCAGGAGAAATAATTGATGGAGGGTATATTGCTACTTTTAGGGCCCGTTCGGCAACGGCACTGTTGCCGTGGGAAAAAAAAATTGACTCTTGAGTGAATTTTTTTTTCCCACGGTGAACAGTAAAAAGTAGTTCAAAATTTTTTATTCCTATTCCCATTCCTATTCCTTAGCAGGCCGCCGAACAGGGCCTTATGGGGTCTCCATTCTCATCTCTCACTAGGTTGGTTGTGAAGGTGGGGTCTTTCACCTTGTTGATGAATTGTAGCCAGTACCCAGATTGAAAAACAACTTGTATCATGTGGTAATTTTTACAGGCATCATTTGAAAACTCATTTATTGTTTTTTTTTTTTTGGATAAAAAACTTATCGGCGACCGGCGACTTCACTAGTCGCTACTGCCGGTTGCTGATACTGTTGTTTGCTGTAGTGCAAGCCGAAGATGGGAGAGAGAGAGAGATCTAACCATCTGATTCGATGATTTCGTTGCCTATGGTAACATAATATTCCTGTTTGGCTGGACTGTCCAATTAAAATTCAAACGACTATTAAAGCGGACCTGTGCGTTCTATCTCAGATCAGATTGGCCCGGATTCTGATCGGACGGCTTTGATCCAAAAATAAATATCATGTTACCTCAGAGGATATGGATTCCGGATTCGATTCCTTTTTATTATGGCGGAACTGTAATTGCGGCACGTGATGGCCTGATGGGTTAGTATTGGGCCGAGATATCTGACCCAATACAACCCAATTATAATCTCTTGGGACCGCGTGTTTTCATTTCTCTTTCTTAAATTAATGTTGAGTGAGGCTATGGTGCTATGCATAGCACGGATGGCTAGTGTACTACGGCTCAATATGGTACTTTTTAAAATTCTAACGGTCGATCCGAACCGTTCAATGTGATATTCATATGAATATGTACTTGCAAACTAAATTTTATATTTTTTTGAATTTTTTTACTATTTTTTTAGATAGGTAGAAAAATCAGTGTTTTCTGAAAATTCTGGACCATCAAAATTCTACCTATCTAAAAAAATAGTAAAAAAATTCGAAAAAATATAAAATTTAGTTTGCAAGTACATATTCATATGGTTATCACATTGAACGGTTCGGATCAACCGTTAGGATTTTAAAAAGTACCATGTTGAGCCGTAGTACACTAGCCATCCGTGCTATGCATAGCACCATAGCCTCACTCATTAATGTTTGCTCGGTTTTTCTTTTTATTTTTTATTCTTCATCCAAGATCCCGATACGATAGTTTTTGGGGGCGTTAAGAGAATTTTATTTATGTTAGAGATAAAATGGAGATATCCATTTCTACATAAAATGGAGGCCAACCAGATCCTCATCAATGCCAATAACGGAAACAAATCCTCAATTTAAAGCTATTTAGATACATACGGTCTTTATAATTATTAAATAGATAACAATGTAATTTTAATTGTATTACAGAAAGCAATTGAATGAATAAAGTTTTATTTCATAAAATCCACCTTCCTTCCCAATTTTTTTATTTTAATTTAATTACTTTTTTTACTAGTAGGATTATAATGAAAAATATATGCCCCCAAATGTTTTATAGAACACGAAAAATGATTGTTTGGGAAAAATTATTAAATGTAGTTTTGGTTGCAATTAATACCAATTGAAATTTCATGAAAATAAAGAAAAAATCATATTCTTCACCATCAATTAGGCCAAGTGTTTATAGTCAATAAAAGTTTTTTACAGCATGCTGATGATACCAAGTATTTATACTTAAACACTCAAGTATTAAGTAAGAATAAAAGTTTGTACTCAATATGTACATGAAGAGAACATGCATACCAAATATTGATTATGTATATCAGGTATTATTATACAACTACCAAATATTTATATCTAAACACATCAAGTATTTCGAACTAACATTCCAAATTTTCTTAAATATCATACCAAGTATTTACCCTAACATTTCAGTTGATGATTAACAAATAAAATAATTATTAGGCTAGAATAAAAGTTTCTATGACTTACAATAAGAGCCAAAGCACACCCTGACAGTGTACCTGAAGCCTTTTATCGTTTGTATTAGAAGAACAAAGGAAAAAAAAAAATTATTTATGTTCATCTGATATTAGAAATAAAGCATAGCTTCATACATAAATTCCAAAAAAAAAAAAATCATAAGTTAGATTGAACTAAAATTTAAACTCAACCAACATAACTGGCTTGAAAGAAAACGAACCAAATTTTCTCAAACACCTTCACAACAGCATCATGATGTGCTTTTGAATTGAGAGATAGATAGCATGCCAAAAGCTCCTCTAGATCCTTCATTTCTACAATGTTTTTCTCTACAATCATCTCCACCATGCTCTGCATGAAATCCTTCTCTGGATCGTTAGAATATTTCACCTCCAAGGAGCTCTCTAACACCCATCTCATCTGTTTGGCTCTTGAATTGCACCTCGGCGAAATCGACCTCACCTTGATTTTTCCTCCTCTGTTTCTGGGTTTTGTCAGAATTGGCCTTAGATTCAGTTCTTGGCCTTTTGATCCTCTTTCAAATATTATATCATGAGGTGATTTTCTATCAATTGAAGGCAATTTATGTAACATATCGAGTCGTTCTTTGCTTGCGAGGTACTGAGATGCTCTGTTTGGGGCATAGTTTTGTTTTGGCAAGTTGGTAATGCTTTCTTCTGATTGTTTGGAGGTTTTTGTGCTGTTTCTTCTATGCCTTGTAGGATTTCTCATTTCTCTTAGTTTGTTCAGCCATGAGTTTAGCTTCATGTTAAACAGCCACATCTCTCTCTCTCTCTCTCTAGAGACACTTGTGGGTTCAAGCTTTCAATTCATGTGTATATATAATGGAAATAAATCTGCTGCGATTCCAAAGAATCACAGAGACCCTGCAATTCCAAATCCACCCATTCATTTGTTTTGAGATTAGTGCATAAAAACTATATGTTTTGGAAATTCGTGCATGAAGAGAAATGAATGGGTAAATTTGGAATTGCAGGAGCCTGTGATTCTTTGGAATCACAACAGATTTATTTCCATATATAATAGGGAGATTTCATGTATACCTTTTAAGAACTTGGAAATTACGTATTTGCCCCTCTAAAATTCATAATATCGTATTTATCCCTTCAAACTTTAGAAACTCACAAATTTTCTCATTTTAATGTCTCTTCTATCAAAACTATTTTAAATTTTATAAAGTACCCATTTAGCCTTAATAAACAAAATAGAACTAGTAGCATATTTTAAAAAATGTCAGTCTTCTAATTGGTCGATTTTCGAAAACAAATAAATTGTTTCTCTATTTCTGACACTTAAACAATCATATATCTAAATGGCACAATGTAAGCATCATAAAGTAGATAAATGATCAATTTTCTCTCAAAAACCATTCAATTAGTAGACTGACATTTTTCTAAAACATGCTACATTTTTTTATTTTTTAATGAAGAATAAAATGGATAGTTCATAAATTTAAAATGAGTTTTAATAGAAAAGACATTAAAAATGATAAATGGGGGGAGCTATTATATAATTATTTGTAAACGAAGTACTAATAAAAAACTATGGACAGTTTGTCTCTAAAAAAAAAATATTTGGAGGGGGGTATAAATGCCACTTGACAACAGCATCTATATCTAGTTTAATTGAATACGTAGGTAGTTGATGAAAGACAAAATTATGGTCCACTACCCTGATCTGACCATAATTTATGGCGGTGGCATTTGTGAATGATAGTCACATTACTTTAATAGTTAAGTTATATTTAATCACGTCATATGTTTTAACAATACGTGGTGCAGTTCCTCCATTATTTTTAAAAACAATTCAAATTTGTTGTCTGATTAAGAACTAACATACATAATCACACACATCTATGTCTATCGATGACGAGAGCAGCTTGGGTCCGATGCCCATCAGACTCAAATTTGGATTCGATGACTTCAATGACCGTTCGATCTGCTTTAAGATTCGTGCGCACAAATTTTGAAGTAGACGCGAAAGTTGTGGACGCGAATCTTAAAGCAGATCGAAGGGTCATCGAACCCATCAGACCCAAATTGACCTCATCGATGACATGATGTGATGTTCTTGTATCATGACGTGTCAAGACAAATTTCCGTGACATGTTGTACTATGTCACATAAAAAAGACACACTAAGGTGTAAGTCTGATGGGTTTCATGCATTCGAGTCTAAGGTGTAAGTCTGACTAGCATGTAATTAATAAGAGTATTAGACGCTTTGGGGCGCGTTCTTCGGTTGGAATTAAGCAGCTCTCTCCTTTTTAGACCAATTGGCAATTATTATTTTGCTTTGGGGTTGGTTGGTACATTTAATGTTGAGAACGGCTAGGTAAGATTACTGTGACAAACGAATACTTTGGATTCGGTTCGGCGGTGTCAAAAATTTATGATTCGGTACAATAAAGAAAAAAAAAACCCAAAAAAAATTCTTGTTTTTTGCGTTTTTCTCACGAATAATTCGTGATTCGCTTTTTATTCGCGAATAAAACGTATTATACATTGTTTTGCGTTTTATTCGGAATTCGGTTAGAAAACGTCAAAAAAATGAATAAATGCGAATTATTCGTGAATTTCTCGTACGATAGGTATCAGATTCACTTTTGGGTCCAATGGGTATTAGGACCGTTTGCTCCGTTTTAAGATCTGTACGAACGAAAATTAATGCGAATACATAGGAATATTAAAGTAATGTGTACGGATTTTATATAATTTATGGTCCACTACCCTGATCTGACCGCCCAGCAGCTGGGTGGTTCGCTATAAAACCCCTATAAAAGGGGTTCTTCTCTCTCCTGATGAGCACAGTATCCATTCCAAGTTTCCAACAAATTTCCAGAACCGAAAGAGAGAAAGAGAGGCGATTTTGAGGCGATTGTGAACAGTAATTCCAGCACAGTATTTCCAGAACAGTAATTCTAGAACGGAAATATGTTGGTTGCACTGTATGTGGGCGGGAAGTTTACCCGGGGTGCGGAGGGAGCACAGTACACTAAGGAAGCAGCCTACGGCTTCGAGGTAAATGAAAATACCTCATTTGTTGAACTGAAGGGAATAGTGTATGAAAAGATCCGTGTGAACCCCAACCGGTGTGATATAGATTTTGAAGGATGTGTGTTTTGAAAGTTATGTTTTTAATAATAATTTATATGTTGTTCATGATTTTATTACGAATGTTATTATTCATGTTCCTTGTGATTTATATGTTATATCTTTGGAAGTGTTTAAGAAGATGCTCTTGGTCTTGAACTATAGAACTCCAAAGATGAGAAATATTTAATCACTAAATATGTTCGCAAACGTGGTAATTAAAGAGGAACATTAATTACCGAGGAAGATTGTCATGTTGATTAAAGTACATTGAAGTTCTATAAATGTTGATAAAGCATTATCATTTAATAACATGAATATATAAATATGTATTTTATATATTGAACATGACCTAAATGAATGGAACATTATATGGATTGTGTTTTGTGTCATTAATGTTTTCATTGTGTCTTTGGAATCTTAGATATGAGATGTGTAGGTTTTTCACATGAGAAGTATATAATGTGATTACTATTTAAATACTATCTTATGATAGAAATAAAATAGTAGTTCGTTGTGTACAACTTGTGCGGGAGAAATCTATATGTTAATATTATCATTGTCCCTCAATTTGAGTTATGATATTACTGGGCCCCTTGGTAAAGTGAAATTATATCGCATGCAATATAACTGATGTAGTTATAATTATAATTCACTTGAGAGACCAAGAAAAGAATATAATGCAAGAATGACACGATCCTATTTTGCATATTATTCATAATATCATGTGACAAGGATAGACACGGAAATAGTGGATTGAGTAAATGATTACTATGTCGTTTGGATAACTATAATGTAATGATAGAACATCTTATAGTCAATAATATAAAGTTTTATATTATTGCCAAGATGACATAGATCCTCTGTACGGTCACACCAACTGAAGAGAAACAAGAAGTATTTTATATTTCATAATGATGTATTAGATAATATACATGAGATGAAATACTAAAATAAAATGTCATAATATGACATGCTTAGATCATAAATAAATTTGTAAAGTTATACAAATATTATTTGGTATAATGTTTGAATGCATTATAAGAATAATAAGAATATTGCATAATTGAATAATATGATTAATATTATTTGTTCATAAATTAATTTATTAAACCAATCACAAGATGAGATTAGAGATGATAAAATGGCTAAATAAGGCTAGTGGCAATTGTGTAAATAGTTCAAACTTTACACAAATGATAGCCCTAACCCCTTGCCTATTTTAAGGGGTGTAATTAAGGAAATATGTGAGAAAAATTCTGCTCTTCTTACTTGGCCGAAAATTACACATTTTCTCTCATCTCTTCTCGTTAGGTTTAGCCACCAAGAAATCAAATAGCTTGTTGATTTGAAGATCATTAGGTGGTTGGATCTAAGCCTTGAACTTCACATCCATCTATCTAAGAGGTGTGCAAGTTCGTTGTTTAGGTTCAAGGTGAACTAAGAGGCGCTTCTGAGAAGAACACGAGATCTAGAAGGGAAACCGGCTTCTCTTCATCAAGAGATTTGACAATCTCTTTAGGTAAAGGTTTCTATCATTTTCTCTTGCAATAAATTAGATGATATAATTTATCTTAATTTAGTACACATTAGTTTGTTGAAGAAAATCTTGTTCGCTTTTTGTCGTAAAATAAGATCCTTTGTGTATTGAGCCAAGTGGTGATAGGAAAATTTTAAATTCTCACCACATAGGCATACACGTGAAATCCCAACAGTGGTATCAGAGCTAAGGCTTGATTTTGTGACAATTAGAATATTTAATTAGTGCTAAGTTAAGTGCACAAATATTTAGTTAACTATCTCTCAAGTTTCTAGTTCATAAATCTGTCAAATTTTGGTTTTTAAGGCATTAAATCATTTTGGTAATTTTGGATCACGATTTTTGTGAATCTAAAAATTCCTACATTAGTTTATGATGTAAGGATGAAGATTCTAAAATAAAACAGAGAGTTTAGATTGTTTTATTAAGGTAAACAAAAATAACAAAACGGGTACAGCGCTGGATTTTTCTGTTTCCAGTTTTCTGTTTTTGTTAAGATTCAAAATTGAATATCTAGAGTTTGGATGAATGGATTTTTGTATACAAACTATCATAGGAAATATAATGAAGTATAGTTTCCAGAAAACTAAATTGTGAAATACAAAATATTACGGATTTTTCTGAAATTAATAAATTACAGAGACAACTACAATCTGTTTTCCAGAATAGGAATCCGAGATTGAAATGTAATTTTCTCACAAACTAATAAACAATTTTTATCTTAAAGGTTTTATCATTTTCTCTTTCAATAAATTAGATGAGATAATTTATCTTAATTTAGTACACATTAGTTTGTTGAAGAAAATCTTGTTCGCTTTTTGTCGTAAAATAAGATCCTTTGTGTATTGAGCCAAGTGGTGATAGGAAAATTTTAAATTCTCACCACATAGGCATACACGTGAAATTCCAACAGATTTAGCTACCCGGATTAAGACAGTAAGTGGTGGTAAACCTTACTATACCATGTATCCAATAACAGATAAGTCGTTATGGAGGAGTGTTTACAACACTTTTGAGTCACAGGGGGTAATGGTAATGGACTTATATTCCAGGAGAGTTCAGCGTGAACCCGGGGTTGGAACATCTAGGGAAAATAGAGGTTATGATTGATGTCCCTCTATTTTGTCCATATTCCGACCCTACTTTGTGTTAAAACCTGTGCCCAAAACTCTTAAGTCTGTCTATTTCATTGAATATCTGTAGGATGTGGTACTGCTGCGCTTTTATTTCTTATTTTGCAGAAAACAGGCGAAACAGAGGAAGAATCTGGATTCTAAAGGTTTATACACGGACCATGCACCATATGCATGCGGTCCGTACACCCTCTGCCTGACCACAAACTGACCACAGACGACCAGGACACAGACCTGTATATGATGCTGAAATTTCAGCACCTGAACTTAAAACAGTCATATCTTTTGACTCGTAACTCCGTTTTGAGTGTATGACCACTTTTCGGAAAGCTTGCGAGAAGATCTACAATTTGAGCCATAGACACAGGCACACGGTCCGTGCACCCTTGCATACGGTCCGTGCATGGCATTTCCGGAAACAGAATCCAAAGTTGGAAATTGGTGCCAGCTGGGGAAGGTCGCGAATTGAGGGCATTAAAGCGCCTCTCTGGCAAAAGGGGAGGTCATTCTGGATCTGAGGAGAGACACCTAGGGTTGGTGCTTGGCGGCTAAGCTTGGAGACGAAGAAGAGAGGCGAAAATCGAGAGATTTGCGACGGATCTTCTTTGTTATTCAGATTTTGCCATGAGCTCTATCTTTATCATCTCTTTTATTTGCTTTAGAACTATGTTTGAGTAGACTTCTTAGTTTCTAGGGTTAAGATGTAGTTGAATGCTTTGTTTTATTTGCTAGTTATTGGAATTTGTATTGGATCTTGTGCTTGTTTGTTGTGTAGTATTTTATTGCTTAGTTAAAATCGTTTGAATTGATTAGTTTATCGTTAGATGTATGGCCACATCTAGATGGTATTTCAAGGCTTTGATATTCATTCGACCAAACTAGGTATTTGAGATAGGTTTGTGAACCGAGAGGTGAAACCAAGCGGTAGCCGAAAGGCGAAGTTTTCCTCGTATCGAGAGATCGAGGTTATCTTTAGTAAACCAACAAATAACTTAGGATAATTAAACCAATAAACGAGAGTTGAAGTTTAAGAACCCTAAGAAGGTATAAATTGAGTTTCGTACCAAGCAATTAAGCCAATAAACGAGAGTTGAGGAGTATTGACTTAGGTACGGCCAAAATAACCTTGCACAGGAAATCAATACAGAAACTAATAGCTGCAGTATCAACTTGAGGGCCACACGGACCGTGTATGAAAGTACACGGCCCGTGCACATTACACACGACCCGTACATGAGAGTGTACGGACCGGGCACTTAGAGGCAAAGCTGAGACGAAATCTGAAACCCTATGAACCCCTTTTTATTAATTACAAAACCACTTTACTGTTTTAACTCTTTTTGAACTGTTTAGGAATTTAAACAACCCAAAACAACCTTTGCAGACTTCTAGAGTTTTTATATAATCTAAGTAGAGTCCAACCTATTTTCATCCGTCCTGTGGATCGATACCTGATTATACTGCTCGATAGGATTGTACACTTGCAGTCTGAATCGAAAGGTGTACCCAAGGTTAAAAGGTACAGCTTGCTGTACCGAAACTTTGTGCATACGCTTTTGTGTAAACAATGATCACTCGGGTTATGACAACCCGCGTCACTCGAATTATGACAGCTCGAGTTATGAGCACTCGGGTTATGACAACTCAGATCATGAGCACTCGAGGTATGACAACCCCCGCCACTCGAGATTCGTGCAGAACGTATTTGAACGGTTGAGATTTTCCATAAAAACACGCAAAAGTTGAGATATCTCAGAGGATGCGAATTGGGGGAAGGTGGCGAAGAGATGGGAATGGGAGCTGGGACCATAGCAAAATATAGCATAGGAAAAGAAAAAGGAGGTCCCGCACACGCAGCCTAGACGAGGTAGTAGGGCTGCAAGCCTGCAAAGGCTATAAATAAAAATAAAAATAAAAATAAAAATAAAAATAAAAATAAAAAAATAAAGAGAGCCATCTTTTTGTCCGCATGTGGCAGGCTCCAGCTCCATGCCCACAACTATAACAACAAAAAACTGTCCCTTTTTTAGTACAGGGGAACTGCCTATGAATTGCCACTGCCCCTATTATACTCACTACTCACTCTCTCATCACCCATTCGATCATTGGAACCCAATCGCCTGCTCTCTTATTATTATCTCTTATGGACAGCAAAATTCTTGCTTTGCTTAATTTTTTATTATTTAATGAAAAGTTGTGATTTTCAAAAAATCTGAAAATAATAAAAAAATTCTAAAAAATATAAAATTTTGTCTCCATGCACATTTTCATACGAAGATCATGATGGAAGGTTCGAATCGACTATTTGAACTTTAAAAATAAAAATATAAGCATGAAGTAAAATATCCCTTTTAATTCCTAAAGCAAGTTTTATATATATATATATATAGAGTTTGGCTACTATGCTTATATAAGCAAAAGCCCACATATGCTTATAACTCATTTTTGTGTTTCCAATGTTCAAATGGTCGATCCGACCGTTCATCTTGTTCTCCATATTAATATGTGCTTGGAGACTAAATTTTACATTTTTATGAATTTTTTTACTATTTATTAAGTCACTTTGAAAATTGCTGATCTGGGTGAACAGTAAAAACAGTGTTTCCAAAATGCTGGACCACCAGATCAGAAACTTTCAAAGTGGCTTAATAAATAGTAAAAAAATTCAGAAAAATGTAAAATTTAGTCTCCAAGTACATATTAATATGGAGAACAAGATGAACGGTCGGATCGACCATTTGAACATTAGAAATGCAAAAATGCTCATTTAAGCATATGTGGGCTTTTGCTTATATAAGCATAGTAGCCAAGCTCTATATATATATATTGAATCTGGCTAATATGCTACGCGTATATAAGGGCCCCTCCGTGCTACGGCTCACTTTTTGAGTTTTCAAAATCCTAACAGTCGATCCGAACCGTTCAACATGATCTTCATATGAATATGTACTTGCAAACCAAATTTTACATTTTTTAGAATTTTGTTACTATTTATTAAGCCACTTTGAAAATCGCTGATCCAATGGTCCAGAAAAGTTTACTGTTGTGTACAAATTAGTGTTTTTTCAAAGTGACTTAATAAATAGTAAAAAAATTCTAAAAAATGTAAAATTTGGTTTGCAAGTACATATTCATATGGAGATCATGTTGAACAGTTCGGATCGACCGTTAGGATTTTGAAAACTCAAAAAATGAGCCGTAGCACGGAGGGTCCTTATATACGCGTAGCACCGTAGCACTGTCCTATATATATATATATATATAGAGTTAGGCTATGGTGCATTGCAATGTATAGGTCCTCTTGTACATTGGACTATAAATCGTTGGTTTTGATTTTCAAGCAACCAATTTAAACCGTTCAATTTGATATCCATATTAAAATGTGCTTTGGAGACCAAATTTTACATTTTTTGAAAATTATTTGCTATTTTTTAGAATTTTTTAAAATCATTTTTTTTAAATTACATTGTTTTCTATGACCCAGAAATTTCTGAACATATTTTTCCAGATGGCGGATAAAATGCAAATATGATTAGTAGATCCATGCAAACATAAAAAAAAAACATATGATTAAATGCAGTGAATGGCCTGATGGGTTAGTATTGGGCCGAGATAAAATGCATTTGGGGGCATAAAAACTATCATTTTTCGTGTTCTATAAAACATTTGGGGGCATATATTTTTCATTATAATCCTACTAGTAAAAAAAAGAAATTAAATTAAATAAAAAATTGGGAAGGAAGGTAGATTTTATGAAATAAAACTTTATTCATTCAATTGCTTTCTGTAATACAATTAAAATTACATTGTTATCTATTTAATAATTAAAAAGACCGAATGTATCTAAATAGCTTTAAATTGAGGATTTGTTTCCGTTGATTGGCATTGATTAGGATCTGGTTGGCCTCCATTTTATGTAGAAATGGATATCTCCATTTTCTCTCTAACATAAATAAAATTCTCTTAACGCCCCCAAAAACTATCGTATCGGGATCTTGGATGAAGAATAAAAAATAAAAAGAAAAACCGAGCAAACATCAATTTAAGAAAGAGAAATGAAAACACGCGGTCCCAAGAGATTATAATTGGGTTGTATTGGGTCAGATATCTCGGCCCAATACTAACCCATCAGGCCATCACGTGCCGCAATTACAGTTCCGCTATAATGAAAAGGAATCGAATCCGGAATCCATATCCTCTGAGGTAACAAAATATTTCTTTTTGGATAAAGCCGTCTGATCAGAATCCGGGCCAATCAGATCCAAGATAGAACGCACGGGTCCGCTTTAATAGTCGTGCGAATTTTAATTGGACAGTTCAGATTCAAACAGAAATATTATGTTACCATAGGCAACGAAATCATCGAATCAGATGGTTAGATCTCTCTCTCTCTCTCCCATCTTCTGCTCGTTTTCTCATTTCTCACTTTGTTTTATCGCTCAGCTGCTCAGCCTCATCAGTTCCCACTCTGTCTCCCTCAGTGCGCGACTCCTAAACTCTGCCAAAGGAACTGCCTTGTCTGCTATGTGTTCCCCAATTTGAATCTCAACCAGGGGCGGACTCAGAGTATTTCAGGGGGGGGGGGCAGCTGCCCCCCCTGGATTTTGAATTTTAGTGGAGATTTATCAGTTTCGATCGACTTTGCTCCCTTGGAATTTTTTTGCCCCCCTCTGGATGTTTAATTTGTATTTCGAGTTAAATTTAGGGTTCAAATTGAAATAAATTTGTTGAATTTTTATTGGTAATTAGAATTATAAGTCAGAGCATCAGAAATTACAAGTCAAAGCATTGGAAAATATAAGTTAAAACATTATTTTTTATCGAGTTCCCAATTAGTTAATGGATTTAAACCCGATTCGATATTTTTTTGCCCCCCCCCCAACAAAATGGATCGTCCCTGATCTCAACCCGACAGAATCACCAATAAACCAAATCCACCACCCACTACTATAAACTTCCCTACCAACATCAACTTTAATGACCAGTTTGGTAACATTGGAAAGCCGCGTCAGCCGCATTAGAAGGGGAATCAGCAGAAGGAGAGAAGGAAGTGCCGGAAGGCGGATGCCATTTCTTCCCAAGAGGAACTTCACATGTTAGAGCAGCTGTTGTCTGCCAAGAACCCTCCAACATCATCCGTCAGTTCAATAAACACCTCGCCAACTACATTAAAACCTCAAGCAACCCTTACCCCACCGTCTTTTCCCTCTTCACCCGCTTAACCCAAGCTGAACAAATAGGTCCTGATGAATATACCTATGCGATCTTGATGGACTGCTGTGCGAGAATGAATAGGGTCAGCCTAATGTTTGGTTTTCTGGGATGGTTTCTCAAAGAGGGTCGCAGAGCTAATGCTGTGATATTCAATCCAATAATCAAAGGCCTGTGTAGGGAGAAAAGAATTGGTGAGGCCGCAATTATGGTGCTCGACAAAATGCCTAAGCTGGGATGTGTACCCAATGTAGTCTCGTATAGCATTCTTATAGATGGGCTGTGCAAGAAAGGTGAAACTGAGAAGGCAATGGATATTCTTTTTTCTAGGTTTAGTGGAAAAGTCCCACTAAAAATATATATTGAGAAGAAGAAGTATTTACAATAGTCTGACCACCTGCGGTAGTCATTTTCCTCTTATATTATTTACAATAGGTCGAAGGGCCTAGCGTTAGTCGCTACTCGCTACTCGCTAAAGCCTAGAGGAGAGAGCGAGGAGGTCAGAACTCAGAAGACTCAGGACTTAGGAGGAGAATTTTCAAATGTGCGCCACTAGTGGAGACCGGAGAGAAAAGGAGAGTTCAATTTCTAAACCCTAAAACTAAACGGGCCCTAAAGAAACAAACATTTATCAATCTTCAAATTTTGGCCTATAGTGTATAGCTCGTTATGGGCCGAGCTGGTCCGGTCCGAGCTGGGCCCTAGCTCAACTTGTTAATTTTGGACCGAGCTTCTAGCGAGCTGGCTCGCTAACAGCTCAGTCCACTATCAAACGAGCTATTAACGATCGAGCCAGAGACGAGTCACGAGCGATCCACGAGTTACGAGCTTTTTTAACAGCCCTACATACAGGTGTTTTTTATATTGTAATACTGCCTGGTGGTGTCGGGACAAGACCGATAATAAATCTAATTTAAATTTGGAAATTGTAGTCTTGAAAACAGAAAATTGATCACTGAAAAGTAAATTCATTCAAGCCCATGTTCGTTGTCAGCCCAAATTTCCAACGAGCCCAAATGTCAAAGTTCGGCCCGTTTCTCACTTTGTTCTTATCGGTTCACTCTTTTTGTCACCCTAGTCGCCCGGGACAAGTATCGTCTCCATTACTGTAAAAGATTCTCTTCACTTTACGGTTTGAGATTGACTCTCATCCGCTTTAAGATTCGGGCTATCGCAGGGGCAGTATTATTTGGCTTTGAGATTCGTGCCAAGTGAAAAAGAACGGTCCGGATCAAGTAATTGTAAAAGATTACCTATTACGGTACCGGGGAGGATGTGAATTCAGTCGGCCGTCGAGTAGAACTAGGGTGAGCTGTGCTCACCAACGGGTTTGGTGAGCACACCTCCAAAAAACGCATTTTCAAAGTTCAAATAGTCGATTCGAACCTTCCAACGTGTTCTTCATATTAATATGTGCTTGGAGACCAAATTTTACATTTTTTGGAAATTTTTTACTATTTTTTTAGAATTTTTGAAAATCATCAGCTTTTCATTAAATAAAAAAAAAATTCAAAAAAATTCAAAAAACACTGATTTTCATATTAATATGGCTGGTACCTTTCTTATTGTTAGTTGGCTGCGCCTTGTTTACTTTGTGTACTGGTACCATACTGGTACCAGCCCTTTATTACCGTATTGAACTTTTGTTGTAGTAATTTTTTCAATCTGGAGGAAAGTTTATGGTATACATGCAAATTAATTTGTCGTAGGTAATTTAAGTTGTGTTTTAGAAAGTTATTAACATCTTTTCAATATGCAACTGATTTAGAAAATATTGTTTTGTGCAATTTCATGGCAGCATCAGAAATTCAGAACTTCCCTGTGCTTTAACCTTCATTTTTTATTTTTTCTTTTCTTCAAATCTCTCAGTTGATCCTGGGGTGATCATCATTAATTTTATATCTTGTCTGTGCAATTGTTTTAATATTTAGCTTGGAGGTCAAGATTCAACTAGTTCAATGGCTTTTTCAAATTAAAAGCATTTCCTGGAGACGGTACGTAAACGACATTGCAAATGTTATTATTATTTTATTTAGCCATTGAAAGTAAATTAAAGCATTTATTGGAGACGGTACGTAAGCATCCCTTCTCTCAAAAAGTAAATAATAATAATCCTGGACTCATAAAATAGATAGTTATATGCAATGTGGATCTCTTTTCAATATTTTGCAAGTAGCACTTTACTTCTATGTCATGACGTTAAAAAATTAGTTGACTGTTTTGATTATTTTTTCTTTTTTCTTTTTGTGTGCTTTTGATGTCTATCGGAGTTGAACATATTGTTACTGTGTAATACAAATTTGTAATGCAATGTTAGATTTATATCATTCAAAATGTGGAGAATTTGCATGGTTTACCTGTTGCTGGTGGCTGTTGCCTTGACCTGCGGCCTTGAGCCTTTTCTGTGATTTGCGGCCTTCGTGCCTTGTGTGGTTTTGTCTTTTCTGAATTGCATTTACAAAATTATATAACTTCATGTATGAATTAATTATATAACTTCATGTATGAATTAATTTATATAAAGGTTTAGTTTATACAAAATAGAAGAAATTAATTTATATAACTTCATGTATGAATTAATTATTGCAGATGAGAGCAATAGAAGAAGAAGAGGAGTAGTGGGTTCAATGCTTTGTTATTACCAATATTTGTGTAATTGTGTTAAATTTTTATTTTATCTTATTGTTAAATTATACTTTGTTGAATTATGGAAAACTATGTTGTTTGTTATGTTAAATTACATCTCGTTGTTGTTTTGCTATTAAATTAAATTTATTTGTGTGATTGCTTATTTGTGTAATTGTTGCTTATTTGTGTAATTGTGTAATTGCTATTAAATTAGACTTGCTGGAATAACAATTATGCATCATTTCTTTGTGTAATTGCTTATTTGTGTAATTGCTTCTGCCTTAATTGTCTCTTATTTTCTCGTCGTAAAAATTATTTTTACAGTTATACTTGTATTTGGAATTAATGCATACCAACAGGCTACAGTTTCTGGAAAAGAAAATAAAAAGTTGGAGAAATTCGGCCTCAAAAAATGAATTGGGCATGGCCGGGCCGGGCCGGGTAAGGCAGCCCATGGGCACAGGCAGGCAGGCACGGGCAGGCCTGGGCCTGGAGGAAAAGCCTATGGGCAGGCCGGGCCTATATTTTCAAGCCCGTTAGGCTGGGCCAGGCAGGCGGGCCATTAATTTTTTACGGGCAGGCTAGGCCTGGGCTTGGCAAAATACCCGTAGGCTAGGCCCATTGCCATCCCTAGCCTGGTGGTGTCGGGACAAGACCGATAATAAATCTAATTTAAATTTGGAAATTGTAGTCTTGAAAACAGAAAATTGATCACTGAAAAGTAAATTCTTTCAAGCCCATGTTCGTTGTCAGCCCAAATGTCAAAGTTCGGCCCGTTTCTCACTTTGTTCTTATCGGTTCACTCTTTTTGTCACCCAAGGCGTCGCCCGTCCCTCTTTCAACCCTTGCTCGCTGCATTTCGCTTCGCCTCACTCGGATTCTTCTTCTGATTTTGAACTGTTACTTTATCAGGTACTGTACTGAGTTTAATTTCTCCTTGGTTACTTGTTGTTGTTCCTTTATTTCGAGCTTTCAGTATGAAAACCGAGCCTGAAATATGCGATTTTCTTCCCTGTAGTGGGGTTTTTAGCTGTTTCCTCTTGGCTGATTGTTCTATTATTGATAAATGTGTGTAATTTTGGTTAAAGCTAGTTAATTAGAATTGAAGGTATCTGTATTAATTTTTCGACCGCGTTGATCTGTTTTGTTTGGGATGCTTCCAATTTTGCACGTGTGGTCTTCATTGATTATCTCTCTTAAGATCATTTTAATTGAACCTGTACTTGAATAACTTCAATAATTTCCGAGATTTCATAAAAAAGAGCCAATATGGTGCAGAACTAAAGATGAAGATTTCTATAAATAGGCTTTAATAATATTTTTAATTTATGAAATTACCCAGTCTTTTGATTCTTCCTTTTTAAAATAAATGACATTGGTGCTGTGCTTTGCCTGGCTTGATGAGTTTTTTTTTGTTTTTTTTTGTTTCAGTTTGTTGGTTTCCCTTTTTCTCAATACATTGTTCTTCCTATCAGTGGTTCATTGTTCAATTGTAATTTATGTTTAGATGTTGTTTAACACATACCCCAGGGTAGGCCGTGGTGAGAATATCTCTATAATTACCCTCCACACAGTATCTTGCCAAAAAGATGGATGTAGTTTACTTTGACAGAGACATAAAATTTTATAGGGCATTTAATTAGTAGCCGTATAAAGCTGATTCATTAACTCTTTGTTAAGGTTTATATTCCTCTGGAATATGACATTGCTGCACAATTTTGATAATTAAATTGCATTATTGCTTACAATCTGTCTTAATTATGGGCTATTCTTGTAGGTGGTAGTTGAATATAGAAGGGCAAATTGTCACTTGGAAGCGAAGCTCAACCTTGTTAGAGACTGTAACCAAACCAACTAAGAATAAATATGAATCAGATGGTGTGTGTCTTATCTCTTGCCCCCTTCTCTTCACTTTCACCTTCACCTTCCAAATCCCAAATCTCATCCCCATCCCCATTTGCTTCTCGCCGAAGCCTCTGCCTTGTCTGCTATGTGTTCCCCCAATCCAAATCTCAACCCGACAGAATCACCAATAAACCAAATCCACCACCCACTACTACTAACTTCCCCAGCAACATCAATTTTGACGACCATTTTGGTAAAATTGGGAGGCTGCGTCAGCCGCATTGGAAGGGGAAGCAGCCGAAGGAGAGAAGGCGGTGCGGGAAGGCAGATGCCATTTCTGCCCAAGAAGGGGAAGCAGGAGAAGGATCTGTACCCGATGTAGTCTCATATTGCACTCTAATAGATGGCCTGTGCAAGAAAGGCAAAATTCAGGAGGCATTAGATTTTGTAGATGTCCAAAGGACATGAGCCTTATACCGTGATCTACAACACTCTTATAGATGGGCTGTGCAAAAAAGGTGAAATTAAGAAGGCATTAGATTTTGTAGATGTCATGATTTCCAAAGGGCATGAGCCTAATATCGTGACCCGTTACACTCTTCTAAAGGGGCTGCGCAAGGAGGGTGAGGGGTGGGGGAAGGCAGATGCCATCTCTGGCCAAGAAGGGGAAGCAGGAGAAGGATGTGTACTAGATGTGCACTCCTATAACTCTCTTATAATTGACCTGTACAAGGAAGGCAAAATTGAGGAGGCAATCAATATTCTACATTATATGATTTCTAAAGAGTGTGAGCCTGATAATATAACCTATATTTTTCTTATAAAAGGGCTGTGCAAGAAGGGTGAAATTGAGAAGGCATTGTATTTTCTAGATGTCATGATTTCCAAAGGGCATGAGCCTGATATACTAACCTATAGGACTCTTATTGCTGGGTTGTGCAAGAATGGTGAAATTGAAAAGGCATTGGACTTCCTAGATGACATGATTTCCAAAGGGCAAGGACCTGATGATGTGACCTACAACATTGTTCTAGAAGAGTTGTGCAAGATAGGTGAATTTGAGAAGGCAACGGATATTCTACATGATATGATTTCTACAGGGTGTGAGCCTGATGTTGGAACCTATAACACACTTATAGATGAACTGTGAAAGAAAGGCAAAACTGAGAAAGCGATGGATATTCGATGTGATATGGTTTCCAAAGGGTTTGAGCCTAATAATATAACCTACAACATTGTTCTAGAAGGGTTGAGCAAGATAGGTGAATTTGAGAAGGCAACGGATATTCTACATGATATGATTTCTAAAGGGTATAAGCCTGAAGGTGTGACCTGTAACACTCTTATAGATGAGCAATGCAAGAAAGGCCAAACTGAGAAAGCGATGGATATTCGATGTGATATGATTTCCAAAGGGTTTGATCCTGATGACTTGTGAGGGGGCTGTGCGCCGTGGAGCGTGAATTGGATAAGAAGGCAATTGGAGTGGTGATAGACCTGCCATTGATCTGTATTGTAATGAGTGTATCCAACTTGATCTAAGTTTTGTTATGGTTCTTTTTAAATTTCTGTATGATTGATGCTTCTGACTATGATTATTTGTTGGGAGAATAAAACAAACAACCCTTTCATTTTGTGCAACTTGATCAATTATTGAATATAGTATTTCCATTCAAATAATTGATTGCATGAAGTACATATCGTTTTAGTTTTGTAAAAGATGGATTGTGACTGAAAACCAACTTATATTTTGGGCCAAAAATCTCTGTATCCAATTAAATTGTTCTTTCTTTATTTTTATCATAATTGAATCATTCTTTCAAGTAACAAAAGTGAATGTATCTCATACAGAGGAGGCTACAAATTCTTCCGTAATTTGTTCATCCATCATACGTAACTTAGGCTTTCAAATATTGATCAGATCTTATAACCTACTTTGAACAATTTTATTTTCGATTCATGCTTCCAGCTTTACATTCATTGCTTGGTACTTCTTTAATTTTTTTATTGATTGTCTTCCTTTCTGGAAAAGATGCAGGTGATACTGGCACCGAGCGAATTCTGCAATAACTGGAGAAAATTCTGCAAAATATTGTGCTGAAAAATATTTTATCTAACAAAATCTTATAAACTAATATACTTTTATTTATTTTTATATGATTATTCACTAATTAAATTTATTGATGCAGTGAATACTTTTTTTAGTTAAAAAGTATAATAATCTTGGTAATATTTACAAATTTATTTCATTAAAATTATCAATTTTGTAAGAGTCACTCAATTCTTTTTAATATAAAGGGCAAGTGTTGCTGGAAAGATATACTCTAAATAGTGGGTATATACTTTAATAAGGGCAATTTTGTAAGAGTCACTCAATTCTTTATTAATTTGTATTTAATTTTGGATATTAATAAAAATGTCGGCAAAAAGGATGAACCTACATTAATTTCTTAACAGAAAGGAATTTATGATGTGTATAAAAATTAATTTAAATGATACAAAGATAAAAAAAAAAATGAGGGCATAGTGGATTTTTTTTTAATGACTTTCCAGCAACACTTGCCCTTTATATTAAAAAGAATTGAGTGACTCTTACAAAAATTGATAATTTTAATGAAATAAATTTGTAAATATTATCTAAATTATTATACTTTTTAACTAAAAAAATTATTCACCATAGCATAAGCAAAAAAAAAAATCATAAGTTAGATTGAACTAAAATTTAAACTCAACCAACATAACTGGCTTGAAAGAAAAAGAACCAAATTTTCTCAAACACCTTCACAACAGCATCATGATGTGCTTTTGAATTGAGAGATAGATAGCATGCCAAAAGCTCCTCTAGATCCTTCATTTCTACAATGTTTTTCTCTACAATCATCTCCACCATGCTCTGCATGAAATCCTTCTCTGGATCGTTAGAATATTTCACCTCCAAGGAGCTCTCTAACACCCATCTCATCTGTTTGGCTCTTGAATTGCACCTCGGCGAAATCGACCTCACCTTGATTTTTCCTCCTCTGTTTCTGGGTTTTGTCAGAATTGGCCTTAGATTCAGTTCTTGGCCTTTTGATCCTCTTTCAAATATTATATCATGAGGTGATTTTCTATCAATTGAAGGCAATTTATGTAACATATCGAGTCGTTCTTTGCTTGCGAGGTACTGAGATGCTCTGTTTGGGGCATAGTTTTGTTTTGGCAAGTTGGTAATGCTTTCTTCTGATTGTTTGGAGGTTTTTGTGCTGTTTCTTCTATGCCTTGTAGGATTTCTCATTTCTCTTAGTTTGTTCAGCCATGAGTTTAGCTTCATGTTAAACAGCCACATCTCTCTCTCTCTCTCTCTAGAGACACTTGTGGGTTCAAGCTTTCAATTCATGTGTATATGTAATGGAAATAAATCTGCTGCAATTCCAAAGAATCACAGGGACCTGCAATTCCAAATCCACCCATTCATTTCTCTTCATGCACGATTTTCAAAATAAATGAATGGGTGGATTTGGAATTGCAGGATCCTGTGATTCTTTGGAATCACAACAGATTTATTTCCTAGGGAGATTTCATGTATACCTTTTAAGAACTTGGAAATTACGTATTTTCCCCTCTAAAATTCATAATATCATATTTATTCTTTCAAACTTTAGAAACTCACAAATTTTCTCATTTTAATGTCTCTTCTATCAAAACTATTTTAAATTTTATAAAGTATCCATTTTAGCCTTAATTAAACAAATAGAACTAGTACATATTTTAAAAAATACCAGTCTTCTAATTGGTCGATTTTCGAAAACAAATAAATTGTTTCTCTATTTATGACACTTAAACAATCATATATCTAAATGGCACAATGTAAGCATCATAAAGTAGATAAATGATCAATTTTCTCTCAAAAACCATTCAATTAATAGACTAACATTTTTCTAAAACATGCTACATTTTTTTTATTTTTTTAATGAAGGATAAAATGGATAGTTCATAAATTTAAGATGAGTTTTAATAAAAAAAAGACATTAAAAATGAAAAATGTGGGGGGGGGCTATTATATAATTATTTGTAAACGAAGTACTAATAAAAGACTATGGACAGTTTCTCTAAAAAAAAATATTTGAAGGGTGATATAAATGCTAGTTGACAGCATCTATATATCTAGTTTAATTGAACGCCCTTGATAAGTAAACTGGATTCTCACCTCCTCGCTCTGCAGTAACTACCATGCAATTTTTCATCCAACCAAAAATACACTCTATTTTAACTACAAGAAATTTTTTTTCTTTACAATGAACATTACTTTAAATTGAAACTTAAATTTTAAGTATATATTAAAAACTGTCAACATATGTCTTAAACTATTCAATAATCCACTATTCCCTTTCAACCATAATGAAAACATTTTTTTTAGAATATATTGTATCCACACATCTGTAAACCAAAATACACACTTAATAATTTTTATAGAACTGTTAATAATTTCAAACTCCAATAAATAAACACATCTTTAGTTAGAATGAATAGTTTTCTTATCTACAATACAAACTTCCCTGAACTAAAATAGAAACATTATTTTTATTTATTTATTTATAAAAGTTGGATCAAAGCGCTTGAGAAGTGTTAGATTGAGATGACCATGATGAAAATAACCATAATTAATTGATCTTAATTAAATGGTCATTATTTCAAGTGTGTAGCTACAGTTATTCTACTATATTTTTGTTGTGAAATTTCAAGGATTATTTGGTAATTTAGCATTTAATTTTTTTTAACATCAAGTTATGTTTGACAGAGAAATAATAAGAAAAAATAACATGGAGTTATCTTCCACAAGATTTGTGATAAATATTATATTTTTTCAATCCTCTACAAACATCATCTTATCCTCAACTTTATCTCTCTATCAAGCAGAGCATTTGTATATTGTAATCTTAATACTTGAGTGATTTTTTGTATTTCCACAAACAAACTGTGTGGTATATATTAAAAATACTTATTTTTTTCATAATGAATTGAGGGACTATTTGAAGGTTAAGGGAATTTCATGTATGCCCCTCAAAAATCTCAAAATTACATATTCCTCTCTCTAAAATTCATAATATATATTTACCCCTCTAAGATTAAAAAACTCACAAATTTATCCAATTTATTGCTTTTTCGATTAAAACTTATTTTAAATTTATAAAGTACCCATTAGACCTTTTATTAAAAAATAAAAAAATATATAGCATGTTTAAGAGACAAGTTCAATCTCTAATTGGCCGGTTGTGAGGTCAAATTGTTCATTTTCTTTTACTTGTGACACACACACAATCGTATGCCAAGATGCCACTGTGTATACGTGACAAGTATAGAAATAAACCATTTGCCTCATAAACTGTTCAATTAGAAGGTGCCTCAGAAATTGTGGAATTCGATTTCTACCCAGGCCGCTCCGGTGTTCTGCGGCCCCAACCTTTTTTTTTTGTCTACAGTAAAATTCTGAGATGTCTCAACTTTTGCGTGACCGATGTGTACGATACCAATTTGGGGATAGCACAGGGGCTAGTATTATTTGTGCCTTGAGATTCGTGCACAACGTATTTTAACGGTTGCGATTTCTCAAACTTTGAGATATCTCAGAGGATGCGAATTCCAAGCAAAAAAGGTATTTGGTTGTAATGAGTATGCGGACCCCACCCACGTGGCCCATTTTGTTTCTGTTAGACAAAAAAAAAGAAAAAAGTTGGGGCCACAGAGGTATTGTGCGGACCTCAGTCTTTGGGACCGCACAATGCCCCTACGGCCTAGGTAAGTTTCGAATTTTGACTAAATTATAATGTTTAAGTTTATTTTTGTGTGAATATGGTAGAAATAAAAATTTGGACTAAAATTTGTGACCCAACACCCCAATTTAAACATACAAAACTAACATGTATTTATTAGTCATAAACCGTTTTGATTAATATATCAATGCAAAATATTTAATATCAATACAAAAGCTCACGCACCCATCCCACCACACTGCATATATTTAATTTTCCAATGGAAGCATCCAAAAAAATATTTGGAGATTTTTTTTTATAACTCATGCATAACAAACTTCATTGTCTGGTAGCTTTGAAAACCTACCCTTTTTTATCTTTACCAAACTTGAATTTAAGGCACTATTTTGGTTACTTTTGCTTTATAACTCTCATCAACAAACTTGAATGTCGGTTACCGTTGAGAAAAAAAAAACAATTAATTTGTTTTTATTTATGCATTAACCACATCAAATGACACGTGTACAGCATTTCAGACAGCTGCTAGCTAGCATCTTCCAAAGTTGTAACTGCCAACGGACTCTGCTGCTCTTTCGAGAGAAGAGCAGGGTCCTGCTCTTCCGATCTCAACTATTCAAAATTGTTGAGATCTGTGCATGAAAAAGTTCTTTTATTGAGATACGTGAATAAAAAATTTTAAATGGTTGAGATCGGAAGAACATGACCCTGCTCTTCTATTGAAAGAGCAGCAAAGTCCGATCCGCCAAATACAGACCCAAATACATTGGTAAAATGTAGAAGAAACTTAATTAAAGATAAGAAGATATAATAACGATTTGTGATATAACATTGGTAAAATGTAGAAGCAACTGTTAGACTTAATTCTTATATTTCGTTCTACTTGAGAATTTTTTTTTTTTAATTCATTAAACAAACAAATACAAGTTAGAGCATTGTGATAAGTTAGAATAGTATTGTGGCAAGTTGGAATAATAACAGTAATTATTGAAAAAAAAAAAATTAGTTGCCACCTCAATATTTCAAAATTCTGATTTCTGCAAAATTTATATATTACCACGTGCACACTTTAGTGTTGCACATGATGGTGTGGACCCCATAATATGAAAAGTTCCAAATTTAGTTGAAATTGATGGTGAAACAGAAGAAAGTCATGCGCAGTATCAAGGTGCGCACGTAGTAAGTTCTTAATTTTACAAAAAATAATGATGAAGTAAGAATTTTAAAATATTGAGGTGGTAACTAAAAAATTTCGGCGATAATTATAGCAGAGCTGTTAAATTATTAGAACTTTGGGCCGAAATTTCTCACCCAATACAGACCCAAGTATAATTTATTTAGCCCAGTTAGATCCAGCATGTTTTCATTTCAATTTCTTAAATTGATTTTAGCTTGAGTTCTCTTTTTTTTTATTCATTGAAGAAATTTTTATATCCGGTATTATCCTTTTCGTTAAAAGAATTGGGCTAACATTTTAAATCAGACACCATAGTGATGCCTGATGGGTCAATGTTAAGGATTTTTTTTTAAATTCTTATAATATTTTTTTTATCAAAAACTCTTTCCATCTAAAAATAATGTTTTATCCAAAAACAACAATCCAAACCGTCCAATTTTTATCTGATGGCTTGAAACCAACAATATATAATGCTTTCTATGTTAATATACCTTCCATGATCAGACTAATTGAAACTAACAACATGCTTTTGCCATAATATTAATCTAATTATACCTATTTTTTCAGCGCCTTTCTGAATTTGATACATTTTACTAATACTATATTTATCTCATATTATATATGATATTTATGAGAATTTTATTATTAATTTTCTAAATATACTATATGATTTGCATTATATAGAAATTACATTATAAAACAACTATTACCAAATTCTTGAAAGGCGCTGAAAAATTATTTAATAGTTGAGTGGGATTGCGCCTTTCTAAAATGTTATATGAGTTATCTATTTTAAATTATTTAATTCTTGAAAAGTAAATATGCCAGATGGTATAAAAAGAGCAAAGTTAGGGTGTGATGTGCTCATCAAGAGGAGATGGTGAGCACAACTTTAGTAGTCTATTGGATTGTTTTCAAACGACGAATTTAAACTATTGAAATTCATCTACTGTATGAGTGATGCATATACATGAAATTTTTTGGAATTTTAGAATTTATTTACCATAAAGTCAAGCGGTCAAAATAATCAACCTTTTATAAGTTGTTTTATGTATTCATTTTTCATCATGTTTTTTACCACTTGACCTTATACTAAATGAATTCAAAACTTTCAAAATTTTGTATGTGCATGCATCACTCATGAAGTAGATATATTTTAACGGTTTGGATTCATCGTTTGAAGCTAATCCGATAAACTTTTAGAGTTGTGCACACCAACCCCTCTCGGTGAGCACATCACACCCTAGATTTGCTGAAGTGGCCTCCCAATTATACCAAAATAGCCCTCAAAATGGATGTTGCTGAGGAAGTTAGTAGAAGTGGTGATTCTGTCAGGTTGAGATTTGGATTGGGGAAACAATTACAGACAAGGCAAAGACTTCGGCGAGAAGCAAATAGGGATGGGGATGAGATTTGGGATTTGGAAGATGAAGGTGAAAGTGAAGAGAAGGGGGCAAAAGATAAGACACACCATCCAAGGGCGAAGATAGCATACAACAGGGGTAGGCAGTTGCCTACCTCTGGAAAAAAAAAATTAATTTGGACCAGGTTCAAAAAAGAATCTTGCCTATCTTGAAAATTAAATCTGCCTACCCCTGGCCAGCCCAGCCCAATTAAATCTGCCTACCCAGAATTTTTAATTAGCGCTACTCGCTACCCTTCTAAGTTCAAACCCGCTAGTCCGCTACCATTCTAATTTCTAAATAACAGAGAGACATAGAGGCGATTGAGGCGATTGCGCAGGAGAAAAAGTAGCAAGGCGCATAGGAGAAAAAGAGATCGCAGAGGAGAAAAAGGAGCGCGCGCGAAGGAGATAGCCTCTGCCTTGCCGACACCATGAGCCCGTGACTGGTACGGTACCAATTCTTTGCTCTTAACCCTATTTTTTTTAAATTAGATAATTATAGCTTTTAGCATGTATAATTTGTACATTCATGAATGGCTTGATCTAACTGAAGTTTAGCAAAGCTCAAAGATAACCCTAATTTTTACATTCATGAGTGGCCGTGAGCCCGTGACTGGTACGGGTACGCTCTTGACCTTTATACCAATTCCATGTATCATGAATGGTTTGATCTAACTGGAGTTTAACAAAACTCAAAGATAACCTAATCAATAAATTCTTCTAGTTTGTTATGTTTTTCAAATAGAAACGATGATAATGTTTGCAAAGGAAATAGATGAGAAGAAAAATAGAGAAGGGAGCCTAGATATGAATTAACTTCAAATTAGCTATTTTACAGTGGATAAAAATGTCTATTTTACAAAAGAATGATAGATTTTGTTTTTTTTTATCTAGTCCAAATTATAGATGAGTTATAAATTACAAAACCATTTGAAAAACATCCAATTCATTGTAATGCTTATGTGGCTCTATTGTTTAATTTAAATTTGATACTGATTTGTGATATGTAAAATAAAATTTGTTATAAATTTTTGACTGGGTTGAAATATTTGATGTTCATTTCTATTATCTTGACTTCTTATTTGTTTTAATTGATGTTGTAATTTTTGTTATATTTAATTTTTTTTTGCAACATATGTTCTCCTATTTAGTTGAATTATAAATATTTTTACCTACCGCAGACAAAATTCCTGGCTTCGTCCTCACTCAAATAATAACTACCGAGAAAGAATTTTTTTGGCTTGGACACATTAAAGACGGTACAGTGTTTTTCTGTATTCTCCAAGCACCTTAACCAGTATTGTATTATTCTTGAGTTAATTATCAAAACTAAATGATGGTACATGGAGTGCTTTTCAGGGTTTCAGAACAAAAGAGAAATATTCGTTTGGGGTTTTAAAGCACTGATCCGCTGACCTAAAATTAGAGGTTCAAATTAAGTACTTGTTTGGATCCAAAAAAAATCAAAGTACATTAAATAAAAGAGAAAGGAAATAGATAGATGATTAATTGGTACCAAGACCAGTACGTACCTATAGAACACATTTTTACTAAACCAAGCTTGAATTTGCCAAAATTCAAAAAAATCCAGTAACTATGTGTATTTTCTGGCACCATGACAAACACTTTTTTGAGGGTTTGATTCTCACTGGTGATATACAAGTAAAACTGGAGCACAACTTTAGAAATTAACGAGGGTACATTTTACATCAGATTGTCTTGATTAAACTGAGTTTTAATCATATATCAAGATGCAAGGAATATATAAGCTCCTTAATATTTGCTTAATTAGTACATATTTGCTAATGCAGGCATAGAAACGAACAAGAAAAACCATATAGTCTCCAACAAAACATATGCTAATAAAAGTAAAAAAATAAAAAAATAAAGCAGATTGTTAATTTGCAATCTTACTGAACTATTCCATGCACTAAAAAAGACCAATTTCAACTTTCTTTTATATCATAGGAAATCAATCATCAAAGACAATTTTCAGCTTCTTTGAAAAGTGGTAAACTTTGAAGTTAATCTTTCCAGCTTCTTCGAGAATGCAATGCCATCCATTAAATCATCCTCGTCGTTTGCGCCTACAAGAAACTTTTTTAACACAGGCGAAGTGCTCAGAAAGAATTTTGCAACTTCTAGAATCAAGTCAGGACATCCAAAATCAGTTAACTCAACAACTTCAAGGCAGTTAAACAAGTTAGATTCTATTCCTTTCAGCTCCCAAAACGATTGAGCAAGTGACGATAAAGGGTAACTCAGCTCTCCGACATACTGGGGGAAAAATACAATGGGAAAATGAGATTAAATAGAAAGATAAATTAATTGTAGCAAACAAGATAGTAGCAGATTAGTGATCAGCTTGTTGGACGCACCTCTAAATGGAGCACCTTTAAGTTGGGGGCACTTTTGATCAAACAAAAAGCAGCTGCAACATCTTCCTTGGATATAATATCAAGGTCGATTTTTAGCTCTGTCAATCGGTACAAGGGTACAGGGAGCACTTCTGGTATGGGCCCCTTGGCTAAATACTAAAACAAGTCAAAGAATAGATTATCAATAACATATAGGCCAAATACAAGCTATATATATATAGAGAGAGAGAACTAATTAAAAGGTGCATGTGAATTAATAATCACTTTTAAGGTACGTAATTGATGGGAACTTTAACTCAAGTATGGATCTTACGTACCGTAATAAAAACATTGTATAGGGAAAGATATTCAATCGTAGAAAGGCTACCAAGAACTCGCAAAATATTACTCTTACAATCCTCGCTTGGTAGAGTGAAATCCAGATCATTTTCAAGGATATCATTTTCGAGAAATATGTTCGCATCAAGCAACTTGGGGGTTTCCAAATAGAGATCGCTGAACTTCCCTGAGATATTCAGATATGTGAGGTTTGGTGCATGGATGACGAGGCGACCATACTCACCAAAGCCATCCAGATCCAAGCTCTCAAGTAAAGGACAACTTGAAATGAGTCTTGTTGCAGCAATCCGGGTTAAATTAGAAAACACCAGCCTTAGGTTGCGAAGATTCTTAAAGCCTACGAAAGATCGAGGAACGTGTATGGTAAAGTTGCCAGATATAGTCACATCTTCCAATGCAACACAAGAAAAGAAGCTAGAAGGAATCATGCATCTTTTACCCCTGAAACACCCCAAATTTATATTAAGATACTTAATTCCAGAAATGGACAAGATACGCATCCATCGACCAATAGCCTTATTGCACGCATGGCTACTGGAGAGTGCAAAATGTAGAATTGGATCACAATGCAGTAATAGTACTCGGTCAACAAGCTTAACTAGCTCTGACTCTGACTGTGCACAGTCTTCGTTGAATGCCAATTTTGGAATTGACCTCCACACATATTTCCACTTGTGTGATAGAAGGCTTGTTTTCACTGCCTCTTTAACTGGAAGTTTTATAAGAACTTCCTCTTTTATATCTTTGGGCAAGTTGCTGATATAATCGAGATCAACACTACTCGATTGGGGCTGGGGCTGCAAAAAGTTCATGGTGTATGATCTTTCACACCTGTAAAAAGCATTGGTAAATTCTTTAGCTAGCAATTATTAGAAAATAGCAAAAGTATAAGATTGAAACAGGGTAAGGGGCATAAAATGGCAGCAATTACTAAAGTAAGAAAGAGGGCATTTGGTTTAGGTTAACATTAATGATCACTGGAAATGTTATTATTGCTCAAACAGAATTCCAGGGCAGAATACTTACTATTTGGAATGATTTGCTTCCTAGTTTGGTAACGCAACAGATCGAGAGTTTATTGGAATACCAAAATGCACTTTCATACAATTTTTTTTATTCTTTGGATTACAGGCAAATTTTGTACAAGTTAGGCTTCTCAGAAATTAAGTATCTTAAACCTGTCAACTGGAGAGAAGATAAAAAGAATCTGAACGGCGGAGAGGAGAAGGAGAACTGCTTCCTCTAATTCTAACAAGGTGGAGACTTAACAGGGAGAGAGTATTTGGAAGAAAGAAGGATACTGGTAAAATAGAGAGAGAGTATGTGGGGGTTTAAAAGAGAGTTGAGAGGGTAGGTCGCAGGTGAGCATTTAATTAAGGAATTAAACCGGTGACTTCAATTTATTGTCAGCAGTTATACTAAGCGTTCTGTATTATCAGATGACTAAGAAACTTTGCATAATCTCCGATGCAAAATGTTTATAATGACATTTATTCCCCTTTTGCATCACTGCCTATGAATGCTTATTTATTCCTGTTAAAATAAACGGCTAGTTTTCAAATTTTATTTGTAACGGCTAGTTGTAGGGAATAGTTTCATGTAATTAATAGACTAGGAAATAGTGGTTGTAATTAAATAGAATAGGTTCATAGTGTAACGGTTAATTTTTTTATTTCTTCTATAAATAGAGATACATGTAAAGCTGAAAATATTTAAAATAGAATAGGCCAATCTTTTCAAGAACCCTTTTACCACTGTTGGTTTCTTTTGCTTCAAGGAAAATATTTAAAATTATATATTTAATTGACTAGTGAATATATATAATACGCACAACAAGAATCAAAGACTTTTTGCGAGGATAAAAAGTGACTTTTCGCGACGGAGTACCGTCATAAACGTGCTTTATCTATTTGCGACGGTACTTTTCGCGAGGGAGTACCGTCATCATTGCGCTTTTTCTCTCGCGAAAAATGCCTACTTTGTTGTTGTGACGGTATCATATGTGAGCATGGAAAAAAAATTACAAATTAATATACTGAAATTGAGGTTGTATATTTGAAACTTTGGAATGAGCTGTTTCATTTTCAAAATCAATTCCTAATATTTTATTTTCCTTATTCCTAATAGATTTTATGTAATTCTTAAATCCTATATATATCAGGAGGTATATTACTAACAAGAATTTCTCATTAATTATCCTTTTAAGTTTTTGCATGCTTCTTTCCCACTTCCCACTGCCCCATTTATTCTCTACAACAATCTAAGTCAAACTACAGAAAAAGAGAAACAAATCCAAAAACTTTCTTCTGTTACATGTATTCTGTTATCTTTATGGAATGAGTTACTATGAGGTGGGCTCCTTAATTAATTTAATTTGTAGGAGGCAGCCGCCTGTGACTAGTAATAGTAGGTGGGCTCATTTAAAAAAAATAAAATTCTCATACTACAAATAAAAAAAAAAGAATATCATTCATTTAAAAAAATTCAGACAATGAAGAATGAGAAATAATAATACAAGATAAACATTTGAAGTGAATAATATGTTTCAAAAATATGTAATTATGTAAAATATTCACGCTTACATAAGTAATGATACTTAATAGTAAATTCATATAAAATGGTTGCCTAACAAAAGTAAAAAAGAGGGACAAACTATTTTTCTAAATTAAGAAGATATTTTATCTCCTCCTCCACCACCGACAACGCCTACTCCTTCTCCACCGACATCAAAGGGCGCTGTAAAGGACTCGGACGATATCGATGACTCCATCTCTGCTGCCGTCGACGAGGCTCTCCGCTGACGATATAGTTATCTAATTAACTTGAAAATTATACATTGAGATCGATATATATCATATTGTCAAATTTCAGATAATCAAAGACAAATAACACCACACACCCTCAAACCTCCCTCCCTTTCTTTTATATCAGTGAATTATTTTCTTCTTACATAATTCTACTTGGCCTCTGTGCCTCTATTTATCTAGCTACCTCATAGAGTCGCACAACCATATTCCATAGAAAATGAAATACATCAATTTTAGAAGAAATAAATCATCATATAGGCCAACTATGGAAACCACTATTATACCATTCAAATATTGCCTATACAGAACAAGAAATAAGCTTAAATTAGTAAATAAATCAAAAAGTTCATCGCCTCCTTCATGACCTCCTTCATGACCCATGTTAGATTAGTAAACAAATTAAAGGTGCACCGCCTCCTTCATGACCCATGTGACACACGTATTAGCTTGTAACTTCAACACATATTTATACCTAACACAAAATTAAGATGCTTGCCCAAGATCTTCATCTCAAACTTTCTAAATAAAAGTTTCTTAATTTGTACCATGCAACTTTTAAAATATGCATTAAATTTTAACTTAATTTTATAATGTTAAGGGTTACCAACGTTGAAAATATTCAAGTTTTGCAACTATAATGGAAAGTAGCACTTAAAAAAACAAACACATGCAGGTACCTCCGTGTGGCGAAAGAAAATAGACAAAAAGCTAGGTTGACAAATGTAACTGGGCTAAGTTGTCCTACTTTAATATTGCAAAACAAATTAAGTTATCTGATATCTAATATTGGGTAATATCTCAATCAATCTAAATAAATTTACAGACAACATGAAAAAGCCTATCCAATTATTTGTGGATTATCCTATCAAATTTTATTTAGTTGTCTGTAAATTTACAAACAACATGAAAAATGCTCTATTTATAATTATATTAGATTCCTGAAAATTCAAAATTAACAATATCGATCGGCTTTATGACCATCAAGTAAAAGTAATAAATGGAAGTAGGATGCTAGCTAGCTGTAGCAACTTGAATGGTTTAATGCATATAGATAAAAGAAAGATTTGTAGGGTGCTATGCAGCAACTTCAAAGACCTTGTACGCTATGTTACTCGGATACTTGCAGATTTGGCGTCGTATTCATATCGGACGCGTATCTGATACGCCAGCTGGCGTATCGGCTTACGTGGCGTTATGATACGCGTTGATTTTTCACGGATACGTCTGTCTCAGCGAGGATACGGGCGGGATACGTCTAATTAGGTTTCAAAATTTTGATTCTCTGCTCCGCTCCGAATTAAAAAGAACAAGCAACGCGACAGCTACTCTCTCTGAACGCGACGCGACAGCTCCGCTCGCCTCTCCGCCGTCTCTCCTATGCTATCTGTCTCCTCTCTCCAGGTATCTTTCAATCCTGTCTGTCTTCTCTCTCCGATCCTTCAATTAATATTTAACCTCCAATTTTGGAGATAATTTTGGAGACCAATCCTTCAATTAACAATCCGATCTAAAAGAAACATACCAAAATTACCCCGTTGCCATCAGAATTCGCATCTCTGAGATATCTCAAATTAGAAAATCCGGACCGTTCAAATTCTTTCTAATCAAATCTCAAAGCACAATAATACTGACCTCTGCATTCCGAATAGGCACCAAGAAAATTTGAGATATCTCAAAGGATACGGCTCGTTGCCATCATAAAGAACTAAAGATCCACCGTAGATGACTTGAGTTGATGGCTTTGTGTGACGAAAAGCAGTGATCTGGTCTGGAATTATGTTATACTCAGATAGTGAGAAAGAATTGTGCTTAGGCTAGGAAAAGCACTTACGGTTTAATTTGGAGGCTTCAGGCTTTGACGGAGCGCTATAAAATCAAGCTGCTTTGCCCAGAGAGAGAAGGAGATGACCTTGAAGAGTTTGAATTTGGGAACTGGGACTACAGTTCGCACTGCCCTCGGTGGTTCAAACTGACGCCAGGAAGCTATTAATCTACATAACTATTTTTCTTACAAGTGTGATCGGAATTGCAAACTAAATTTTATATTTTTTCGAATTTTTTACTATTTATTTATTTAGATGGGTAGAATTTTGATGGTCCAGAATTTTTAGAAAACACTGATTTTTCTACCTATTTAAAAAAATAGTAAAAAAATTCGAAAAAATATAAAATTTAGTTTGCAAGTACATGTTCATATGGTTATCACATTGAACGGTTGGATTGACCGTTAGGATTTTGAAAAGTCAAATTTTGAGCCGTAGCACGGACCCCATCCGTGCTATGCATAGCACCATAGGCTCACTCTTTACAAATTATCAAACCATTGTTGAGCCAGTGTACTCACCTACTATGAAGACTGGTGAGGCTATTTGTGCCGAAGGGGCAGGCTTTAGGTTTTGGGCCTTACCAGGCTAATTGTCGTCTACATGAGCTAGTAATAAATTGCGTAATCCTTGAACTAAGGATTGTTGAAATCAATAATTCCTAAACAATTCAAAGATTTATAAATCCAATTTTTCAATTTCTTCTCAACCGAAACGGTCCCAGAGAATCTAATTTTTGTTTTCAACAGAAACTGAACGTTAATTTTGTAATAAAATAATTAAACAAAGTATATTTTTTTTATAGCCCTTTATACAGTGATTCTCTTAGTCGCATAGATACAAAAAATTGCTTCACAGTGCAATCGGTAATTTCATACGTACATCCTCACTATGCAAAATGGAAAAAATTCATTGTACCAGTCATCACCCCACGTACCGGAGCAAGACACCATCATTACCAAGAACAAAACCCTTGCGATCATCGACGAATCTGCAACAAAATTACAATGATAATTATAAACAGAATCTTTCAAAAGAAGAACAAGAATATGACGCCTGACTGGCCACCATACCCCGTATTCCATTCACTTTTCATCCTTATAAATTATTTTTGCCTCCTTGGATGTAAATGATATTCAAAATTTCAGAGGGACTTAAGTTTGGTAATGGTCAATACGGTTCGCTAGAAATACAAAGGACAAAAAAGTAAATTTTAAAAGTGAAATGCAATATTACTTGACATTGTAGAGATTAGCAGCTATCTCATCAGCTGCCTTTTCACGGGTCCAGTTCTTCCCACCATTTTTTGATTTCAGCAACACACCACTTCCTCCTGCTGCCCATGCTTCCTCCTGAATAATATATTTTTTTTATTTTGTTGTGCATAAATGAAAATTTCCTAAATAGAATCTGTGTCCTTTATTACTGTGTTATGATTTAATAAGATCTTTGTGGGAAATAAAGGCAAAAAAATAATTCGTCGGTCAATTTAAATTACCTGTGAGCGAAAACCAACATCTAAGAGACCAAATCCTCTGCTCTGCACTGGGACTTCTTCAAAATCTTCTGTTATCTGAAATCAATAAAACCGAACGCATTTAGAAAGGCATCTTTTAATTGCATTGCAACAAAGTTCATTTAGGTTTCCATATGCTCAAAAAGAATTCTTCACGTAAAAGTATAATTCAAAGCTTGGAAATTTTACTTGGCAAGTTTTACCGAGGGTACTATCAGGATCACATAGTTAAATCATTTAGGTAAAATTCATTAATTTATTGCATGTAGTGTTGAAAACATACGCCAGTTCCTTTACTGAGATAAAGGCCACCGCCTCGCACTAGAAGCCAAAGACCGCCATCAGCTCTCCACCCCATGTTTTGTATGCGCCTTGCCACCGATCTGTTATGGGGTTGCCAGTAAGGCTGCAAAAATATTCAAGAACAACTTATTACCAAGGGAAATAAACTTATTAGTTGGCATTTAAAGCCACTAACCTTCAAAAAAATTCAAAAAAAAAAAAAAAAACTTATTAATTTGGCAAATGACTGCAACCAAGAGTTGAATCTAGGTTAAAGGGCTATTTTTCGAGTAATCTGAAACTGGTGCTACCTTGGTACCGCGTTTAAAAAATATATATATATATATATATATGTTGCAAGACCCATCCAGCCATGGCAAGCAGGTCTCCAGGTCTATTCTTATTTGCAGCAAGCGATATATAACTACAATATTTTGTTGGTATTCTTTATAGAAGTCCCTACTTTATTTAGAAATTCAAAATTATGTTTCCTGACAGTAGTTTATTTTTCCTATGACTTGTAACAAACACTAATGAGAATTCTCAATTTGAAAAGACAACCATTTTGAAAGATCCAAAATCCAACTACTAGAGAGTCCTAATTATTTTTCCTCTGAAAACAGGTTTAACAAAATCTTGAGGTATTCAAAAAAAAAAACCTTGAGATGCCTTACAAGAGCTATCCATATTTTACAGAGATTTTTTGAAAAGTTAATTTAAGCAAAAGGTACCTGGCCTGGCTCCCAGGTCAAATAGAAATTGCCACGACTTGAGACGGCAACATAGCGTCCATCGGGAGATCGATTGACAGTGTTGAAAGTTCCTGTGTAGTAACTGGCACCACTAATCCCACTTGACACTGTTCTGCACAAGAGACAAACAAACGAATGGTGAGTGTAAACCAACAGTCAAAAGACTTGGCTTGTTTAGCCAGGCAGGTGCTCCAAAAGTTGAAGGACAACTTCACATGTACCCTTACAAACCCCAAAAATTACAATATGCATTCTCGTTCTTGCAAAACAGCAAACACTATGCATATATCTCCTGCAAACATATGTAACGTCATATGGAACCCCAAAATGCATGAAAAACATCCCATACAGGAATTCAGATTGAACAATATCCTTGTTATGAAATTGCAAGAGAATACTGTTAAAGGTATTTATCCAAAATTTAAAGGGGTCCCAAAAGCTCAGAGGTGGTTCTAATTGTATTCATAATTAGAGAACAAGCTCAGAAAACTGTTGGGCCAAAATTTGATTAATCTCAATTACAACAGCAAACAACTAAAACCACCATGAAGTTACCTGTTTAATGTAGCTGAGACAGTCTCCTGCACAGCAGCTTTCCAGTTATAACCTCGATTTGATGTCACATAAATTGCACCTTGGTCGGTCACCATTTCAGCGCTTTTTTCACCAGTAGCTTTTATATAAACCTACAATAAAATTTATAATATGTAATTTCACCATCTCTTTTTGTCTCCATTTTCTACTTGCCATAAGTAACAAGAATTTTGTTATTGAAGATCATTTTAAAGGTTTGGTAAGAAATGTTTCTCTTGGTTTCATCAATGGCAGCAAGAATATTGTAGTACAACTAGTGCCAAAATTGGCCTGGTTACTCAAACCTGCTTCATTAGTGCTGTTGTTTGACATGTTGACTCCCTTTTAAGCCCCACTTGCTTGACATGATGTTTCGTAGTTAGATTGAGTGTGCATCATTGCTTTTAAGTTTTAACCGAAGGCACGATTTTTCAAAGTTGGTAGAAGGTAATACTTCCTGCACATGAGCTAACATAATGATAATAAATTAATACCATGTCACCAGGGAGCTGGGCACTGAGAGGAATTCGCTCCCAGCTCTCACCAGCATTAGAGGTGTGGAGCAGAATAGCGGGTTTGCCGACAATCCAACCTTCCTTCCCCATGAAGCTTATGGAGTTGAACCGGTAGTTGAAATCTTCATCCTCGGCTGAGGGGATGGACCGTGGGGCCCACGTGTTGCCTCCATCCTTCGTCTCCAGTATGGTTTGCCTTGTTCCCAGGAGGAAACCTACAATTTTATGCAAATAATAAAACAAATTTGAAGTAATAGAAATTTAAAAGTACACAAAGTCGGAAACTCAAACATAGATCATGACACGTGTAATTTCCTATTGACGAAAATAAGGTAAAAACAATAAGCTATTCTTATTGATGGAGGTAAGGTAGAAATCATAAGCTAATTAAGTTGATAAATTTTTTGTGCTAATATACTTAATCCTTATTTGAAGGATTATTACCAGCATTTCATACTTTTAAACCAAATGAATGCTCTACCTGACCAAACATTGTATATTAATAGTGTACGTTTTCACTGCTTGTATATTAGCAGCTGGTTAGATGCCAACTTGTCAATATCTTGGTAAAAGTCAAATATTTCACAATTCTCTCACTTTTATACACTTTTACACAGTTCATTAAATGTTAAGAGCAAACCTTAACCCAGGTTCTGCTGAGACAACTTCCAACATTTGAACGATGGTAACGCTAATAAACGCTCATATTCATTTTTAGCTAAAACAGTATCAATCAATACAATTTGCAGCTTAGCGAGTGGCTATGCCTTTGAAATATCCAGACCCTTTAATAGGCTATGCCTTTGAAACAGTATACAATTATACTGTCAAAAATTGAAAAGGTTGAATTTATGAAACAAACTACACAACGGGAATCCCGGAAACAACCCATTGGAGACTAATTTTGTACTTGACAAGACTAAACAACAGAAACAAAAAAACAAACCATGTGTGGGGTCGTCAGGGACAAAGGCAATGTCGAGCAAAACAACACCAGGATCGATTGGGAGGTAGACGCGCTCCCACTCAGACAGCTGCGGGAATCCGTCGGCCTTGGCCTCCTTTCCCAAAGGTGCAAGCGCCAGAGGCACCGCCGCAGCCACGGCCACAGCCGTCTCGGTCACAAACTGTCGCCGAGTTTTGGCAATAGAGTTGTCGGAAGGAGAGGGGGAGGAGGAAGCTCTGGGGATGATGAAGCGGGAGGGTCTTCTTGTTGCTTGGGTTTTGTGGAGGAAGGTGGTGAATTCTATCAGATGGAGGCTCGCCATTGGAGGAGGTGGAGTTGGGAGTTGTGTTCAGTGAGAGAGAGAATGTGGCTGAGCTTTCGGGGTGAAGGTGTCGCGCTCTCTGCCTCGAGCTTTCGCAATTGGAGCGTTTGGTTTGATTTGGTTTCTTATCCAGTGCTCAGTGTTTTTTCGCGGGCCTCACGATTAGCGGCTTCCCAATTATTTAATTTATAACAAATAAAATTAAAATAAATGCGTTGGGGATGTAGCTCAGATGGTAGAGCGCTCGCTTAGCATGCGAGAGGTACGGGGATCGATACCCCGCATCTCCATTTTTTAAATTTGTGCTTCACAATTGGAGGTTTCACCTCATTAATGGAAGAGGAAGGGAAGGAGATGGAGGTTTCGTTCACCTCTGTATAGTGATCTTACACTCTGATTTGGAGGTAAACGTTTTCGCTAAAAAACAACACGGTGCCAGGGACGGATTCAAGATTTTCGTCAGGGGAGCAAAAAAATATCGAATCGGATTTAAATATCTAATCAGATTTAAATCTATTAACCAATTGAGTATTCGATAAAAAACAATGTTTTAATTTATACTTTCTAATGTTTTGTTGTAATTTCTGATGCTCTGACTTATAATTCTAATTACCAATCAAAATTCAACAGATATATTTCAATTTTAACTCGAAATTTAACCCGAATTACAAATTAAACATCCAGAGGGGGCAAAAAAAAATTTCAGAGAGGCAAAGTAGGTAGGAACCGATAAATCTCCACTAAAACTCAAAATTCAGGAGGGAGCAGCTGCCCCCTGGAACACTCTGGGTCCGCCCCTGCACGGTGCTCATCTTGTCCCCCCACCGAACAGTAATCGTTGCCCTTTGCTTCCTCTCCATTTTCTTCTTTTGGAATAGGTGAAATCGCTCTGACCGGACAGTCTGAGGTGAAGCTCCCCTTTGCATAGTGAATCTCACTTTTCCTCCCTCAGCGTACCCCCAATTGGAGCGAGGCCTAAATGGCACTCGTCGGTACCAGTTTTAAATCATGGTCTTATGTTATCCGAACAGTGTTCTTTCTTATTTGATGCTCTAAATCAATTGCTGACATTAATTAATATGAATTGGTACAGTGTATTCCTGACTTTTCTGAAACTGAACAACATTATTAAGTTTATTCAAGTATTTACAAATTTATTCATGCACAACAATTTTTTTATTCAAGCTGCCGGTAAAAGCATATAAAACTTTATAAGTAAACGGAAGAGTATAATGAAAAAAAGATAGATCTTAATAACATTTAAAAAATGTGAATAATTAATTATATGGGTAAATAGAAAAAAATAAATAAAGTTAAAGGATATATTAAATATAACAAAGACTGTACGGATAAATAGAAAAATTAACTCTTTTTTAAAAAGAATATTTAAGTCACAAAACATAAGAACTTCACTGTCATTTTCCTGTTGACTTGTCCTTTGTTTTTTCACTTTGGACATCATGATTAAAAAAAAAAATCAATAATTTGTATACCAAGCATTACTCCCAAATGCCTCGCTATTACACAACAAAACCTCTATAAATAACATGATATAGAATGATGACATCTGCACAGCCTGTTTTACTATATCATGTTTTAATCAGAGCTTGAAATATCTGATACTCTGTGGTATCCAACGCTGATACTGAAAAAATCAACTGGTACATTATCTCTCCCATAAAATTCACCAGTTCTGATTCCATTTCTTTAACCAAAATGATTTAGGATTATTCGAAAATATTTGAACCTTTTGTTTTATCTGAGAAAGAAACATACATCAACTTCTAATGAAGAAAAGTACTAAAACAGAAAAGTTAAAATGGAATGCCAGATTTGATGATTATTCAACTTCATTCATACCAGCTTTTTGTCAGTCAAACAAGCAGCAGTACCAAAATTGAATTAAGGAGACCTCCCCAACAAAAGACAGAATCTTTGCTCCTAAAATGTAATAACAATATATTTGACAGAAAAGAAAAAAAACATCTTTTCTGACAACCAATAGAAAACAGCATTCAAACTTCCACCAAAGTGGCAAAATGCCCCTGTGTTGTTTCAATCCAACTAAGAACATCATCAAAATCTTCATGCTTAACAAAATATTTATTCTGGGTCCGGTACAACTTCATCTTTTTGCTCTCCTCCTTCCCACCACTTTCCTTCCTAATCTCCAGATCTTTCGGCACCTCTTTACCAACTCTACCATGGTAACAATCACAAACAAACCCCACAATTTCATCAAAATTCTTTGAAGCATCCACCCACATATATGTTTTCTCACTCCGGAACCAAACCATCTGCCTCTTGGCAAAATTTCGAGACGCCTTCTGGAAGGTCGATAAAAAATCATAGAAGTACTCGGCAGAGCTCTTACCACCTCCCTTGCGACAGTTTGACAAATATGTCATGGCCTGTCTATACCCAATTGCACGGGTCGCAGAGTTCATATTGGGTTTAAGCCCGATATCTAGAAGCCACGAGGCCTCTGATAACAACCCATCGGGGTTCCTTACCATTTCTTCACATCGCAAGTCGATTGAACGGTACAGCTCAACACGGGGCATGGTAAGAAAAATGCAAATGAAGTCGTAATCCAAATCCTTTACATCGAGATCTGTGCTGGGGTCATTCTTGCGAAATTCATCATATGGAATAGGGAAGGCTGAAGGAGGAGTGCCTGCTGACCTAATAATCTCTAACTTTCGTCTTAGCCGGTACCAGTCATTGACTGGCAAGGCACGTGCACTCGGATCCCCAGCCTGTACCACATGCTCAACACCCTCGTACCAATCTCCCTTTCTTTGAATATCCTCCATCTCAGCCCAAACTGCTGCAGCACCCTCTAGTGTACCCTTCGGTACACCCGGCTTGCCATACAAATACCACCTTAGATATAATCCTGTGCCGCCTGTGACAATCGGTACACGTCCCTTATGCAACACCAATTCCGTAGCAGCACGTGCATCTCGGTAAAAATCCCCGGCAGAGTAGTCCTCAGAGGGGTGTAATATGTCGAGCAGGTGGTGTGTGACCTCTGCTTGGTCACAGGGAGATGGCTTAGCTGAGCCAACATCAAGCCCCTGGTACACAGTTACTGAGTCAGCACATATTATCTCACCGTTTAGCCGTTTGGCAAGTTCGAGCGAAAGGCGGCTCTTACCAGAGCCTGTGGGGCCCGAGATTACTATGACCTTTTGTTTTGCAGGAGAGGACAGTGTCGACACAGTTGCCAGGGTTCTTCGGGATCGGAGAGAGAGGGTTTGGAGACGTGGAGTGAGTGGAGAAAAAAGCTTTGTACATGCACTCATTAGTGAAAGAACATCTACAGAACAATTAAACAAAACAGCATTCTTGTAATGATACAAAAAGAAACCGTTAGTTATTGCTAGTATGTCCCACTAAGTATATAAAATCTACTGATCTGTTATTGGTCGGGTTTATCCCTTGATTTGTTCTCTGTTTTCTTGGGGTTCATGTGGTGGTGTGCTATCAATACCAAACCAATTGGACTGGTACTAATACAATGCACCAACATGATAAAGAGACTGCACAATTCAATCCGGTAAAAGAATATCTCCTAACCAGAAACAAGTATACATAATGATGCAATATGGTGATGATACAATGCTCATATTTAACAAAAATCGTTCATTCAGGCAATTCATCAAACACCCGGTGAGCGCCGCCTACATTGACCTGTAAATAACCTTACTCCCAAAAAAATGTTACTGTGCATCTACACTTGTAAGAAAGAAAGAGAGGTTCATGGAGAGAGCCAAACTAAACCTGGTCTAACAATCATTTGATTTGCATCGAGCGTATGTAGAGCGATGAATTGGAAACACAGCTCTTAACATGTGGTTAAGGTTCCAACATATGAATATAGTTGTGGTTGGATTGTAGTATTGTAGATTAGATTTTGATTGTAAACAATGGACTGAAGTCTGGACTATATCAAGCGTTGCTTGCGCTTCTTTCCAGATGGGCCCTGAGAAAAGGTAATATTCAAGTTGGCCCAATAACCTCCTTTTCTGTTCTACAGGGAATAAATTGCTGTATATAATATAGGGCTATATCTGAATTCGAACAGTTCGTCTTTTATTTGAAGACCTATTTTCTATAAAACTAGCAAAAAGCCTCGCTTTGCTTCGGCATGGATAATAAATATAAAGTATAGAAAAGAAAACATAGTGCATATCATAGAACAAAGCATATAAAATGTAATAAGATGACCATCAAAAATAAAACATAGTACATATCGTAGTTTCATAGTTTTAGATTTTTTGCTAAGCAAAAAAATATTATGTTTGGCGGAGTAGGTTGAACCCGCACGACCTCCTGACTTAGCGGATTTTCTGTAATATCGTCATTTCGCATGTTGTGCACTTCGTGTGAGGTGTTGCATGCTTCCAGCGGTGCCCTGATTTGGTGCTAACTTCAAAAATCGCCTAAATTCGACACATTTGCTCCATTTTTGGCCTAAATACGCAACTTTCTCCAAAAACCTACCAAAATAACCTAAAAACACGTTTGTGGTAAATAAATTAAAAAATGGCTACTTCGCATTCGCTTTTGGCCAAACAAAAAAAAATCGACAAAGCAAAGCTTGTCTAAATCACACACTGTCGCGCATAAGCCAACTTATAGTCCCGAGATAAACACGCGATATGCGATATGCGACAACACATGATTAAACACGAACAACGTCGCACACCTTACATTTAGGACTACCTAACCAAGCTAACATCGCTGATACCGGGATAAGTTCTCCTTTGAGAAACCTCCTTTAGTGGTTAAACATATTCAAGTCGAAAGCATCCCGCTGATGCATTCCGACTTCGGGTGCTAATGATAGGGCCATATTCCAAGGCCCTCGCCCTTAACGGGCTATGAAAGAGCCGGGATTCGGACCTCCTAGAGAGGCCAACCCGGAATTAATACGAAAAGCTCAAGGTCTGTAAAAAACCAAGCCCTCCACAAGCTGGTCTTGGGCCAAGAATAGCCCGGAACTCGGACCCCTATGTCGGGACCAGCCCGGGATCAAAGAAAGTAAGGCCCAGGACCCGGCAACAAAGTTCACCAACAAGTCTCCATCGGGCCATGGCCGAGAAGCCCGAGAAAGGCTCACTCGACAGCATGATTGGACCGTATCTGATATAGGTCCAGCCCGAATTTGGTTGGTACCGCCTTTCATGCGGGATAACTGCTATGATGGTTTGCGTAATCGCCCAATCTCCCATAACCGCGCGGAACAGCGGTTATGGACAGCTTATATAAGGCAAGAATGCCCATTGAACAAAGGTCGAAATTCTGACTAAGAGAGATATCGCATAGGTCAGAGTTCGAATATCTTCAAACCTCCTCAAGTTCCAAACTCGATTCTCATCTCAGCCTACCACTCCGAGACAGGACGAGCCCAACCCGGAAATATTTTTCCCATACGGCCTACTCTTTCCGAAATAGATCGCATCACCAGTAAAACAAGGTCTTTAAAATTTATTTATCTTTTGATAAATTAGTAAACAATCATCACAACACACACAAAAGTTTATTGGTCCCAAAACAGCTAAACAATTTGCCATTTATTTCAAAGTTTGATTTTGCACCAGCAAGTTAAAAGGTGATCCGGGAGTGTCTGATGTCTTGGATTCATTTTTAAATTTAAACATGTTGCTTAAAACTTGTAAAGATCAAATTTATACCCCGACATTGAGCCGTTTAAGAATTTAGTAATTTATACATCAGAATGCCATGCACTTTCCCATTAAAATGGTTCATATAATTCCTTAAAATATAATGGAGCATCATTTTGTCAGAAGGTGGAAGACAATACCGCGTTGACACTTTGACAAGCAATAAGTGTCTGGTCATAATTGACCAACAAAATCTATTCCGCCATTTTTCATTTTATGGTCCCAAAACCAAACCCATGTTACTCTGCACTTTCATAATTATAATATCAACATTTTAAAACATTGATCCAGTAGGAAGCTTTTCTGCTTCTTTTTCTGTTACAAATTCCCAACGAATTAATCTTATCAGTACCCTATTCTTATTCGTGGTTTTTTTTTTTAAATAGAATTACTCTAAACTAAATCAACGGAACAAGCCTCTGGATTTGGGTTTTTCGAAATCTAGCCTCCACCGATCCTAGGGACCGGTGTAGCCAAAAAAACCCAACCTACACCGATCCTGGGGATCGGTGGAGCCTGTTTTGCACCATACGGGTGCAGCCTGCACCTCTTGCCACATAAAATCCCATCTTTAGCTCCACCGATCCCTAGGACCGGTGGAGGCTTGATCTCCAAAATTCGAACCCGAGGTAAATGCAGTTCAACATAATGTTAGTTATATGTTGCAAACCTGGTAGAATCAGATATATTTGTCGTATATAACTTGAATTCAAGCTACATATAGCTAAAGATCTCCAAAAATATTGCTAGTTATATAAATTAATTGATACAAATGTTGCTAGCTACACCGATCCACAGGACCGGTGGAGGCATTTTTGAAGCTCCACCGATCCACAGGATCGGTGTAGGCTTATTTCGTGTGGCCTTCCGTGTAGGAGACTGTGGCCAGTGCAAAAATGCTGCACCGGTCCTAGGGACCGGTGTAGGTTGCGTTTTTTCTGCTCCACCGATCCTAGGGATCGGTGGAGGCTAGATTTCTAAATTCCCAGCCCCGAAGGCTTGTTCCGTTCATTTGGTTTACATGAATTCTATTTAAAAAAAAAAATCCTTATTCGTTAAGATTATATAATGAGTAATTATCAAATAAATTAGTAATTTTATATATTTACTATCAAATAAATAAATATATATATATATAGAGTGAGTCTATGGTACTATGCATAGCACGGATTGGTTCATACTACGGATTAATATTTTCGTTTTCAAAATCCTAACGGTCGATTCGAACCGTTCAACATGATTTCCATATGAGAATATACTTGTGGACTAAATTTTTTTACTATTTTTTTAGATAGGTAGAAAATCACTGTTTATGGATGGTCCAGAATTTTCAGATCAAGTGATTTTTAGTAAAAAAATTCGAAAAAATATAAAATTTAGTATGCAAATACATATTCATGTGGAGATCACGTTGAACGGTTCGGATCGACCATTAAGATTTTCAAAATAAAAATATGACTCCGTAGTACGGACTAATCTGTGCTATGCATAGTACCATAGACTCACTCTATATATATATAGGAGTTGGCTACGGTGCTACATGTAGCATAGAGGGCCTCCGTGCAACGGCTCAATATTTGAGTTTTCAAAATTCTAACGGTCGATCCGAACGTTCAACATGATCTCCATGTGAATATGTACTTGCAAACCAAATTTTACATTTTTTTAGAATTGTTTTACTATTTTTTTAGATAGGTAGAAAATCACTTGATCTGAAAATTCTGTACCATTCAGATCAAGTGATTTTCTACCTATCTAAAAAAATAGTAAAAAAATTCTAAAAAATGTACAATTTGGTTTGCAAGTACATATTCATATGGAGATCATGTTGAACGGTTCGGATCAATCATTAGAATTTTGAAAATTCAAATATTGAGCCGTTACACGGAGACCCTCTATGCTACATGTAGCATATTAGTCAGATTATATATATATATATATCGGTGCAACGAAGCAACGAAGTGAAGATGTACTATTTCAAAAATCAGTGTGAAAAGTTATTAAATTGTAAAAATATGCATATACTTTTAATATTTGTAGATTGAGTGGGTCAACTGCATGCGGCACCATCCCTTCTTGTGAGTTGTGACTAGTTCTCTAAGGAAGCTTACACTATAGCACCTAATACAATATTATTTTAAAAGACAAGAAAATTTAATGGCATTCCATATTTTATGGCCGGAGATTTCATGTGCATAGTATGTTTGACTAGAAATGGTGATATATAGTTTATTGAAGTAGTAATTTCTTTTAGGAAGCAACTAATAGTTCTCGGATCTCAATTTTTGAAAATCTCTGGATATAACTCAAAGTCTCTGTAAACTAATGAAGCTAATATTGTAAGCTTTTTACAGTAAACCTATAAACTACAGTGGATGTCGAACTAGTAGTGAATTCTAAAAAACAGTTATATATCCGCGTGGTCCCCTCATGAAAGCGCGTGGCATTTTCTCTTTTAGATATAACTCAAAGTCCCCGTAAACTAATGAAGCTAATCCTGTAAACATTTTGCAGTAAACCTATAAACTAATACAGTGGATGTCGAACTAGTAACGAATTCTCAAAAATAGTTATATATCCGTGTGGTCCCCCATGAAAGCACGTGGTCCCCTTTAAAAGTGTGTGGTCCAAATTAGTAACCTTTTCTCTTTTGGATACAACTCAAAGTCCCTGTAAACTAATGAAACTAATATTGTAAACTAATGAAGCTAATCATGAAAACTAATGAAGCTAATCTTGTAAACTTTCCATTTTTACAAAAACAGTTATATATCCGCGTGGTCCCCTCATTAAAACCGCGTGGTCCCCTTTTCTCTTTTGTAAAATGGAAAGTTTTACGGGTGGGGATTTTACGGGGATATGAGAACGGGGGACAGTACATTTTCTCTTTTTTTAAACACCAAACCTACAAGAAAAAGGGCTTGATATACAGGGGCGGATTCAGGATTTTCGTCGGGGGGCCAAAAAAATATCGAATCGGGTTTAAATATCTAATCGAATTTAAATCCATTAACTAATTGGGTACTCGATAAAAAACAATGCTTTAACTTATACTTTTCAATGCTTCGACTTGTAATTTCTGATGCTCTGACTTATAATTCTAATTACCAATCAAAATTCAACAGATTTATTTTAATTTTAACCCTAAATTTAACCCGAATTACAAATTAAAAGGGGGCAAAAACAATTTCATAAAGAACAAAGTCGGTCGGAACCGATAAATCTGCCGCCCCTGTTGATATATATACTCCCCAAAGCATTTTATTTGTATCTGCAGGATTTTGTACAATGAACCAATCAGATGGTAAGAATGTATGATTTTTTTTATGTATAGAAAGATTATCTGTCATGATCTAAGATTGGTTGTATTATTTAAAATATTATTAACTTTGGGGACAAAAATATATTATTATTTTCAAAAGAACCTCATGATATGTTATTTTCTTTTCGATTGAAAAGGCACTCATCATAAAATATGATATTATAATTATGTAAAGTATTACATTTGATTCAATCAAATATATACCTCTATGTATTAAATACAGAGGAAATGTGACATCACATTATGGTTAATTTGAATGATATATTAACAAAAATATCTTATGACCCTGGTAGCTAGGGTATCGAAAAAAACTGGGTCCGGATCCGGACCGGACCGTGCTGGTGGCAACCCGTGGATCGGACCGCCAAAACGGGTGGGCCGAGTTTAGCAAGGTGCGGAACCCGATTTTTGGACCTTCCCGCGAATACCCGACCCGTTTGAACCCTCGGTCCCGGATCGGACCCAACCCGTGCCAACCTCTCCAAACCCGCTCGGGACCCGAGCCAACCTGCTCCAACCCCCCAACCCGTCCGAATTCAATTTTTTTTTTTAAAATGGCTCCCAATTCCCCCCCAAAAAACAGAAAAAAAAAAAAAAAACCAGACCAGGCCGGACACGAACCCTGACCAACATGTGGACCCGTGGAACCGGGGGTTGAGCACGGGTTTGGATTGACCGAACCAAACCCAACCCGTGGAACCCGACCCGTGCCAATTCCCGGACCTGTGCCAACCCGGATCTGTGTCAACCCATGGGCCGGGCTGGTTTGGACCGGACCGCCCCGTTTTTAAACCCCTACTGGTAGCTAGCTTCACCGACACTATTAGAATGCCATCATTTGATCGAAATGATTGGGATTAGAGCATTATTGGAACTATTGAAATAATTTGGATCAAAGCAGTTCCGTATGAACAATACTAAAATTAAATGACAGAATAAAGTCAGGGGCCCCTGTTGTACCTCCCAAAAGAATATTAAATAGTTTAATAATGATTTATCATGTGTTAAAGGAGGCAAAAGTATAGTCCCTCCAAATTCTCTGCAGTTAGGGTTGTTCATAGAATTCGGTTTAATTGGTTTTAAACCGAATAAAAAAAGTTTGAATTAAACGGTTCAAATGAATCGGTTATATTTATTTATTTTTTTAATTAAAGGGTTCTGGTACACTCCAGCATCTCTTAGATGCTATTCTCTAAAATTGAACCTACGACCTCTCCGTAGAGAGACGGGACTTGTGCCACTACACTAAATCTACGGTTCATTTTTTATTTAATTTGCTTTATTTTGTTTGATTCGGTTTAGAAATTTTTAAAATTGGTTGGACTGGACTCCAACCCTTCGATGAAATCACCAAATAGACTGAGGTAAAATAAACCGGTTTAGGTTTTAGGCGAAGAAAAGGAAAAAAATTTGGATCGACCGTGAAATAAAAGAAATGAAAATAAAAAATAATAACACTATTTTGGGCACAAAACACTTTTTAAATATTTATTTCTATAATTAATCTCCTATTTCAGTTCAACTGAAATTTACTTTAGTTATTTTAGTTCGGTTATTATTTGATTGATAAGTTTAATTCGGTTGGTTCAGTTCTATTTTTGAAACTGAATAAAACTTCAATTTGTATGTTTTTATCCCATTTTTATTCGGTCTAACCAAACCGATTCCTATATGGAAATAGGGGTGTCAATGAGTGCGGTACGGATTAGGTGGAGGCATTTTCATACCCATACCTATTAAAATTGACTTTACCCATACCCTACCCATACCCATTAAAAATTAACCTTACCCTACCCTATCCTTACCCGTTAATATTATCACGAAACAGTAGCGGATGAATAATGGATAACTAATATAATAATTAGTTTTATTATATTTTACAAGTTAAATATAAAAAACTCATTCATTTCACACATATGTAATTATATTTCTAATAAAAAATAAAAATAAATGTGCAATCAATTCCAACTAAATTATTTTTTATAAAGAAAGAAAATTAAAAAATACGAATACATATTTAGGTGGGAACCAATTTGGGTCCGATGCCCATCGGACTGAAAGTGAGTTCAATGGGTTCGATAACCATCCGATCTGCTTTAAGATTCGCGCCCGCAACTTTCGAGTCTGCTTTAAAATTCATGCGCACAAATTTTAAAGTGGATCGGACGGTCCCTAAACCCATCAGACCCAAATTTGAGTCCGATGGGCATCAAACCCAAGCTGTTCTCATTTAGGTGAGTTGGAAATTGAATTGAATATATATGTAGATTTTGTTATTAACTTATAGGGTAACGGTACGAAATAGTCATTACTCATACCCTTACCTATTTGGTTAACGAAAAAAATTGTTATCCATATTCATACCCAATAAGCTAATGAAAAGAAAAATTTACCCATACCCGTCTTATCGAATACGATACGGGTTGGGTAAACGGCTAAAAAGGTACCATTGACAAACCTATATGAAAAGCTTTATTTTGGAAAACAAAAATAGTTTAAAGGGCTAAAGCAAAAATTGCTTTTATAAATAGAAGGAATAGTAAGCAAAAGTTACTTTGTTATTAAAATAAAATTGTATGGAGTTGCTTTCCCACGTGGAAGGTGGAGGGAGTCCAAATAAGAACGCGTGTACTCTGCATTAACTCAAAAAAGAAATCTTTTGAGTTAATGAATCTGAACCGTATGATTTTAAACGAAGCCAATCCGACTTCTGACTATAACTTAGGGGAATTTTCAATATTCGTGCGGATCAAGTCGGCACGAATCTTAAGACAGATCGGATGGTCAAAATTCATTAACTCAAAATATTTCCTTTTGAGTTAATGCAGAGGATACGAATTCGTCCAAATAACGCGTCAACTTCCACCGAAGACACAGAACCTTCGTATATGGAACAAAAAAAATGATAGCTGTTATTCCGACGTATAAAACTTTACAAATAATATTAGGAAAAAGACACAAAGCTCCTGTATCATGCACATCACAACAGACAGCACTGCAGCAGTCATTAGTTGGTAGAAATTTGTAAAATTTTCATGTGGCTATATTTTTTAAAAGTCTCGTTTCCGTAAGTGTTATTTTAATTGCGTTCAAAGCTTCTATATTAGACAAAGAATCAAACCAAACCTTCTGTAATACTCACTCTCTCTCTCTCTCTCAACCGAGCGCGACCCACCACCACCAGCGCTGCCTAATTCTCGACGAAATCACGCAAAAGAATCAACCAAAGCTTCCATCTTTAGCGCAATTTCTGGATCTCAAACTGAGACCTTTCTACTTCGATTCAATTAAGCCACCAAAACAGTTGTTAAGTGGGGTATTTTGCTTCTAAAAATGGGAATTAGAAGAGAGGAGGTGATTTCTCATCCCTTCTCGGAGGATTTCAGCTCCGACGGGTCTAGCTCACCTGAGAGAGAGTTTGATATTAGTTCGCATGATTCGGATTCGTTCTCTTCTTCTAATATGGGTTCTTCCGATTCGGGAAATTGTACAATTCATCAAGTTTCTAAGTTGGATACACTAGCTGGTCTCGCCATTAAATATGGTGTCGAGGTAATTTTAATTTCAGAATGATTTTTGTTGTGGAAATGCTGTTTACTTTAGATATTCTTTAAAAAAAAAAAATACATTAAGAGCATTTTGTGGAATGGTTTACTCAGAATATATTCCATTTTGGTGATTCTGATAGTGAAAAGTAGGTGCTAATTAAATTGGTGAAGTTGACAAATTAAAATTTGGTGAGTTGGATACTAATAACTGGTCAATTCCAAATATATTCAATTTGGTGCTTTAAATTGTGATAAGTAGGTGGTATTTTAGACAAAGAGCTCTTGACCAAGTTCAACAACCTTTATTAATAATTTACTTTATGAGATCAAATTGCTTCAATAATGCAATGATGCAATCAAAGATATTAAACAGAATAAAACAATAATTATTCAAGAAATCTTAATCAACCTGAAATATATCTTATAATCTGAAATACAATGTGTTTAGGTTTTTTTTGCTGCGCAATATTGGGCAAGAAGAACTGCATTTGATTTGATTAATATTTCACTGATGAATATATTGGTAAATGATTGCAGATAGCTGATATAAAAAGGATGAACAATTTAGTAAGTGATCTTCAGATGTTTGCTCACAAATCATTGCTGATTCCCATCCCTGGATGTCACACCCAGTCGCCTCTCCATAGTTCTTTGACCAATTCTAACAATAGGTAGTTTGTTTATCTTTACTTTGTTCTTTTATTATTATAAAACCTAGTAATAGTTCTTCTACCACTAGTTACCAGTAGTGTTCATTGAACTCAAAATAGAGGAAACCAGCATTTAGAAAGAAATTAAATCATGTTAGAAAGTTGAATTGAAGTAATCTATCTTTGTATCTCATATTTTGTTTGAAAGAGAAAGCTTAATTTAAGCCAAGAAACACTGTGGTTGGCTTAAATATTGTACTTTCCCGTCATTGAGGTTTAATTTAAAAACACTTTTTTGTGTTAAGCTTGGTTTAGGATCACTCCTACTGAACCTTCGAGTTACTGGTGCTTCAATATTGATCTAAAAGAACTTTTAGTTGAAATTTTCTACCTTGTAAATTCTCTTCAAAATTGTAGTGACACTGCTAGTTTGACCACCTAAAGAAAAGAAAACAAATACATGTAACAACAGTCATGGATAAGGTGAAATGTATAGTATTCTAAAAAAAAGAAAGGTGAAATGTACAGTTACCATTAAAATCTTATGTATTTCAGTGCTGGAAATTTCATGTGGATCTTCCAACATTTTATATATGGTCCAATTAACATCATGTACTTTATTTTCATGAACTGAAATCTAAATGATTTGATGAAATATATTTTACTGCAGAAAACTGCCACCTAAAGCTTTCAGAAAGAAGCCCAATTCGAGTTCAGTATATTCCCCTAAATCTAAATCTCCACCCCATAAAACCTCTTCAGCAATGAGCACTCTGCAGAGATACTACGGCCTCTTGCCCCTGAAATCTGACCCGTTAATAGAACAGTGCACTGAAATGGCACTCTTCGGTGAAGCCACTTTCACCACCAATTCAAACAAAAGCTCGGAGATGTATTCAAGGCGGTCCAAGAAGAGCGATAATGATCCATCATACGACTTGACAACACCTGAAATGGGAGAATCTAAAGGGTCTTTTTTGCGTAATACCACTAGTGAGAACTTCTTAACCCACCCGTTATTGGTTGATGGGTTTAATTTTGTGAGGAGGTCGGCTAGTGCTTCAGGTCTTAGACTGAGGTTTTAGTGAGGCTATTATGGATTATAAAGTTCTCTGGATTGGTGCTTAATTAATGGCACACACATGATTGTGTTGCATTGATTATGTGTGTATTTCGGGTTTACTTGTGTTCAAGCTCCATACCCGGTTAAAGGCACAATAGTTGGGAGCTTGTTACATTACAGTTATACATTTGTTAATTGTAACTTGTAAGTCTGGAAAGGGGAAAATAGTCCCAACTTAAATTACATAAAGGTATAGAGAATTATGGACTTCTGTATTCTTTTTACAAATGAATGGTGCAGCAAAACTTCTACAGGGAATGATTTTCAAAAGTTGGAACTATTTTACTGAATTCTTTTGTTTTTAACCCAGACTTTTATAACTATAATAGTGTACATTTGTTAAGACATGATTCAATACTGTTCTTTGGATGCATTGAGAAACAGGTTATAGTTTCCTGATTTTTCTTAAAATAGAGGTTTATTTGCTATTTTGAAATAAAATTGGGATAGACAGAAGAAAGATTCCATTTTACCAGTATGTTCAGCTATGTAGCATATACTATTTACAATGCCTTTTGACATGGTATTTCAAGTCCCTAAACAACCTCGTAATTTGGGGGCTTTTATTGACTTAAAAACCCAATTAATCAACGGAAATAAAATAAATTAATGGATAGTTGGTGGGTAGTGTAGTTTGTTAGCTTTTTAATAAACTACTGACTTGTTCTCCTAGAACAATGGATAATTTCTTTTTTTTTACAAAGCCCTTTGAACAATGGATAATTTCTTTTTTTTTTACTTCTGGGAGGTTCAGTCAAAAATATTAAATTGAACTTTTTTTCTTTAAGTCTGAAAAATATAAGTGTGCACTTTTTGCTATGACCTGGAAACAACTCACAATTATGATTTGACATCCATAAATATCTAAGTCAAAAATATAATATAACTACTAGTCATATAACTCGACAATATTGATAATATTTCCGAATTAACTGAAAAAAAATCCAAAATTAAATAACTGGTTTTAAAGCTTTTTGTTAGATATAAACAAGCTAACTATCATACTATACAATTCACAAGATATAGGAATATTAAGAGACAGTTAAAAATATATATATATATATAGAGATGAGCTATGCTACTACATGGAGTAAAACGCGTTTGTACTTCACGCCGTATTTTTATTTTGAAATTCCAAACGACCGATCCGAACCGCTCAACATGATCTCCATATTGAAATGTGCTTGGAGACCAAATTTTACATTTTTTAGAATTTTTTTACTATTTATTAAGCCACTTTGAAAATCTGAAAATCCGGGTGAACAGTGAAAAACAGTAAAAAATTCTGGACTGCCGGATCAGTGATTTTCAAAGTGGCTTAATAAATAGTAAAAAAATTCTAAAAAATGTAAAATTTGGTCTCCAAGCACATTTCAATATGGAGATCATGTTGAGCGGTTCGGATCGGTCGTTTGGATTTTCAAAATAAAAATATAGCGGCGTGGAGCACCAACGCGTTTTACTCCATGTAGTAGCATAGCTCAATTCTATATATATATATATAGAGAGAGAGAGAGAGAGAGAGAGAGAGATGAGCTATGGTGAGACGTGGAGTAAAACCAAGTTTTTACTTCATGGCACTATATTTTTATTTTGAAAATCCAAACAACCGATCCGAACCGCTCAACATGTTCTCTATATTGAAATGTGCTTGGAGACCAAATTTTACATTTTTTGGAATTTGTTTACTATTTATTAAGCCACTTTGAAAATCGCTGATCCGGTGGTCCAGAAATTTTTACTGTTTTTTACTGTTCACAGTGGATCAGCAATTTTCAAAGTGGCTTAATAAATAGTAAAAAAATTCCAAAAAATGTAAAATTTAGTCTCCAAGCACATTTCAATATAGAGAACATGTTGAGCGGTTCGGATCGGTTGTTTGAATTTTCAAAATGAAAATATGGCGTGGAGTACAAACTTGTTTTACTCCACGTCTCACCATAGCTCATCTCTATATATATATCAGTTGGAGGTCAAGCCATCTAATTAGTTTAATTTTCACAAGTAATCATCTATTCAGGTTTCGAATTTGAGACCTCTCACACAAAAAACATTGTCTTTATCACTAGACCAAAAACTGATTCTCAACAATATATATATATATATAGAAGTTGGCTATTGTGCTTCCATAAGCATATGCCCACATATGCTTATAACTCATTTTTGTGTTTCTAATGTTCAAATGGTCGATCCGAACTGTGGGCATATTCTCCATATTAATATGTGATTGGAGATCAAATTTTACATTTTTCTGAATTTTTTTACTATTTATTAAGCCATTTTGAAAATTGCTGATCCGGATGAACAGTAAAAACAGTGCAACAAAATTCTGGACCATATGATCAGGAATTTTCAATTATTTTTAATTTGATTATACAGAGCATAATTATGATGTGAGAACTCATTTACTTGTGTTTTCAGTATTTTTTTTTTATTAATTGATTAGCTTTTGTTGATTTTAGTTGCTAAAGAATTCTTTTGTACGATGCTGCAGTATATTCTCAATAGTAAATCGTACTGAAATAAAAATATTTGCTGGTTATTACACTAACAATTTGTGCTGGTATAATTCAAGACACTTCTGTACAACCCAAAGCACAGCCTAGGGAAGAATTCAAAGCTGAGTAGCTGACAATCAAAGCAAGGAGAAGGGTAAAAATATTGAAAAAGCAGTTTTTGCTTCATGCAGCACACGAATCAAATGCAGCGTTGTTTTTATCCAATTGTCCTTACGTTACATGAAGCAAAAACTGCTTTGTCAATATCTTTACTGGAAGGAGAAGGGCTTTATTGTCATTATTTTTCTTAATCAAAAGTTAATTATGCATTAATCATAATTACCAGCAGAGTAATAGTTCAAACTTCGAAATAATTCATTCTTTTTAAAACGCCTTTAGTGATGCTTCAAAAGAAGTTCCATCGAATAATATGTATATAATTTTGCTTATATTTGAATTCAGCAAGTAAATTATTCAATTTTTTTTACAGAAATCGTTTAATTTGTTTGTTCGTTCAATTAATATATAAAAGAGTGTCCTTATATGTCAATGGACTCCGTCTAGTATATATATTAATCCAATTGCATATAAATATATATATATATATATATTGAGAAACATTTACCCGACCAGTCCTTCCTATCTGAAAAAATAAATCATATATGACCAATTAGGCTAAATTAGGCGAAATATTAAATATCATATATGACCAATTAGGCTAAATTAACAGTTCTCTGGTCAAATATTAAATATCATATATGACCAATTAGGCTAAAATAACAGTTCTCTGGTCAAATATTAAATATCATATATGACCAATTAGGCTAAATTAGGCGAAATTAGGTGTATACCTATTAAATTTCTGTTATCTAGATATTTCTTCATCAAAAATTACAAAAATTCAAATTTGAACATTTATCCATCAAAATTTCAACATATTAAATATTTGGATCTAGTAAATTTATCATTTTATTTTTATAACAAATAAGTTCGAAGTTTGTAATTTTATCACACAACATTATTTTTTCTCTTTTATATATACTTCTTCATGTACTATCTTTACAAAATGAACAAAAAAACATTAAACACCTACAATTTTAGCATGACATGCAGAATTGCAACAAAATGGGGGAGAAATTGCACGGTGTACTCTGAGCCGACCACCGGCCGACCACCGTTGCTGTGCTCCGCCACATTATACTTGCACATCCAATATCCTCCATTTCTTCACCATTTTTTCTCATTGCTTTAACCAGAACATTGTAAGAACCAACTTTTGATCTATTAATTAAAGGTAATATTCTCTGAATGAGTTCGAAATTTGAATTGGAGATTCTTTATAAATATTAGAATTTAAAAGGAGTAGAGCAGGCTTAATCCGGACAGAAAAATAAATAAATTAATCCGTACTAAGAAGACGTTATTCGATGAGATTAAAGAACTAAGGAGCTTAAAGAACTCTTAAGTGAGGCTCTGCCAAACACCACACTTTCATCGAGTCCGCATCGTCTGTATTAACTCAAAAGAGCATCTTTTGAGTTAACGCATCTCGGCCGTCTGATTTTAAACGGAGTCAATCTAGCCAAAAGTATGTTATGAACTTTTAATGATTTTAAACAGAGTCAAGACAAAGGTTTTCATGGAGTAGAAGAAAGGAGGAATTAAATTAGGGGGTTGAACAAGGGTAATTTTGTCTAATATGTATATTATGAACTTTTAATGATAATATAATTTGATTTAAATATAATTTGATTGAAATTTAGATGGGTAAATACTAAATATTTATATATAATTTTTTAATGAAGAAATATCTAAATAGTCAAAATTTGATAGGTATACATCCAATTTTATCTAAATTATATTTATCATGTCTACCGTATACAAATTAAATGGCAAAAAACCTCTTAATAGAGAAAACTAGTTCTATACGCTGCAGGAGACATTTTGCTCTCCACCAAAAAATGGCAAAAAAATAAATGTTGTCATTTCTTGCTAAAGTTTTATTTCTCTTTCCAAAGAAAGGCCAAGAACATATTAGATTAGAGCATCTACATTCAAGTAACTCAAATGAGTTTCTAAATAACTGTTAACCGCTTTTTAAAAATTAAGATATCTAAAGTTTCTAACTCTCACATTTCTGAAATTAATTTTAGAGTTTTCATTAAGCCACATTAGGAACAAATTAAAAATAAGAAATAATTTGAGCCAATTATTTAATTTGTATGAAGTTTATAAACAGTTTCTTAATAAGAAGCTTTGTTGCACATAGGATCTCCTTTTTCAAAAGGACCAAATTTGATATGGATCCCAATCTTTCGTCATTTTTTTAGTATAAGTTGAAAAATTAATTTTTTAAATTATTTTCAATATGGGTTTTATATATTTTATATTTTCAATATTTCACATGAAAGATAATATCTTAATTATTAGGCTGAATGTAGCTCTTTTCTTTTATAATTTTAAAAGTGATATCTTAAATAAATATTTTTGAATGATATTTTATTTTCCCTAAAGCAATGTTGCCTTAGCCCACATGCATGTAATACATCATACATGAACCAATTAATATAAATGATATGTTTACAAACCAATCAATTTAACATGTAACACTTATAAAAAGGCTATTTTCTCTCTCCTTTTTCCTCTTTGAGATTTTATATTCGTTATTTCATACAGACGAGAGGTCAATTAGTTAACTCTCATTTATTATTAAAATTTTTATATTTGTGCATTATTTTTTATATAATTTAGAGTAAAATATTATTAGTACTGTAAAATTATGATTGCATTAATTATAGCAAGGCTTTATTTGTACTATTTTTTTATTCGCCCGAGGAAAGTCAAAAAGGAACTTGCAAACTGTGATATCAGTCAATAGGACCGTATTTTCAAACTGCAATTCTAATAAAAATGAATTTTTTGTTGAAAAAGGATTAAATAGTTTATTCAGAGAGATGGTAAATTTTTTTTTTGAGTTAATAAATTTCAACCGTCTGATTTTAAACTGAGTCACTCCAATTCCTATCTATAACACAGGGACCCTTTAATATTAGTATGAATCTAGTATACACGAATCTTAACAATTATTGAATTGTCGAGATGCACTAACTCAAAAGATTTTGTTTTGAGTTAATGCAGAGAATACGAATTCTTATCACGATATCACCCGAAATTTTTATTAATAGAAATAATAATAAATTAATGTCAACATAGAACAAAGAATTCGTCAGATATCCAAATCTAACAAAGACGTTACTTTTCGTAATGTCCAGGGGACGTTATCAACGGTAACGGCCCGATTAACCTCAGCCTAATTAGCGAAACAAGATAAACTCTGGCCGTTGGGAACGATAACGGCCACACAAAAAAAAAAGATGGGGACGATAGGAAAGATGACGGCCAGCACCGAAAAAAAAATAGATGAGGACGCTATCGTTGGCGACTGCCAGGAGAGGCTCGGAAAAAAAAATATTTCGGGCCATTATGGACAATAACGGCCTGTCGGCAGTACAGTAAAAGCCCTGGACGTTATTCTCCATAACGGCCAACGTCACTTACGATTTTTCATCATCCCGGAGGAGAAAAAAGTTAATCTCTGGACGTTATTCTCGGTAACGTCCAAATGATCTATAAATTGCACGCTCCTCTGGCTTAGTCTGTACAACGTTCAGAGTTTCTCTCTCTCTGCTAATCTAAAAAAAAATTGTACAGAGTATCTCTCTCTCCACTAATCTAAAAAAAAAAAATGTCTCCCTGTATGGAAAAAAAATTACGGCTTGTCGAAGACCTCTTCCGTTGAAAATAAAGAAATCATCAATATAAAAGGTAAATTTTTAATTATATGTCAAGTATTTACGTTTATTATTTATATTGGATGAATATCAAAATTATTTGATTATTAGTTAAAATAATATTAGTAATGTTAGTAATGTTAATGTTAATGTAATGTTAATGTTAATGTTAGTGGTAATGTAATGTTGTAATATTAGTAATGTTAATGACAATTTGTAAAAATATTAGTACAAATATTAGTAATGTTAATTTGTAAAAATATTGTAAATTTGTAATGTTAATTTGCAAAAAATATTAGTGATGTTAGTTTGTAAAAATATTAGTAATGTTAGTTTGTAAAAATATTAGTAAAAATGTTAGTATTGACAATAATAAAAAATATTAGTAACGTTAATTTGTAAAAATATTAGTAAAAATATTAGTAATATTAATGTTAATTTGTAAAAATGATAGTAATGTTAATTTTAAGAAGTAGTTGTACTTATTAGTAACGTTTGTTGTAGTACTTATTAGTAATGTTTGTTGTATTAATAAATTATATCTAATTTATTCATTATTGTGCAGGCTAAATCATCAAAATAATTAATCATGCTCATGGTGAGAGTTCATTTCGGTGGTGAAATACGGCAAGGTCGTAAAGGAGCGGAGTACACCGAATCTCCTCGATTCACATTGATGGCAACTAGTGAGCAAGGTTGGCATGATGTGAAAGGTGAAATTTATCGCCAGCTTGGATATTCTGAGAGTGAGTACAACCTAAAAACACTTGCACGGGTTAATGTTGGTACAACAACTCGGCGTTATTATGAGATATTAGAAATCGTGTGCGATCAGACGTGGCGAGGCATTTATGACCAAAGTATGTTTGCCAGGACCCAGTATTCTTTTGTCGATTTGTACATTGAGTTAGTTCCAATTGTCGGTTCGATGCAATCGCAATTATTCATTGATAGTGTGGTACCTGAGACACAACCAGACCCTGGACATACCCAATACAGTGTTTCACAAGCGGGTCCCAGTCTATTCGAACCCTATCAGACACAACAAACACCGAGGCGTGACCTTTATTTGAGTCCTTATCCCGATGTGAACGACTTGTCACCGCCTGTTCAGGCAGATATGGGTTGGTCAAGGCAGAATAATCAGGACAGTCCATGGGTTGATCCGCCGAGGGCCGGTGGTCCTTCTAATGATGATGACGACGTACCACAAAGTGATAACGAAGAAGATGCAGACTCATGTGAGGATGATGCCGACTGGGATACCGAACCTGATTTAGAAGGGGATGTCCCGCCTGATACGCAGAGACAATCGCAAACACCACGTGTTCAGGGTTGACGTTTTCCCATATCTGATCGCATGACGAGTCACCCGGTGGGCAGTTTCAATGACACCTCGGGATTTCAGGAAGCAGATGTATCATACTTCAGCAGGACCCAACACGTACATGATCCACTTGGTGTAGGTAAGGAGTACTCTTCAAAAGAGGCTCTACGGTTGGCCATAAATGATTATCATATCACAAATAATATTGAAGTAAAAACTACCAGTAGCAATAGAACCCAACTGATAATGGAATGCAAGAGCAGCAGGTGTATGTGGCGTTTGTATGCCAAGTTCGGCATATTTTCATCTAAGTGGGAAATTAAAACAATTAGAGCACCACATACGTGCCAGGCCGATGCTTCTCGTTTCGATCACTCACAATTAACTGCAGAAGTGATTGCCGATGTTATAAGACAAGATATTAGGGAAGATGTTACAAAAAATATTAAAAACATTAAAGGGCTAGTCCGTAAGAAATACGGGGGAGTTATTCCCAAATATAACAAGCTGTGGCGTGGCCGAGAGCTGGCAATCGCACAAATATTCGGTAGTTGGGAAGGCTCGTACAACCTTCTCACCCCATTGTTGGAAGCAATTAAAAGATCAACTCCTGGAACAAAATATGGAGTTGCGCACGTACCCATGGCTGATCCGCTAAAAAGGTTGTTCAAGGCAGCTGTGTGGGCTTACGGTCCGTGCATTGCTGCAGTGCCTCATCTCAGGCCAATCATTAATATTGATGCATGTTTCCTGTCTGGCCGGTACCAAGGGAGACTGCTGATGGCGTGCGGCTACGACGCAGAGAACCAGTTGCTTCCTCTGGCTTTCGCATTAGTCGAGGAAGAGAGATTACCTGACTTGATCCCGTGTGATCCATGTGCAACGAGGAATCTTGGACGGGAACGCCATGGTGTGTCGTGTCCTGACCCTCTTGTGTAGGACCTTGCTGGTACGGCTCAGGTTGAAGCAACTCTGTCATGAATTGTGATGTCTCATACCAACTGAAGTCGGATATTTCCTGCAACAAGTATTTCCCATCTTAATAAATGTAGAATCGACAATCAATAACAAAATTGTTACATTTTAGAATAGTTACTTGGCCGATCAGACTAGGACCTGTGTTGCCCTGTGCAACACCGTCATGTGTGGCTCTGACATTGCCCTCCGGTTCCTACAATAAATATATCAGTATTTCAATAAATACAATCGATAATTACTTAAGATTTTGTAAAGTTTTGTACACTTACCGGATCGACCTGAGGAGGTACGACTCGTGCGAGGTAGTTCATCAATCCGTCATTCGAGTTTAGCCAATTCTCTCTATAGTGGGGATCATCATCTGCGGGCAAGTCGGGGATGGGTTCCTGACCGGGAGGAATATCACCGTCTGAAATGTCCTCATAATTGACCGGAAGATCGGCCGCTCTCATCATGTCATGGTATTTAGGCTCCATACCATTGTCTCTGAGAAGGCCACAACTTAATCTGAGAAAAAACTTCCCCACCTTTTTAAGAGTTTTTGTTTTGGCACAAGCTATACCGTACGACACCATCTTCACTCCTCGTAGTGCCTACAAAATTAAAAGAAGTTAGTAACATGTATGAAAGATTAATATCAGAAAGTAAATATTTTGATGATTGAATTGAAACTTACATCACGTTTGTCCTTCGGGGCACTGGGAATGTACCCTACTTCGTTATGCTCATCCCTGTACTCTGGAATTGGATGATCAAGACCTTGTATGCACCTTCTCGACAAGAAGACACTGTGCATACAATTGTTTTGAAACCAAGTCCGGTATGCAAAAAGCTGGTCGTCCGACCATAGTCCCGTCGGAGCAACCAAGTGATCGGCAGGATGTGATGCATGTTCTACGTAGGTGTGGTGCTCAGCAGCCCAATCTTTTCTTGGCACATGCACAGAATGAATAATGTTATGTAACCGGCGTACCTCGTCCTCGCCTAACGGCGGTGCTACTGGAATGGGCTGTGAAAAGCCAAACTGACGCATCACCTGATTAGGATAATGGTGTTCCACTATCCAAAAGTGTATCAGTGGCACAACGGCTAGCCACACATCTGTGTCATCCTGAACTCGATGGCTCCTGGTCCAACATCGCTTTGTAAGGTTTCCATCTTACCATATAATCTTCAAGATCCTGCAACTGGCTTCGAAAGTAGCCAGGTCAAGCCCGATTGTGAGCTTGATTATATTCATGGCGACAGTATCACATCTCCCCGATTGCAGGACACCTGAAACATAAAATTTAAGATTCTTAATAAACATAAAACACATCAAATTAAAGTTTTGTAAAGTTTTTTGTAGTTACCTTTCTGGATTCGGGTAGCCCCAATGTGGAGTCCAACCACCTTTGGAGTAAGGACGACCGGCCGGTAATCTAGACCAACACCAATGCTGTAGAAGAAGAGTTGGTCCCCACATAGTCTGCGTGCGACACTCAACGGCAACGCACAAGTTTCTATAGAGTAGTGCTAGAACAGCACCACCCCAGTTGTATTGCACTAGTTCGTCTAGGTTTCCAAGAAATTGCAGATACATCACCGGAACTAAATCTCCCGAAGAATCAGCAAAAAGTAAAGTCCCGAACAAGTCCAGTATGTAAGTCCGAGTGTACTGGCGTACCTGCTCATCTGTAGGCTCACCCGGATTTTCAGCTGGCATGGCAGGAAATAGAATGCGCAGTTCCTTCAAACATATAGAATATCCGGACGTCGTGCGAACAGCACTTCCATCGGCCGACTGCGATCTCTTCTTCTTTTTAAGCACCGCATCTGCACTCCCAGCTCCAAGAAAATGCTCCACTAATGCACGCGCATTTGTGTCTGCAAACCCGGTCACCGGAGCCCCCTTTATCGGCAATCCCCACAGACATGACACATCTTGCAGTGTCACCGTCATCTCTCCCACAGGAAGATGGAAAGTGTGCGTCTCCGGTCTCCACCGCTCAACGAGGCCAGCGAGGAGCCCTTTGTCAATGTTCATATCATCCATTCGAGCTATCTGATACAAACCGAGACTACACAAGAATGGGTCGCAGCGCGGGTCTCGTGGAATCACAGACCGGTGGTGTCGAACATCCACCCCGGTATAATCCTGTCATTGTTATACAATTTGATTTAAATCAAAACTCGTAATTCAAACATTTATATCTCTTTATTAAAAAACATGTGAATTTTGGATATGAGATGATTCATTGAGTAACTTACATTGTCAGATAACAGTGCGACCTTATGCTGTGCATGCGGCATCCATAATAAGTTGCTAAAATTCTCTTGTGGAGGATTACTCGGACCACAACTGCTTGACATCCTGCATGCATAACATTTTAACCTTAAAATTAAAACAATCTAAATTTTTAAAATTTTGCATTTAAACCTATCTCATAACAATTACGTTTGCATTTACATTTACATTGACATCCTGCATCCAACATGTTTGACATCGGGTACAATTGCGTAAAATTATACCTACCACGTAAAATTAAACCTAATTGGATGTAATTTAACAAAATTAAACCTAATCGAATGCTAATTTACAAAATTAAACCTAACAATAACCTAACTAATCTAATCAACAATAACAATAACCTAATTAACAAAATTAAACCTAATTGGATGCTATTTAACAAAATTAAACCAAATCGAATGCTAATTTACAAAATTAAACCTAACAATAACCTAACTAACCTAATTAGCAATAACAATAACCTAACTAACAAAATTAAACCTAATTGGATGCTATTTAACAAAATTAAACCAAATCGAATGCTAATTTACCAAATTAAACCTAACAATAACCTAATTACACCTAATTAACCTAATTAACAATAACCTAATTACACCTAATTAACAAAATTAAATCTAGTCAAATGCAATTTCACATAATTAAACCTAACAATAATTTTGATAACAAATTCAACCTTAAATTATTGTTAATTTATAAAGTTCTATAATATTAAAAAAAAAATTACCTAAATTTAGGGTTCTGTGGTGATGAGTTCAGCGGGGGAAGAGGCGGACCAGAGGGTTCAGCGGGGGATCGGACCTGGACGCTGGGAAGAATAACGGCCAGGCTTTTCTTTCCTCTCTTCCGTCGCTATCCTTCTCTTCTCTTTTTCGCTGCTCGCCGCGCCCTCTTTTTTTTTTCGGAACTTACCGACAGAGACAGAGAGAGAGTAAAAAGACTTGAGCGAATCGAAATAAGAGTCTGGCCGTCATCCTTGACAACGGCCTCGAGTTATTATTTATTTTTATTTTTTTCCGCAGGCCGTCATCGTTGGCGACGGCCACACCTTTTTTTTTTTTCTTTTTTCTTTTCTCCCTGGACGTTACCGTTCTCAACGGCCAGCCCTTAGCAGCTGCAATTAGCGATTCCATCTTAGTTAAGCTGGCCGTTACGGTTCGTAACGTCCCCTGGACGTTACGAAAAGTAACGTCTTTGTTAGATTTGGATATCTAACGAATTCTTTGTTCTATGTTGACATTAATTTATTATTATTTCTATTAATAAAAATTTCGGCGATATCACCGCCTACGGGTTTTCATCAAAAATAAAATAAAATAATAAGACATGCCTCGAAACTGTAATTAAATAAGATGCTGCGATGGATGTCAACTATAATTAAATCTTTCTCTACTCTATGCACACCGTTGAACATGGGAGAACTTAGAAGAGTTATTAGCGTAAATATAAATATATATATTAAAACTGGCTTAATAAATAGTAAAAAAAATTTCAAAAAATGTAAAATTTGGTCTCCAAGTACATTTTAATATAGAGATCGCATCTAATGGTTTAGATCGATCATTTAGACTTTGAAAATCGGAAAACCAATTGGTTGCACCATAGTCCCGGAGCAAACTTTTTGATATTAGCCAACCTCTATATATATATTTTATAACATGTCAAGGTTAAGTAATCTAATTATCTAATATTCACAAAGAATTTTTTTATTCAAATTTGAAATCTGCAATTTTTTACCTATTTTTTTTGTATACATAGAGCATTTTATATCTGTTATTTGGATGCATTTAGAACAGGCCATAGTTTGTGTTTTTTTTTTCTTAAAATAGATGTATATTTGCTATTTTATGATAAATTCAGGATAGAGAGAAGAAAGATTCCATTTTACCATTATGTTCAACTATATGGCATTTACTATTTACAAAGCCTTTTGACATGGTTATTCTAGTCCTAAAAACAACCTCGTAATTTGTGGGCTTTGGATGACTAGCAAACCCAATTACGGAAGTTAAATATATAATTGGATGATAGTACTGTCTTAAATAAATTATTGACTTGTTCTCTTAGAAATAACTTGACCATGACATCAATTGATTCTTTGGTTAGCAAGTAGGGGTGTTAACGGGTATGGTAAGGATTGGGTGGAAGCATTTTTATACCCGTATCCGTTACAAATTGTTCTTACTTGAATTCTATCATTACCTGCTACAAATTATCTTACTCGTACTTTACTCTTACCCGTTATGGTTGTCAGATAACGAAATTGTAGCTGGTAAATACGGGTAATACTAATATAATAATTATTTTTATTATTTATGAAATAATACATTAAAACATATATATTCATTTCACACATATACAAGTACTTTGTTGAAAAGAAAAAAATTATAATCATGTTAAGTGCAAGTAAACCAATTAAAGTACTCATTCAATGCTTATTAATATATATAATATATAATTTTTTTTATAATTACCCGACGGGTAACGGGTATGAAATAGGCTTTATCCGTACCCTTATCTGTTTAGATAATGAAAAAATATTTACCTGTACCCATATCTGATAAGTTCACGAAAAGAAATCTTACCCGTACTCGCTTATTGGATACGGTACAGGTTGGGTAAACGGATAAAAGGGTGCCATTAACATCCCTATTAGCAAGAAAGAAAATAAAATATCCTGACTAATACCTAATCAACAATTAGTATTTTGACTTGGTTGAGTTGAACAATGGATATTTTTTTTGTTTTACTTCTAGAAGGCTCACTCAAAAATATAAAGTGTTTTGCTTTAAGCACAACAATACAATGGTGCACTTTTTTCTATAACCCGGAAACAGCGCACAATTATGATTTGACATCCATAAATATCTAAGTAAAAAATATAATATAACTACGAGGTTGGCTATTCTACTTCCATAAGCATATGCCCACATATGATTATAACTCATTTTTACGTTTCTAATGTTTAAATGGTCGATCCGAACCGTTCATCTTGTTCTCCATATTAATATGTGCTTGGAGACCAAATTTTACATTTTTCTGAATTTTTTTACTATTTATTAAGCCACTTTGAAAATTGCTGATCATATGGTCCAGAATTTTGTTGCACTGTTTTTACTGTTCACCCGGATCAGCAATTTTCAAAGTGGCTTAATAAATAGTAAAAAAATTCAGAAAAATGTAAAATTTGGTCTCCAAGCACATATTAATATGGAGAACAAGATGAACGGTTCGGATCGACCATTTGAATATTGGAAACACAAAAATGAGTTATAAACATATGTGGGCATATGCTTATGGAAGTAGAATAGCCAACCTCATATAACTACTAGTTATATAACTCGACAATATTGATAATATTTCCGAACTAACTGAAAAAAATTCAAAATTAAATAACTGGTTTTAAAGCCTTTTATTAGATATAAACAACCTAACTATCATATTATACAATTCACACGATATAATAATATTTTTTTTAATGACTGGATATATATATAGAAATATTAAGAGACAATTTTATAAGATATATTATTAGTCGCTAGCTAATAATGTTTAGTTATTACAGTTGTAAAAAAAAAGGTAGGTAAAAAAAAGTTGTAAGACCTACACAATTTTTCCATTAATTAAGCTTATTACAGCTGTGGACACAAAAATAAAAAAAAAACCATACTTTAAGCCACCAAAATCTAACCAAACAATAAATAACTTAAAACATGACATAACTTTAGTTCTCAACCAAACATGAATAACTTAAGCCGACCTAAGTGAAAATAACTAACTTAGACCTCCGAGAGCAGGTTGGGTCCGATGGGTTTCGGGACCGTCCAATCTGCTTTAAGATTCGTGCGCACAAATTTTAAAGCATATGCGAAAGTTGTGGGCGCGAATTTTAAAACAGATCGGACAGTCATCGAACCCATCGAACTCACTTTGAGTCCGATGGGCATCGAACCCAAATTGACCTCTAAACCTCCTAAATTTTAGGCTTCAACCAAACACAACCAGAGCGATTTAGAATTCTCAAGTAAACTTTTGTTAAGAAATAGATCACGTAGTTCCTATGAAATTCTACCAAAACATGAATAACTTAAGTCAACCTAAATGAGAATAACTAACTTAAACCTCCTAAATTTTAGGCCTCAACCAAACACAACCAGAGCAATTTAGAATTCTCAAGTAAACTTTTGATAAGAAATAGATCACGTAGTTCCTATGGAATTCTACCAAAAGGATTCTAGAGTGGGCCTGTTGTTTAACAAGTGGAAGCATGTTTTTGGGCCGTCTGATCGGCCCAAATTATTCGTTAATTTTTTCAGGAAAATCTTTTCGATTTGATAGCAAGTCTTACTCAATTTTTTTTTAGAGAATAAATAGTCTGATTCTCTTTTTGTTGTTCATCCTCTTGGTAGCTCAAGTAATGTAAAGTTTAGGTTTCCTAAACTATAAATCAGAAAGTTCTGATGAAAAAAAAGAGTGAGAGTAGCTAATATATATGCATATTACGGATCGACTGGTGGTATGGATCCATATCTTGATCTGAACGTTAAAGATGATTTTCACATGAAAATGCACTGACTGACCAAATTTTACATTTTAAAAATTTTTTTTACTATTTTTTCGATATGTACAAAAATCACAACTTTCGGATTATTTATAATGTTTAGATCAAGTAATTTTCTACCTATCTAAAAAAATAGTAAAATTCGGTATCTAAGTGCATTTTCATATGGAGATCATGTGTAATGGCTCGGATAAGATGTTTAAATTTTGAAAATAGATATATGAATCCATAGCATTGCTTTAGGGCATTCCAATGTGGGCCAGTTCTTCTGCATATTGATCTCGAGTACAATTTGGGTCCGATGCCCATCGGACTCAAAGTGAGTTCGATGAGTTCGACGACCATCCGATCTGCTTTAAGATTCGCGCCTACAACTTTCGTGTCTGCTTCACTGGTAGAACAAAACCCGAACCCGGCCCGTTCAATCAACTTGGCACTAAGTGCGTCGAAGCAAGCGGGTCCCTGATGGATACCCGACGACTCCAACAACTGCCTGAGCGCCTTCGCTGGTGAGTCGGAGGTGGTGATCAGAACCGTTGATCTGCAGAAGATTGAGGGGGAACAGTGTGAAAATCAACGGCTTAGATCACAAGAAGGATGTTAAGTTCAAGTACCTCAGCGATTATCCCAGTGACCCAGTCTCGGTCGGAAGTTAAGATTTCCTAAAGGAACCCAATTTTAAGATCCGGACCGTTAGATTCGAATCGGACGGTCCGGATCTGAACTCAAAAATTGGGTTACTTTAGGGATCCGGACCCGAAGTTAAGTGGGTTTGGATATTGCCCGATAAAAGGAGTACCTTTAAGGTAGGTGTTTAAGTTATTGACCAAAATTATGAACTCTTTGGATTCATATATACACGGAAGAATGTAGAATGCTCAAATATATATAAGGCTGAAATGTATTTCCTCCTCAAACATATTTTTTTTTCTCATCTTAGCTCGTGAAGTAATGTATTTTATTAAAATTTTATTTTATCTAAAGATGTTGTACAAGTTTTTATTAAATATTAATATTCAAGAAAAATTTTGCAAGTAGAGATAGAAAGAGATATCGAGAGGAAAGAAAAGTATTGCATGACTAGCTACTCATTCATCTATTACTTCATTATATTTTAAATATCTTCTTATTTATGTGAAATATTTTTATAATATTTTGTTATCTATAAAACATAAAAAGTTTAAAACTATTAGCAAACAAGTCAGTTTTTATATTCAAACATAAAATATTAATAAAAATCTGTCACAATTGTACTAAGTGTAAATGGGGGTCAATTGACCCCCATTTATTTTCAGAAATTTTGTACTTATTGATAAATTTCTATATAATTTAGTAGAAAATATTATGGAACTGTCAAATTCACGTTTGAACCTCATAGTTTGAAAGTCTGACTCGGCCCCTGATTTTAATATTGTATTAAGAGATGAGAGAAATTTAAACATGTCCATAGCCTTGTTGAGGCTTTTACCAATTATGTGACTGCATGATCATATCAGTACTAAACTAAACCTATCATATTATATAAGCAAACATCAATTTAAATAGGATACATACTATAGAGTATGACTACTGTTCTGGAGGTGAATAGAGATGGGGAAAGAAAAGGAGAGATGCAGGAAGGTTTTTACCTCAATTTTTTTGTTCAGTAACAAGTTCTTTGCTGCCGCTTGTGACGAACAATTTTAACAACTCGAGCATGAATTCTTCTTTTGGGTTGGCTGCTATAGTAATGTTCACTTTAATTTGCAAAAAAAAAATGATTCTCATTTGGGAGTGAATTTGTAAGGGGAGAGTTTATTAACTGGTATCGACCGTCCGTCTCCGATCCGTGTTTCTAATAATAAAAAATAAAATAAACCTGAACAAGGGACTTCAAGGAAAAAAATTCGAGTTTCTGAGTTGACCCGACCGATTCCCACCGATTCACCTGATTCCTATTCCATGATCAACTAACTGATTCCTATTCCGATTACATGAATGAATGCATGTGACCTAGCTAGCTATGTGGTACATCTGAAAATTAATTTGAGACTTAGCTCATAATTTTTTGATAAAAGACTTAGCTCATAATAACAATCAATAATACTTCCATTGTAATTGATGTCATCTTTACATCAATAAATAACTAATCACCTCGACTAAAATTATCTCACTTCTGGGTTGGTGAAGGTCACATAATTTATAGAGCATGCAGAGCCGTTCAAACTAGATGGGTACACTGCTTCCTCTGTTACTCTTAAATTGAAGTAGGCTGGCTGCTTAGGCTCCGGTAAAATACTTTCCGTGGTAAGAAACATGATCACATCAGACATGATGGGTCGATCGGCTGGATTCTCTTGTACGCACAGTAATCCCACATGGATGCATCTCTCTGTCTGTCTTTGGGACACTTCTGTTAATGTTTGACAAATTAGCTCTGGAATATTTCCTCCTTTCCATCTGTGCCAAGCCTGACAAAGATTAAATCCAGTTCAGAAACAAAATTCTCTTTTTAAGTTTGTAACATATGATTGTTGTATATTAAGATTCAAAGTTGTGTATATGTTTCATTACATATCCAAGAAGGTTGAGAAATTCTCCATTTTCGTGGAAACCTGTATTCCTTTTGCCGCTTACAATCTCCATAAGCAATACACCAAAGCTGAATACATCTGATTTGATTGAGAAAAGACCCTCAGATGCATACTCTGGAGCCATGTAACCGCTGATAAAAAATAAGGAAAAAACATCATTATATGATGATACAACATACAACTGATCAGAATATTATATTACTGGTAATAACTTTATCTTATCCATAGACTGATTTACTTGTAAAAACATCATACTTACTATGTTCCTACCACCCTATTGGTATTTGCTTGGAGCTCCTTGGGACCGAATATTCTGGCTAATCCAAAATCAGATATCTTTGGGTTCATTTCAGAGTCTAAGAGAATGTTGCTCGCTTTCAAATCCCTATGAACAATTCTTAGCCTGGAGTATTGGTGGAGATATAGGAGTCCTCGAGCAATGCCTTTAATTATCTCAAAACGCCTTTCCCAATTTAGAAGTGCTCCTCTTGTTTTATCTGTAATACAACACATATAAAGGAGCTGGCTTATCTATTGTTTTTGTTTTTTTTTTTTGAGTCTTGACAGTGGCAGTCAAGGGTACCATTAAAACAGAAACAAAATTACAGCCTAGTCCCTCAACTTAGACTAATTACAACTGAGTCCCTCAACAGAATCTAAACCATAGTGCTCCCTCTTGTAGAATCTTTCCCCCCAATACTTCTGCCCTCATTTTGCTGTCATCATATCCACCAGCAGGTGCACAGTACACGGTTTAACCATTCCTCTTTTGGCATATTGCCCTTCTGTTTTACTTCTCTCCACGACTGGTCCCAGATATCCGGTACCGACATACCTGTACCAGTCTTTGTACCAGTATCCTTTTTTTGATGGAATTTTGGATGTAATTCCACACTGATAATGCGTACTGGAAACTAAAGAGCAGGTGACTTGTTGTTTCCCGTATTTGATCTCCGCACATTGAGCAATTTACATCGCAAAATATGTGTCTTCTTTCCAATTCGTCCCATGTCAGAATTTTATTTTTAATAACAAAGTAACCAAAAATCTTGACTAATGGGGGGACTTTGGCCTGCCAGATCTCATTGTAATGCCAGAGGGTCGGTCTTTCCTCCTTCCAAAATCACTCTGTACATTGACTTAGATGTATATGTACCTGTTTTACTCAATTTCCATATAATTGTATCTTCCTGCTCATTGAAGTTAAGAACCATCTGTGGAGCGATTGAGTGCAGCAAAGGCTCAGCTTCTCTAAGCGAGATTGATGGAAACGGAGGTCTACAATTATCATGATAACCACAATCAGTAGTCCATCTCATGAGTCATACCAAAATGCAATGCCTCTCCCATTTCCAATTTGCCATAATAAAGGTTTCAGTTTATCAGAATTTTCCAGAAAAAATAACCTGCTGACCTTCATTTTTCGGTGCGATGGTACCAGTACCGGTACCGGGGCTCTTTGTGCATAGATTATGCATTATCTGAGGCCACAATTCTTCATTGGCAGTGTACAAACACCACCACCATCTAATTAGGAGAGCCAAATTTTGTAGATTCCTAACCCCCTCCATTTCTTTTTGAAAGGCAGCATGTACTCCAATTTGACAAGGCCACTCCTCTTGTCCCCTCTTCTCCTCTCCCCCATATAAAATATCTTCTAAGCTTGTCTTTCTTTCAAAAACTCCCCAATTTAACAGGTTTCTTTAGATTCCAACAACTCAGAATTTCCTTGGTCTTGACTTGTTAGTTTTTAAAATGGAACTTACGGGTGAATAGGTTCTTAGAATGGAACAGAGAGAAACCTTGTGATCTGAGAGGACTCCAAATTCAGAACACTATATGATTAAAACTAGTTGGTTAACTAACAATCCTAGTGATTTATTACAGATGACTCAGTAAGTACAAGTACTCTTTAAAGAAATAAGTTTTGTAAAATGGAACTAGTACTCTAATTTATGAATCAGATGGAAAAAACGGATAAAAGAATTACAAAACCCCTTGCAAAATAGGTTTCTAGAAACATACCAAATATGAAATAATCTAAGCTCTTGTTTGGCATAAACTCATAAATCAATATTTTTTCCTCTCCTTGGATGCACCACCCGACCAGCTGGACTAAGTTTCTGTGTTGCAACTTCGCAATAAGTTGGATTTCATTTTTAAATTCAACTAGACCTTGACCTGAACTTGAAGAAAGCCTCTTGACAGCTATCTCAAATCCATCTTGCAGCAACCCCTAGAAGAAAAATTCAAATCACAATAAAACCCACAATTTCTTTTAAATTCATCATAAATAATTTTTATGCATTTTTCTAATTTGTCGGCTCTTTTAATGATTTTCTTTACTTTAATGGCCACATTAACCTAGGCATTTCTTGCTCTAAAAAACATAATAATGAAAATAAATAAGAAAGAGAAAAAAGAAAGCAGTATCGATGGAAGGAAATAGGAAGCACCTTATAGACAGGTCCGAATCCACCTTCGCCAAGTTTATTGTCCAATGAGAAGTTACCTGTCGCATTTGCTATTTGGTTGAAATCAAAGAGTGGAAAATCTGAATTTCTTTCTCTGCTCCACAGATCCAGTGTTTTGTTGTTAGTTACAAGCACTTTTTCTTCTTGAGAAATGTCGGGTTCTAAATCATCAAAGAACATATTACGTGTTAGCTAAGTTTTCATGCAATGAGCATGTTGACAAGTACTGTTCAATTAAATAAAGAGTTCAACCTGCATTTCTCAGTTTTCTGATAAACAAAAAGCCAAGGAAGCAGCCAATAATAAGCAATGGCACAAATACACTGATAATGATAATGAGGTGCCTATGCCTTTTCTTTCCTCCTGCAAAAATTTGCAAAAATTTTTAAGGTTGAAATTATCAACACATCAATAGTTTCTTTTGCAATTTTCCAAAGATGAGAACTAAAGAAAAAGATTCATGTCCTTGAATTCATTCGGTATATTGGGTCATTTTAAATGCTGATCGATCGTTTCTGGTTTAAATCGAATCTAGTTAGCATGTTTGAGTTTTCGACATTTATCAGGTGAGTTTGGATTCAGATGGATGGACAGGTCATCTAGGTAGGGTCAATTTTGGTAATGCAAGATTTGGTAAGTGTGACTATGACATTGAACCTGCTGCAATAATGCACCAGTTGTTCTGATTATCTGAGCTACTGATCCTAATTTAATAGCTGCTATTTTGCTGCTGGCCGACAGTTCAACAGAATAGATATGAAAGATATATCATGTTATAATATGCAGATGACTGGAATTCTGTTACAGTGCAACTATAGGTATAAAATTCTGGCACCTGTAAATGAAATTATCATGAACCAAATGAAATTACCAACAGCAAAGATATGAAGTTAATTAAAGAATGAACAACAAAAGAAGAAAGGAAATTAAGGAAAATAAAAGATGTGGATCTCGAAGAAGCAACGTTTATGTGAAGTACACTTATTACCACAATCTATCTTAATTAGCCCAGATTGGACTTTTAATAACACACGTTTAAACACCAAAGGGGAAGTAGAAAAGACAGTAGACTTGGTCAAAGACAATAGCATACTAAATATGTGATTTAGCTATAATATGAAATATATATATACACACACACATATAGAGATGGGCTAACTTGCTTTGGGAATTAAAGAGGGTGTTTTACTTTGCGCTCATATCTTCATTTCAAAGTTTAAATAGTCGATTCAAACCTTCCAACGTGATCTTCATATTAAAATGTGCTTGGAGACCAAATTTTACATTTTTTGGAAATTTTTTACTATTTTTCTAGAATTTTTGAAAATCACAGCTTTTCATTAAATAAAAAAATAATAAAAAATTCAGAAAAGCTGTGATTTTCAAAAATTCTAAAAAAATAGTAAAAAATTTCCAAAAAATGTAAAATTTGGTCTCCAAGCACATTTTAATATGAAGATCATGTTGGAAGGTTCAAATCGACTATTTGAACTTTGAAAATGAAAATATGAGCGCAAAGTAAAACACCCTCTTTAATTCCCAAAGCAAGTTAGCCCATCTCTCTCTCTCTCTATATATATATATATATTGGTACAATTAACTTGTGTTTATTTTTATGTTAACCTTTAATGAAATATTATATAGGAAAAAGGTATAGCCATCCTTTTCAAGAAGTATGGAAAAATTGGGAATTTTTCATCTGAAAGTAAATACCAGACAACTTTAAAAGGAAAATTAGAGAAAAAAAAAGGTTAGCTATTAATATAATAATATTAAACAGTCATAGGCATAAAGGTTACTTAATTAGTCAAACTCTTGTATCTTGTCTCTATTAGAGCTGTTATGTCAAGACCTCATTAATTATACCAAAGGGGAAGGAAAATTTACAAAAGAAAAAAACATGGAACTGTCCATACTTTACAAAAAGATCAAAAGAAAATTAACATAATAAATTGTTAAAATATGCAAGCTACTGACCTTTACCACTTTCACGATCGTGAACCTCTATCGAGTTTGCAAAGCAACCGGGCCGTGCTACAAGATCACTTGAATAAGTAGCTGATAGCAGAGAAAGTGCTCCGCCGTCATTTTGGAATGAGAAAATGTACTCAAAAGACGGGGCAAGGTTATCAGGCCTCGAACAATTCTGCAGAGGTTTATCATCTTCATCAAGAGATGGCGAGTAGCTAAGGTTGTAATCCGTTCCAAATATCTCGGGTGGCGATTGTATCTGATTATGACGGCCACATCTCACAGAAAAAAGGCTAGTATTCAATACCTCATACTTGTCATAGTGAAATTCAGTGATAGGACTAGACAAATTAAAATAAAGATTACCACAGCCAGATTTATTCAAAGAACTACTAATATGAGTATCTTGAATTACAATGATGTTGGGGTCATATGAGATGTTTTCCAATGGAAATAACAAAGAAAGCCAGATGACAAATGGCTTATCATTATTGTCACATCCAACCGGTAAATAACCCGAACAATTAAGATCCGCAGTAATGTTTGATTGGAAGTAAAATGGAGACATAATTTGAATAGAAGGATCACATGGAAGTTCAGTTGTACATGAGTTAGAGAAACATGGAAGGAAGAAAATGAAAAAAAGACAAGCTAGTATTGAAGCGGCCATTAAAGATGGAACCAACTGAGGTATCAAGTTATAACTATTTCTAAACTTTGGAGAAGATAAAGGATACAGACTTGCTATTCTTGCAACCTCTTGTATCATTTTCCATGGATTGACAATAGCACAGTTCTCTATTCATATTGGAGAATTAGCTTACCTTGACAGAGATATTGAAAGATAAGCAGTTGGGCCCTACAATTTTGTAAAATATCACCAAGACGGTAGTTTAGTTTGTACACTATTTGTATCTAGGGGTGTTCATTGGATCTGGTTTATTTGGTTTTCTATCGAACTGACAAATTTTGTTTAAATAGTTCGGTTTGGTTAAATTTTTCAATTACTTTGATTTTTTTTATTTGGTTCGGTTTAACCTCTTTATTTCCGTTCAATCAAACAAACTGAAATTTACTTTCTACTTACTTTAATTACTTCGGGTTTTTTATATTTGGTTCGGTTTAAAATTTCTTATTGCGGTTCAACTGATATATATCTTGAATTTTATTTCTATACTTATTAAATGTATTTGTGTATGTATTGAGTAGTCTGATTGGAGGTAGAAAGGAGGCATAATTTGAATAAAAGGATTACATGAGTTGGAGAAACAGGGAAGGAACAAAATGAAAATAAGATAAGCCAGAACTGAAGTGGCCATTAAAGATGGAACCAACTGAGATTAGTTATGGATAAACTTTGGAGAAGATACACGGATTAAATTTAAAATTAAGGAGGTCTAAATTAAGTAGAACAGAAAAAATATTAAAAATCTTTATTCAATTAATCATCTAAATATGTGATTTCGGCTTGGACTATCTTTTGTAGATTTAACTAACTTTTTTTTTGGGATGTAATTTTCAATTTAACTTGAGCTTAAAATATACAAGTTTGAGATTCATAACGAACGGTTCACATTTCATTTCACAGTCTCTGCGAAGGTTCTAAGAAAAAGACTGTAAGGTGATTGGTCCATTTGGAATTTTGTGAGATGTGCATCATTTGCTTCTAGATATATCATGCAATAATTATTATTTCCCCTTTGGAACTTTGGGTGAATATTGGTCAATTATGCTGCCTATACATGTCATGAGATATTTTCCTCCCTTTGTTACTTCACAGCCACACAGCAGTTTATCTTTAATATGATTCTCATGCCATAATTTTTTTTTAAATAAATGCCCTCCATCATTCCCTGTATTATGTGACAAAGCTCTTTTGATGATCCCCTAAATTGTCATTTAATAGCAAGAGAACTTGTGTGGAAAAAAGTATTTCTGAAGCTGTATTATGCTCATCTTTATTTTTGAAAATTATTCTGTGTAATTGCAATACAGATCAGTGTTTATAGTTTTTATAGTTCAATGTCACAATATGCACAAAGTAAAACAAGCTCTTTGGAAATTGAACTATATGGTATATATCTACTATTGAGATACGGAACTATATCTGTATCCGTATCCGCACGGATATTCGGATATCGGATATCCGTATCTAATTTTCGGATACAGACGGATAATATCCGATCCGTTTGCAACCCTATATAATAGTGATTAGGTAATACTTACTAACCTTGATTAAAAGTTTCTTTTAACACCAATAACAAGAAGTCTCATCATGAGTTCTAGCCTTCTTCACCTTAGTGTTGACCAGATGGAGATAGAGCACAGATATTTGTCAATCAATGGCCTCAATCTCCACATAGCACAGATTGCCAAAGGTTGTATATCATTTAATTTAGTTCTTGTGGAGTTCTATTTCAATTTTCATCAACTGAAGAGACATCAATTAATTATTAATCCATGGTACAATGTTGGTATTGTAGATGATGAGCTGGGTACAGTGGTTTTTCTTCATGGGTTTCCAGAGACATGGTACTCATGGCGCCACCAGATGATTGCCGTTGCCAAAGCTGGGTACAGAGCCATTGCACCCGATTGGCGTGGTTACGGGTTATCGGATCAACCCCAAGACCCGCAAAATGCTGCAAGGGAGCATCTTATTTCAGATCTTCTTGGTATACTTGATGCTCTTTCAATCCCAAAGGTAAATATATCGCCATATCTTGCTTTTGTTTTCACCTTATTCTGCTATCTAATCTATTTCAACATGTTCTAATCCCAATTGTTTCTGGAAATAATAAAATGATGTTTCCTCTTAACATATTTTCCTTGGCCTTAATTCAGGCTTTCTTAGTTGCCAAGGACTTTGGATCAACTCCGACATATTTGTTTGCACTTCTATATCCTGACCGAACATGCGGTGTAGTATCTGTTGGAATGCCTTACTCGCCGGTACCTTACTCATACAACCTACTACCAGAGGGTTTTTACATGAAGAGATGGCAGGTAATTTATAAAATTGACTCTCTTTTACCTGATGTACTGGTAAAATCATCTGATGTTTTGCTATTGATAAGGACCTGATTTGATTTTTAAGCCAAATTACCCGAATAATCAGAAAAAGACCAGAATAGAATAAAAAAAAGTGAGAGTGATGAATAAAAAGTGTAAAACTGAGCGGTACAGTATAAACTCACAAATTCCATGACAGAAATCATTAGATCTTCCAGTAAAAATATTCAATTTGCAATTTCTTATGTTTCAAATATAAGCCATGTTTTATTTATGGCTGATGCTCACTTTTAAAATATAACTTGTGCTGTAGCAAAGTTCTTTATTTGTTTTTTTCTTTTTATGTCTTTACAGGAACCTGGTAGAGCAGAGGCAGATTTCGGTCGGTTTGACGTGAAGAGAGTGGTGCGCACCATTTATATCCTCTTCTCAAGAAGTGATATCCCAATTGCACCAGAAGGAAAGGAGATTATGGACCTTGCCAACTTATCGACGCCTCTACCAGAGTGGTTCAGTGAAGAGGACCTCTCTATGTATGCTTCTCTTTACCAGAAAAATGGGTTCACTTATCCACTTCAAATTCCATACAGGTAAGTTTAGGGGTTCAAACGGTCGGTTCGGTTAATATTGAATAAAAATAGTAACCAAACCAACCGAATTAAACTTATCAACCGAATAACAACTGAACTAAAAAAACCGAAATAAATTTGGTTTGTTTGGTTGAACCGAAATAAGAGAGATTAAATTTCAAAAGATCAAAACTCAATACATACACAAATATATTTAATAATCATAAATATACATGTCAAGATATATAACAGCCGAACCAAATATAAAAAAACTAAAGTAATTAAAGTAAATGTTAAGTAAATTTTGATTTGTTTGGTTGAACCGAAATTAAATAAGAGAGATTAAACCGAATAAAATATAAAAAAACCAAAGTAATTGAAAAATTCTGAATCCAAAATTTGTCGGTTCGGTTGAAAATTAAACAAACCAAATCCAATGAACACCTCTACAGTTAAGCTATAAGATTAAAGATGAACTCATTTTTTCTGATATTATATGTCTGATACTGATATAATGTTGCGATTTTCAGGGTGACGAACATAAAAGGAACTAATTATCTGCCATCGGATCGAACAATTCGAGTACCAGTGCTTCTGATCCAGGGAGAAAAGGATTATATATATAAACTTCTCCAGCAGTATGAAGTAATAAAAGAAGGCATTATGAAAGACTATGTGCCTGATCTCCAAATTAGTTCTATTCCTGAAGGATGTCACTTTGCTCAGGAGCAATTCCCTGACCAAGTTAATCAGCTAATTATAAGCTTTGTCAGGGCCCATCCTGTGAATGCATAAAGTTTCAGGGATTTGCTGGCGAGTCGAGACAGATAGTGTGTTATTCTTCAAAGTGTTTGGATAATTAAGTATTTAAGTGATCATCGGTTTAAATAATCTTTATTAAGGGATGCAGGACTTCAAGTTTTTTGTCCATTTTATCGAAAATTATTTGATGGGTATATTTTAGCAGAGGATATATTTTGCGTTAATTATGGTTTGAGCTATCTTATATTGGCAAAATTTGCTACATACCCATCATAATTTATGTTTTTGGATATTTACTTTTCCATCTAATAGAAGCACGCAACCTAGCTCTGTGCAAACACTTGAGAGTAGGTCCGATGGGCATCGGACCTACTCTGGTTCGATGGGTTTAATCACCGTCGATTTGCTTTAAGGTTCGTGCAGAACGCTTTAAACTTCGTGTGTGTTTGTTTCAATTTTCGTGCGCACAAATCTTAAATTAGATCAAACGGTCATCATGCTCGTTGAACCTAAAAGTAGGTCCGATGGGCATCGAACCTACTCCGTTCTCCTGTGCAAAATGGTCCCCACCATCATTACCTTAAAAAAATGTTCTAATAATATAATATTACGGAGTAGAGTTAATATTAGAGTGAAAAACGTGCAGTGCCGTGTCATGTCGTGACTAACATGCTGTGATTTTGGTCTCGTATCATGCTGTGATTAAAATGTGAAGGGGTGGTCACGGCACGTGAATGGTTCCGCCACGTGATTTACGCCGTGCCCAAACGTGACTCGCGTGACCATTTGATTATAATTTAGGTTAGTTTATTCAAGATTTACCATTTGGTCAAAGATCTAACGGTCCTAATTACACGTGACTCGCGTGACTACATATCATGACTAGATTTTTCGCGTGACGTGTCGTGTCGTGTCAAATTTTCTAAAATTAGTCACGGCACGCGACACGCAAGTTACAGCACGTAACCGATACACGTGTCGTGCCGTTCCGTAATGAAGCCGGCTCCGCCATGCTATTTTCCAACTCTAGTTAACATGATCCTGATGGTGTTCTCAGTCAAGCAATATAAAAAGAGGTTCGAACATGTAATTTGGATCAATATAAAATTATAAATAAATAAAATAAGACAATTGAAGAATACGGGCAGCCCTGATTTGCACCTAAATCGGGCCGAACGAGCGATGCACGCCCTTGCACTGTAGCATCAAATCCGAATTATTGTAGATAATAAATTGTAAAAGAATTCCAGAGGATGCCATGGATGTGTTCTGTTCATTCATCTTCTCTTCTCATTTTCATTTCCCCTTAATAATTACAAATTCTAATTTCATTTGCTTTCCTTCAAATCTCAATTTACCATTCTGGAGCAAAAGTAACTGGCTCATCGTTTCTCTTTGATCCCTCCCTTTTTCTAACGTACCTCCTTCTAGAGCACGTCTTACGAGAAGTATAAAGATGAAAGCTGAAGGAGAAAGGGGAGGTAGCACAGTTGGTTAGAAAAAAAAATTTAAAACTGTTGGTTACCTAAAAATCCAGTGTTCGATTCTCTCTCACGACTTTGCAGTTTCTGCGAAGATTTTCAAAAAAAGACAATCATGTAAGAAGGACAAGGACTTTACGGTCATTAATTTTCTTAATAAAAATAATAATTATGTATTAGTCATACATTAAAAATAAGAGTAACAATTCAAATTTCAAAAGTAATTCAGTGGAAGTGTAAAATTTATTTTTATGTATATAATAATTTAGAAAACCTCAGATGGATGTTTTATAATGCATCTAGCTATAGATGTTTTAACAAACAAAATTATTCCATGAATAATTTGGCAATAATTTTCTTATATTTGAATTTAGAGAGTAAATGATTTAAAAAATTCACAAAATCGTTTAATTTATTTGTTCATTCAGAAAAAAAAATTATAAGAATTTTATTACATTGACCATCAGTTAAGGTCCTCTTCGGAAAGACAAATTAAAATGTGCTTGAATAACAAATTTTATAATTTTCAGAATTTATTTACTAATTGTTTAGAGAGGTACAAAATCACTATTTTTGAATGGACCATTTTTTTTTTTCCTTTTTCCTTTTTGTGAAAGGTAGTTAGAAATTCGAAGGAAGATTCTTTATAAATATTAAAATTTGAAAAATTAAACTTCAATTTTTCACTCCAAAAAAAAAATTTATTGACAAAAAATAATTAATTTTCTTTAAGCATGTGAACTATAATGGTTCAGTAGAATAAAAGGAGGAATTAAAGAGGGAGAGAGAGAAGAAGACCAATTTTTTTCTAACATGCATGTTATGAAATTTCAATAATAATTAATCTGATTTAATTTTTTTGAGAGAAATTCTTTAAATATTTTATGGGGATATATCTAAGAACTTGAGATTCAGATGGGTAAATATTCAAATATAAATTCTTAATGGAGAAAATATGTAAATAATCAAAATTTGATGGATATACATCCAATTTTGTTTAAATTATATTATCATGTCTACCTCATAATAGAGAAAACTAGTTCCATACACTGAAGGAGACCTTTTGCTCTCCACCAAAAAAATGTTAAAAAAAATCCTGTCATGGATTGCTAAAGATTTGTTCCCCTTTCCAAAGGTGAAAGGAGCTTTGAAGGATTAAAACAAAAGGTGAAAGGAGCTTTGAAGGAGATGGTTTGCTCTCTCTCCAAGCAAATCACTATTAATACGTGCCTAATTAATAATGTGATAAAAGATACCTACAGCCTACAGGAGATCACCCTTTTAATTTCAAAGGGACCAAATCTGATAAGGATTCAAATCTTTTGTAAATTGTTTAAGTGTAAGGTGAAAATTAAAAAAAAAATTAATCATTTTCAATATCGGATGTTCCAAAATCTCCTTAAAACAGTGATTTTGTACCTATCTAAAATAATAGTAAAAAAATTCTAAAAAATATAAAATTTGGTCTCTAAGTATATTTTATTATGAAGATCATGTTGAGCAGTTCGAATTGACTGTTCGGACTTTAAAAACGAAGATAAAAAATATGAAGCATATTAGAGCACAAAATCATGTGGCCTGATGTCATAGTGAAACAGACACAAGTATTATTCAATTATTCAAATTAATAAGAAAGATAAGTTTGCAAACCAAGCAATTTCACATGTAACACTTAAAAAGCTGCTTGTATAAAAGAGCAACTCAACACACTTTTCTCTAATGATCATTCTCTCTCTCCTTCTCCTTCTCCTTCTCCCTCGTTTGATTTTGTATTCCTTCTTCCATACATACAATAGTTATGCACACAATGGATAAAGACATGAGATCACAATTTGCATCCGAGACCGCACATCCAAAGCTCATAACAGTCGTAAGGCGAAAAGTATCGAAAAACCTCGAAACCATAATTGAAGAAGATGCTGAGGTGGATGTCAAGTTTGGGGAAATAAATCTGCTGTGATTCCAAAGAATCACAGGGATCCTGCTTTTTCAAATCCAATCATTTATATATTTTGAGATTCGTGCATAACAACTAACTGCTTTTGAAATTCGTGCATTTCAAAAAATTAATGGTTGGATTTGAAAAAGCAGGGTCCCTGCGATTCTTTGGAATCGCAGCAGATTTATTTCCCAAGTTTGGAGCAAAAGCATCCGGAGTTTGGAAGTATAGCTTAGATATTTTCCTGTCTTTTTTTTTTAAACAGAGAAAAGGTGTTTCTCAGCTCTATGCACATTTGTTGAGCATGAGAGAACCTAAAAGATGTATTACCGTCCTTTTTTTTTTTTTTAGAAGAGATTGAAAATCAAGCTATTGGATTATCTAATATTTACAAGAGATTTGATTCGAATATCAAATCTGCGACTTTTTATACATAAAATATTCTTTGTCAATCAATCAAGGGCCTGTTCGGCAAGAGTGGAATAGAGGAATAGAGTGGAAAATATGTTCTATTTCTGCCGAACAAGAAAAGAAGTGAGTGAAATTGGAGAATTGAGAATAGTGGAATTGGGTTTGAACTTTTGTAGTCAGACTCCTATTTTTTACATTTGGGTCCCTCTTTTATTCCTTCATGAGCCAATTTCTTATTCCATAGGAAATGTGAAATAGAGGATTTAACATTTTTCAAGAAATGAATTTGGCTCATTTACCTATCTCTTTCACTATTCTACTCTTCCGCCATCAACCGAACAAGATCGGAATAGTGAGGAATTGAAGTCTATTCCAAATTCCACTTTTTCTCACCTTTTCCTTTTTCGATTGCTCCCTTTGCCAATTTTAATTACAATCGAAAAAGGAAAAGGGAGCAAAACAGCAAATCAACAAACATTTTGCAATTAAAATTTCAAAGAGAAGAAACCTCTCGTATTTACATTAAGACTGTGAAACATTTCTTCAGGAACAAAAAAGTAAAAAAAAAACAGAGAGAATCAGATTCTCCCATTCAAACGAACATCTCAAGCGGCTCGATTTCCTCAAAAAATAAAAGGAAAAATCTACATAAAATGCATCAAGAGCACGACTCAAGTAGCGGATAAACAAATCTGAAATCTCTAATCCCAGACGCAACCCCTGACCAAATTTAATTGCCTCCATCTCTTCTCTCATCGTCATCCAAATCCAACGGCGTGGCAGCTTGGATGAGCTCCACGTCATCCTCTTCGGGGATGGTGTCGAGCTGCCTCTTCACTTTCTCTCTCGTAACCACCATGAGCTTTGGCGGCGCCACCTCCATCTCAAACTGGAATCCATTTCCTCTCGCCATCTCTGAATTACTTTCTGCTTTTAAATTAAAACTGGATAGAACTTGGATTGAAGAAAAGACTTGACGCTTCGAGAATTCTGATGGAGAAACTGGGTCGAATCGAAGGGGATTTATAGAGGAAGAAGGAGAGGTGGAAGAGATGCGAGACTTGCACGAAAGAAGCCTGGGGAAATGCGATGGGTTTGTTTTGACCGTTGGATGGGATTTCGGATCCCATAAAAGTAACCCATAAAAATTTGACTTTAGATCTGGATCGTCCGATCTGATCTGGCACGATATTAAAAGAATCCCGTGCATTCCATCTAGAACCGGTTTGGCCCAGATTATGATCGGACGGTCAGGATCTAAACTTAAAATTTGGCTAACTTTAGGTAGCGTTGGTTGGTGGATGCCTCGTAGCTGAGTGACTATTTTGACGCGTTGGATGAGATCTGGTAGAAGTGGGGTCGCACTACGAAGAGGCCAAAAGAGGAAGAAAAGTTGAAATAATACAAAAATGATTTTGCAGATATACCCAGTGACTTTTGTGTAATTTTAAGACAGTGTTTGTTACAATTTACAGGACAGACCTTGGATCTTGCAATTTTGCGAATTGATTCTATTCTAGAAGTTTTGGACTTTTTTTTTCTGAAGTAAATGTTAGGATCTTTTAACCACTGTAGATGTATTATGCACTAAAGTGAGTATTATTTAGGTAAATATAAAAATTATATATATTTCTCTTAAAATGATGAAGTAATTAATTTATAACACAAACACAAGTCATCAAATAACAATTGCTATTTGGATTTTTTTAAAACATTTCAACTAATACTAGCGACGGAGATATAAATGGAATAATGTCTTTTATATCTAATTTGTAAGCATATTACCGGAATTTATAATTTTTCGCAATTAATTTAATTTCAGCGTTAAACAAATGATTCAGCAACTAATTTGATAATTTGTGAACTATTATTTAATACGCTAATAATTTATTTTTGTAATATTACAATCTTCAACCATCAATTGTTCTTTTCTAAAGTGAACTCTTTTCATATCACGTGAATAACAATAGAGAGATATTTAGCCTAAGCGACCACAACTATTCTCGATATGTCCCTCTCATGAACTTTTCAACCTTTTATTTTTAACAGAAAACATTGGCGGGCTTTCAGCTCTAATATTTGTACCAACAATTTGTAAGCTTAAAAGAAGTGTATATAGGTCTTTCAGTCCTTCGACAATTCAATAGAATTATAAGAATATTTGAATGTATGAGAATAGTACTAATACGAATATAATGTTTATATTGATATTTGAATGTAATTCAAATACTTTTTTCTCTTCTCATAATACTATTAAATTAGCGTTATAACAACAACTCAGTATTTGATAGAAATAACTAATTAGTACTTCTGAAATATACAATTAAAGTAATATTTATATTATTTAAAAAAACAAAATTAATACTCTTTTTTATTTTATTCTCACATACTTATTGAAATAACATTATTATATCATTTCTTTAATTATTCAAAAGTTCCAAAGGCATCCCAAATTTCTAACATTATAACTAATAGCCCCTTCTCCCTCCATAAATAAATTTTACAGGGCATATATACAAAATTCTAAATAGAAAGACACCATCTTTTCTTTTTTTGTCCTTTTCAAGCAAAACCAACTTCTTCTTTTTTTTTTAATTTGATTTGATCATGCTTGGGACAAGTGACAAGTGACAAGGCAATAAAAACGTGTGGGAAACAACAAAGAAGCTCTTTGATGAACCACGTGGCAAATTAAAGCTAGCAAGGAGCAATGACGGAGATGCCATAGCCACGTGTCCACTGTCTTTATTGCTCGTGGGAATTTATTAGAAATTTCCAAAATTTCTGTAGCCACAGACTTTGTGTGTGTCGCTTTCGGTAGCCAACCGTTTAAAGCTTACGATGTGAATCGAGGTCAGCTGAAATTCGAGATTCATAAACAGTAATTTTGAAATTTCTGAAATTTGAGATTCAGCTATCTAACTTTTTCTGTGCACACATCTCGAAACAACTCATTTTTCTGTATACGTATCTCAAAGCAATTCAATGGCTGGATTTGGGATTTCAGGAATTTCAGAGTTACTGTTGATGATCTCGGATTTTAGCATATTTTGATCCTTTTGATGTACCTATCACGCCAAAGCATAGGGACAAATGAATAGTTCGGGTTCAGTTCGGCGGAATAAAAAATTCGTAATTCAACTATAAGTCGGATATAATTTAAGAATAATTCAGTACAACAAGAAAGCAAAAAAAAAAAAGAACTAAAAAAAAAAATTCGCGTTTTATTCGCGAATAAAACATATTATACTTTTTTTTGCATTTTATTTGGAGTTTGATTCAAAAACTAAAAAAAAGAATAAAACGCGAATTATTCGTGAATTTCTCGCATATATTGTTACTATGCGCCAAAGTGGTCCATTAAATTATTAAAGCTTCAATCAGAAGCATGTCTTCCATGTTTTAATTAAAATGTTTAATATATGATGATACGGACAAATAGGAAAGTTTATGTTTCTTTATTTAGAAAATGAGAATACTTTTTTTGGTTAATATTTCATGATATACTGTTCAAAACTTCAAATTAATAGTTGGAATATTGGAATTGTGCCATATATTGATGCATTTATATAACATGAAGACAAAGACTACTTGAATTTATTTTTCATAATTATAAAGGATCTCATATTACTCTTTGTTTTCTATTTCTTTGTCTTCATGCTCTGAAATAAAATTATTTGCAATTACTTGGAATTTTTTTTTTAATATGTTATGTGTTAGATATTAGGTAAAAAATATTAGACGGTGTATAAATAATTGTTGGAAATATTTAGGGTTTCGTCTTTCAATTTATTAATTTTGCTAATTCTATTGGAATTAAAAATGCAACATTGACGGTTCATATTTTTCTCTTTTAGTGTCAGACATCTACACACCGCTATTTTTATTAATATCCAAAGTTGATAGAAATTAATAAATATATCCAACTTAGCTGGCTATTTTTAAAAATATCCAAACTGGTCATTTAATGGCCGGTCTATATTTTTTTTCTCAACTGGCCATTAAATAGCCGGTCCTTATTTATATATATATATATATATAGTGAGTGGCTACTCTACTTACATAAACATATGAGAGCATATGCTTACATTTTTGTGTTTTCAATGTCTAAATAGTTGGTTTGAAGTGCTCAACATGTTCTCTATATTAGTACTTGTTTGGAAACGAAATTTTACATTTTTTGGAATTTTATTACTATTTGTTTAGAATTTTTCAAAATAGCATTTTTCAGATTTTTTTTATTATTTTTTTTACCATATTAAACTACTGTTTTGAAAAATTCTAGAAAAATAGTAAAAAAATTTCAAAAAATGTAAAATTTCGTTTCCAAACACTTATTAATATGGAGAACATGTTGAGCGCTTTAGATCGACCATTTGAACATTGAAAACGCAAAAATAACTTATAAGATGCCCTCATATGCTTATGTAAGTAGAGTAGCCAACCTCATATATATATATATTTTTTTTTTAAATACCAGCCAAGCTGGGTATAATTAATATTTTGTAATTAACTTTGGATATTACTAAAAATCACGGGTCTACACATGATATTATTTTTTGCAAATTGTCTATTTTTCAGACAAAAAAAACTGCACAAATGAAGTAAAATAATATATGTCGAAAAATTGATAATTAACACGGTACTGCAGAAACCCAATGAATTCATGAATTTAATGTTACAATTGTTTTTGACGTGGCTTAATAAAAACTCTTAAATTAATTTCAGGAATGTGAGAGTAGAAACTTTAGAGATCTTAATTTCTAAAAAATGGTTAACAGTTATTTAAAAACTCATTTGAGCTGCTGGGATGTAAGTTCGTTAATGTTTGTTGATATAAAATGATAAATAAAATTTTTATTTTTATTTTATTATATTCAGATTTGACGGCAGCGGCTAAGGTTTTAGAAGAGAAAAAAAACAAGAAGAGAGAGAGAGGGATGAATGAGCAATAATTGAACAGAATATTGAGGGTGCAATTAATGAACCAAGCAAGATATTCAAGTCAAATTAGACCCTTCTATATATAAAAAAAAAATCTTTGAAGAAATTGTCTTGGATTTTCTTAAGCGCCGTTTGATGCTTAAATAATTCAAAGCTATTTTAAATGCTGTCACATCACAAATGGGTTCATTAGAAAATGATTACTTAGCCATGAGAGATCCTAAAATCCTATTATGTCATATAAGAAGCTTCCGTTGAATCATCTTCAAATAAATACTTTAATTAGAAATTTTTCAAAAATAAAAATCTTATATAAGAGCATCTAGAATAATTCTATTATTTCCCCCAACTGCCATATTAAAAAGGAAGTTGATATGAGTACCCGCACTTTAGTACCTGCATTGTACCTGCACCTTAACTGTCATATTTCTGACGATCTATGAGAAATTTTGTGAATCTAAAACTACGAACATCTTCTACGTAATTTTCTCTTTCAAATGAGATCCATGATGACGTACTTTCGAGTTCGTCGTCACAAGTATTTATACCTATACTTGCAAGTATTTTTTTACATATGACACTGGATTACATCTGAAAGTATTAATATCAAGTATTGTAAGTATTTATACCTATCAGGTTAATTATTTTTGTTAGAGAAAGGTTAACGCGGAGACTATTATGGAATGTTGATGGGGGGATACGGAGTCCCTACTACTTCATTAGAGGAAGGTTGACGCGTGAACGATTAGGGGATTGGAAAAGGGGATAATCATATCAAGTTACGCATGCAAATATTTATATCTTATTTTGCAAGTATTAATATTTTATGTTTCAAATATTTATGCCTATGAAGGTTGACGTGGAGACGAGTGTGAAGACTGGAAAAGGAGGGCCATATAATTAGTGGGACCATAATACAACCTTCCTCTAATTAGTGGGGACCGTAGTACAACATTCATCTATTGTTGCTGCGGGTAAAATACGGGTACTGGAGTGAGGGGATTGAAATAATTATTCTATTAAAAAGGTTTGGGGACCCAATTATGAAGAGGCTATAGCTCAAAAAAAAAACAGAAAAGAAAATTCTAGAAAGCTAAGTTCTGTGTAAAAAGTTTCTAGAAAGCGACTGGAGCGGATTTAAAGGTGATGGCTAAGCTCCTATAGTTAAAAAAGAAGTAATTTTTATATGTAATTTTTGTAACTTTTAATAAAATTTTATAATTTGCTAATTTTCTATATATAAAGTATTTATTTAATTAAAATAGTAAATATGTCTTATTGTAAAATATACATTATTAAATATTATTTTTTTATTAAATTTATTCCTGTTATAGTAAATTTCTGATTCTCTCTTTGAAGAGCGAGTTATTAGGTAATAAAAAAGTCGGATAAAATTATCTTTGAAAATTTGAATAATATTTACATACAAGATTTTGGAAGTTTCCTACAAAATTTATTGAAAAAAAAAATGTCATTTTTTGCCTATAGTACCAGCACGCGGTTATCAAAACGTCCCAATAAAAATAGTAATTCCCATAAAAATATAAATAAGAAGAGAAAAAAGAGAAATTAATTTACCCATAAAAATGGCAAGTTCTATGTCATTTCTGATTGGACAGGCTTCTTTTGTCTAGTAGCCACAGAAAAGGACCTCAAAGTAAATGGCCACATACTTGCGCCTCACGCCAAGAAACAAACTGCACAATGGCAGCTTCCATTACAGTTCCTTGAAACTGCCACGTGTCAGTTCACCCAATCTCCTTTCCTTTCCGTGTGTAGCACCTGGTGTGGTTACAATTACAATATTGGTTCTTATTAGTTTGCTTTATTCTTTTTATAATAAAGACTAATAAATACTTTTTTGATTGAACTCCAACTTTAAGGCCAGACTTCTGTTAATATTAGACAGTTAGTTGAACTCATAACTAAATAATCTCTACGGTCATGTTTGGTTGTGGAGTAAAATTAATGAGGATTAAATTGCTTACTCTATGTTACTCCTCATATTTTACATCTTGTTTGATAGTTGGAGTTATGACTTAAATTAATCCACTTGGTGGAGTAAGATGTTGGAAAATATATCTTTTTTTATGACAGTGAACTATACAAGTGGAGTAAGTTAATCCACCTTAAGTCACCTCTTACTCTATCTTAGTCCTCCTATTTTACTTCTCGTTTAACTACTTAAGTATGAAGTAAGAAGTTTACTCCACCTCTTATTCCACAATCAAACATGACCTACATACTTAGAAGACAAAATGATACCAATCATTGAAACTGCATATTTGTTTGAAATTGTTTATATTAGCCTTAAAAATTAAAGAGAAGATCTAAAAAGGTCTTCTTTAAGTGATAATTAGTCTTTGTTGAGAACATAAAATCATAAACCTACAAATATATAAATTTAAGTCAATTTCCAACTAAATTTGACATGACAATTTATAATGTTCTAGAAGACTTCCAGCTTCTCAGATACTAAGACTATCTATTTTCAGAACAGTGACACACAGTAGGCCACATAGTTAAGAGAAACAAAAGATCTGACTGATCCTTACCTTCCTAGCATCAACCTCCTCCACGCGGTCACGCGGACAAGTCACCTTCTCACGTGTTATCTGTTATTTTACAGAGAAAATGGCATCTACGGTTGATTTTCTCTGTATCGAGCGGGCCCCACGATCCAACGGCCCCGAGATCTCTCTTCCACAAAAAGCTCTTTTCTAAAAATAATTAGACTCGATCGCACAAAAATATCTTTTTCTCCGTCTATATAAACCCTCTCCACTCTGAGTTTGTTTCCACAACAGAGGTCGAATTGCTTTCTTTACATATTTGCTCTCAATCTTCTCTTTATTTGATCAGAGTTAAACAGATGGCAAGAGATTTTGATCCCCGGTTCGAGATGGAGGTGGCGCCTCCTGAGATCGTAAAGGTGGCGAGGCTCAAGGCGACACCGATCCTGGACTCAATACCCGAGGAGGATGACGTGGACCTAATCCAAGACGCCCAAATGGAATCGTCCGACAGCCCTTCTTTGTTGTCTGATTGGTCGCACAGCGATCGGGAATTGATGAGGTCATTTTTGCAAAAAATTTCCCAGGAAGAGGATATTTAATAGAGATGTTGTAGCCTTGTAGGCTTTGTTTAATTATAAGGGGTTAATTTTGTGGGGGGGTTGTTTTGTTATTAGGAGAAAATAGAAGGGCCGAGGCGCAAAGTCTGGACTGAGCAATGTAATATAATGTTTTCTTTGGTAATGAACAGGGTGCTATTATGAAATTATCATGTTTTGCTGGTAATTTTGATTATTTACATTTGTATTTCATTCTAATATTAAATGTTAGGTGGTAATTCCATTTATAATTTTAGGATTGTATGATAATTTTATAAATAGAAAGACTTTTTATTAAAATTACTTTTGAAATGTCATGTTGGTAAAAAGATAATTCCTATTGGCTCATTCATCTCATAAATTATTTTTTAGAATGTATGAGAATTTTTTTTTTTTCAATTTCTGAACGCCAAAGTGTAGTACTTTTAAAATTAACTATCTCTATCGTGCCTTTGCCCGAATTCATCCATCATTCCCAACGTGTTATGTGTGAATCTCATATAATATTAACAAATATAAAGTTTTGTACCTGATTATTTATGAAGATGCTTTATCTGTGCGCTTATGAAATAATAACTACTCTTTATATGGTTTCAGAAAAAAAAAAAAAAAAAGGTAAGTTTAAGCTTTGCATTACGCCCTTAACTGTACCACAATTGAACTGAAACTTCATGTGGTTAAGGGAAGAAAAATGTAACAAAAAAGGCAGTGCCGAAAATACTGTTACTATAATCAAAATTTACACCAAAAGAGCACAGAAGCTGCTATCACCAAATCAAGCAAAGTATGACAAAGGATCTACTGCTATCTGCTATATAATTAACAACATTTATATTTTTTTTTTCTATATGGTATGAAGGAACTTAACCCCCCCACAACACGCACGCACGCAAATAAAAAGAAAAAATTGAAAGAGATGAAAATCAACTGTTATGTTAGCTCAGTAGAACCTCCCAGATTGTCATCCGAATGCCAGATTTCACACTTGTGCTTCTCTATTAGAGCTGGCACCAAAAAAATATACAGTCATATTAACATTTTAGTTATAGCAAAAACTAAAATGCTCAAGAGAGTGCATCGACATTTTATGTTAATTATTAAACGTTTATATTTCTAAAGCTCACCAATTTCTGGGGTCCTTATTGGTCAAGTAATTGACAGCATTGTTCAAGGCATGTAGAGCCATCTTTTTTACCTGAACACACAACAAACCAACCTCCTCATTATTAGCAGCCACAAGAATCAAATGACTTGACAAAATTACAATTACCCAAAATAAAAGGTTTATTTATGGTAACCACAGCAAAACCTTATGTTTGTGCATTTCAAAAGGAAAATATCCAAATAGAATACTTTTTACATGCAAATAAGGCATAGATAATATGTATGTTTCAAGGGGTATAAAAAAGATATTTTCACGATTTGTATGAATAGTAAAGTCTTCATGTAAGTACCTCAAGCTTATCTTCTTTTGCTTTGTGCTCGGATGGAAGCAACCGGAACTCATCGGTCAACCTGATGCACTCTCTAACATTCTCAGGTGACACAAAATCAACCGCCACTTTTATGCATGACTGCTCAAAATATACATTATGTAATATGTCAATTTAATTGCATACAAAATCAACTTAATGCTCACCTCCCAAAATGTTAAGAGTTCATTGGTTCTCAAAATTAGTAACTAGTCAAAAACTAGAAATATCGTGCTTTCACAAAATGACATATATAAACACTTCCAGCATGATCCAACAGTAAATTTGGACAAAGATATTTTACCAATAGATACAAAACAAATTTGGAAACTTTATTTGAGCGAGAGATCCTGGATAAAAGTTTTGTTATATAGATACATGTGATGAATCAAACAAGGAAAGAGAAATAAGGAGAGATTAACTTGTTAGTCATAATAAGGAGATTTGAGGGAAGTAAATTTACATTCAAATGTCCAATGAAAACTTGCCATCTAATGAGATAGATACCGCAAACTATGTTACCGTTAACATTGTTCTTAAATCTTAATTATTTATAATACCGGCTGATTACACTTATTGTTGATGACTCCCAGTTCATATAGGTACAGTATGCTATGAGTTCTCTCTAATTTTGAATGAAGCTCGGGTATGTCAAAATGACTATGTTGCCAAAATGCCTCTATCAGATCATAATTTAACCTAAATATTCCTCGACTAACAACTGTACAAATTTGGTTCAATTTACCTCTAGTAGTGCGAACTACATAAAAACCAAACTAGTACATAAATTTGGTACAGTAACTCTTTGATCATACCTTTAAGTTTCTGACCTGATGGGGGCAACCAGCAGGAATGAAAACTGCCTCACCAAGCTTTTGCTCAAAGGTCCATGGCTCAATTCCTATAAAATTGTACCAAGGTAGAAAAAAGAACAAGAGAAATTTTCAATGGAAAAGGAGAAGTTGCACCAACTAATTGTCCTGGTTGCAAATCAAGACCTTGTCAGGTTTATTTATGTGCATAACAGGAGGATATACAAGGTTTATGAAGGGTTTGCAAGGCAAATGTAGATTGAATTAACTAACCATATTCTTCCTTGAGCTTTCTCTTGTGCTCCACAGTCAAATAGAATGATTGGTCATGGACCGGGTGAAAAACCTGATGTATATATAAACTTTGTTCAGGAAAAGGAAAAGATAACTAAAATACAACAGGGCCCTTAGTCATTAGACCAGAGGCAGGGATGGATCTTAATGCAACCCAAAAGGTGCTTAGCATATGATTTAATTTTTTTTAATTATATATATATATATAGGAAATTGCTAATATGCTATGCATAGCATAGAGGGCCTCCGTGCTACGGCTCAATATTTGAGTTTTCAAAATCCTAACGGTCGATCCGAACCATTCAACATGATCTCCATATGAATATGTACTTGCAAACCAAATTTTACATTTTTTAGAATTTTTTTACTATTTTTTTAGATAGGTAGAAAATCACTTGATCTGAAAATTCTATACCATTCAGATCAAGTGTTTTTCTACCTATCTAAAAAAATAGTAAAAAAATTCTAAAAAATGTAAAATTTGGTTTGCAAGTACATATTCATATGGAGATCATGTTGAACGGTTCGGATCGACCGTTAGGATTTTGAAAATTCAAATATTGAGCCGTAGCACGGAGGCCCTCTATGCTATGCGTAGCACCGTAGCCAACTCCATATATATATATATATATATGGGTTTCATCTCTAGCCTACATATACATATATATATATATTGAAATTAAACTTTGTGACTCTGATTGGGTTTCATCTCTAGCCTACCCCAACTTGTTTGAGACTAAAGGCTTTGTTGTTGTTGTTGTTGATTTAAGTTTTCATATAGTTCAGCCCCCTCATGAAATATCAAATGTGTGCTTGTAGCCTAGTGGTTAGAATACCACATTGTGGTTGTGGAGACTTGGGTTCAAATCCACCACCTACCATACATTAAATATTTTTGTATTTTATGTTTCAGCACCCCCAATCTAAATTTTCTAGATCCGCCCCTGATCAGAGGATCTCTATACCATAATCATGATGGTCAAAATTACAGGTAATGATATTAGGGTTTTGAACAAATTGCTGCTTCTTCAACTGATGGCAGTAAAAGTAGGCAGTACAGCAACCATTGGTTGTATCATAGGATACCTGTTTGACAGGGTTGCAATGAATGTGTCTAAACTCTCCTGAGTGCTTGGTCAGAAATTCTCTTAGCTTAAGCACATCTTCCCTTCTGAAAATGTCCCACAGTGCTTCCCCATATTCTAAAACTTCCTTATCTTCATCTGACATCTCCAATTTGTGACAGGGTTCATCATCTGTACTTTGGGACCCATTTTCTACATCACTGGTCCCTTTCGGCTCTACCTTCCTATTTTCTGTGTCAGATGAGACCTACAAATTTAATTGTATTTTATTAAAAAAAAAGGAAAACAACAAACTATCTCTAAATATTTCCAAGTCGAAGTTTCAAATAAATGGACAATTCATTAGTGGCAGTGCATATAATATCTGGCAACAATTGTGGTGCTCTTAAATCAGATATAATGTGGTTCAGAATTGAGAAGATATGTGATTCTTGAATTGATGTAGATCAATTTGCTTCCAAATCACCGCAAAAAACCAGATAAAGGTGAACAATAGATATAACTAGACATGATATCCAAAACATCTGATCTAATAACATATAGGAATACATACATCACCAGACATGTCGTCATCCTTGTTTCCATAAACCTCCTCATTGTGCCCATATGTGGCAGCTGCCCCACCACATGATAATTCAGCTAAGTCCTGCTCCCTCATTTTACTTTTTATTTTCTTTATTTCTGCTTTATTGTCCTCACCAGGGTCTACCTCAGTAGTATGTGTCAATATGTTAACCTGATGAAAAAACAGAAAAATTGTTAAAAATGCATAAAATATTGAGAGTAATTTCCAGGACATAAGAAGATATAATGAAATAAAGGCAACACAATTAAAGAGAAAATGAAACACTTATGGAAGCCAAATGATGTAATGATAGCCTAAATAAAAAGTGAAGCAACAGCACCACTGCACCAGCACATGCCACAAAGGTCTACTAAGTACCTTCAGATATTACTTATAAATTAACCTATTATCCGCAATTACAACACAAACTAGGTACTAAAATACTCCTTGGTTTAGTAACTATTTTTTCTTCCAAAAAATTAATAAAAAGGGAGTGCATATCTGTTTCCAAGTCGCCATTGCCAAATATATTAATAACATACCGCGTCAGACATGTCGCAGTGAAGTTTTGTGACAGAATCGCCCCTGCCGAGCTCTTCTCTAAACCCATAAGCAATGTATGTCTTTGGGCCAAGATCAGGCTTTGTAACATCTGTCGGGAGTATGGTAGCAAGGTTGAGTGGGCCATAGCGGGGGTCGGTGTACTCAGGGAAGGGCAAGGCCATAATAAACTCGGCGAAGTGACGTGGCAATCTCTCACTGAACCAGCTGCCTGGGGGCCAGTCCTTCAGCTTAAGCATCTCAGGCCAACCATTTGAGTGGCATCTGCCGCTCTCATACCCATTAAAGAACGCATGGATTTTTATCTCCACCTGGACAAAAGAGAAATCAATAATACTTTCATTGTGGTTCATGTTTCACTCATTTTGAGGAAGTTGAGTTATGGTCCATTCATCATATACTATTCATTGATTGCAAATATCAAAAGGACGGTGCTTGTAATAACAGTGGTAACAATAAAACCTTAAAAAGAAGGAAATAGGAAAGAAAATCCTAAAACCATAAATTCTGAAACTGTACAACCGAAACCACAAAACCTAACCTCCGTAAATCCTGAAATCCATAACCCCAGTATATATTATTAAACTTAGCCCCAGCGACATACCATTTCATATCACAGTACATCTCTTCAACTAACCTCACACCAATCAAGACAATCGACAGCTGTCACGGCTGATTCGGATCTCTCCCTTAGGGCACGCCACATCACCATGGGCTCCCAGCTGAGCCCAGATGTTTGATCCAGAACATCCCGCACAATTACTGGTTCACCCTTCACCCAGTGCTTTTGAAAATGGTACAGTCCCTCCTGCCTGGCATCTGCACTTGTTGGACAGTATATATAATTATCCCCAGACCCCTCTCTATTTGCTGCTCTTCTCAAACTTTCACTTTTGGTATTTATGTTGCCAGAGCAACTACATGGGCTTGAAGAAAAAAGAAATCCCGGAAATTCTTTATGTTGCATGATTTTCTCAGCCTTGAACTGGAGCTCAGGAAGAAAGTTCTCGGGATGCATGCATTTCAGTTGTAGAATTGATCTGCCACAGCCACCTAGCTCCTTTGGTGCACATGGAATACTGCAGTCTTCATTAGCTTTCCAATCAAGACGAGCATTTTTTTCCTCCTTTTCATTACTGATTTTCGATGATGATTTTTTGGAAAAATCTTGGGATGCACCAGTGCCTTTTTTGGAAGGTCTGTTATTGTGACTTTGACTGTTATGTTGCATTTGACCAAATATGTACTTCTTGCCGTAGTCTTTATACGGCTCAACCTTGGCTTCTTTGCCACCAGGGACAAGACCAGCACGGAGTTCAATGCAGCACCTTAGGCAGAGATCATAGGAGCATTTGGGGCAGCTCCTGTGAAAATCTATAATTGATGTCATGCAGTTGTTACTGTTAAGGAGAAAAAAGAGAGAAAAAGAAACAGAGAATTAGTCTAACTGCTTTCATTGCAGATGTATCCTTGCAAAACTCAGCAATTAAATTCAAATTTTATTAGCCACAAATGTCAAAAAATATCACAACATCAGTTCGTCTTAGTTTGGTAACGATTTACTGCCTCAATTTCTTTAGAACCAAGTTTTTACATTGATCTTGAACATGTGCAGTTCCATTTCAGTAAAATCTACTCTCTTTTCTGCTCTTTTGTGGCATTAACATATAATTATGAAATTTGACATACCAGTACACGCGGTCATCTTTGTCGAATTCAGCCATTTCAAGGTCTATCTCACTCCCAGCAACGCCTACAAGGAAAAGAGAAAAGGGTAATTTAGAAGTAATACATTTTCTGATATTTTCTGCTAATAGTGGAATAGAAACAACACGGGAATCAAATTAGTACCTCGTATTGTAGCTTCTATTGCCTTCTCAGCATTCTGTTCTAGTTGGAACTCTTTAAGCCAAGGAAGTAAAGAGTCCAGTGCATAGCAATAGTATCTGTACTGCTCTAGCTCCGAAATGTCCTTCTTGGATGGCTACATGGACCGATTAAAGAGATGATACTAAGCAATTAAATAAAGATTTCCAAGTTAAAAGTACTTTGTCAAGTGATCCAAATTACAAGTACCGCAATAAAAGATTGCGCAGAGGCAAACTTACCTAAAAATGTGTAAAAGTTTGTGATGTTTCCAAAAAGTGTATGCTGAACACAGCTAATATGAAACATGTTCATGAAACATAGTATCATTATATTTAGCATACAAAATTTAACTGAAGCAGACCTCCACAAGGCCTTTCATGCGCAGACATTGCTTGCAATTGCAGTTGTTTCGGCAAACCGGGCACTTATCTGCGAGTCCCTTCTTTGATATTTGAGGATACCTACATACCAACAAATTATAGATAGCAAGAAAGTATGGTGATCATAAGTTTCATGGGCTTCATTTGAGCAGAAGGTTTTACTATCTAAAACTGAAGTCTTAAAAATTGTGTACTTCCTCTGGAAATTGTCTATAATGTAATTGCACAAAAAGGGGCAAAGTAACTTGGGCTTATTATTTTGAATTAACTAGATAGCAATCAAGCAGCTGCCTGATCATAAATTTGGGTTTAGTACCGAAGGCTTGATTGGGTTTAAAGGGTTACATTACAACAGAAAATTAAATTCACAAAAAGGTAAATTGATAATATCAAATATTAAGCAGACCAGCGAGTTACACATTGAAGACAAAAGCACCTCTTATGACAGAGCTTGCAACGGATGACTTTCCTTTTGTTTGCCTGACACTGATGACAGTGCAGTGCATATTTTCCTACCAGTGACTTCTTTTTCTTCTATATAAACCCAAGAAACACAAAATTATTGAAATATTCCCACATAAAGGCGAGTTAAGAAGAATGAAATGGAGAGAGCGCAATTGATTACCACAGTTTTATCCTTCATGGTATCAGTTAGACCATCCCTTATAACGCTTTTTACCCGCTTTTTCCTAAAACTTGAATCCCGAACCTCCTTTTCTGATTCCTTGTCTTCCTGTTTAACAGAACAGATAAATACATAAATAAACATATCTTGAACTGCAATCATACAAAATTAGTAAGAAAACTGATACGATTTCTTGTAGGAGTGGCAAAGTTTAAAACTTTACTCTTTCAGATGCAAGTTACTGAAATTATGCTACGTGATCAGCAAAACAAAAATTCAATAGCATAAAAAATGTCAACAAAAATAACCAAGAACTCATAACTTTTTCCATACCGATTCTGTATCGCTTCCTATTTGCACAACGACTGCCTTTCGTGCTGCCTTTCTCTGTCTTCTCTCATGCATTGATCGATCCTCGATTCTATCACTTCTCTTTCTCTTCTTTTCCTTCAATGGCTTTCGACCCCTCTTCCAGCACGATCCTTCATCTCTCTTCCTCAAATCATCATTGCCAGGAATTTTGCCTTTCTTCTTCGGCAACATCTTTCTCTTTCCCATCTCCAATTTCTTCGTATCACTCTTGACACCCCTCTTCCACTCAATTCTCTCTCTATCATCAGAACTGTCAGAAACACTTACCTCTCCTTTCTTCATTCCAGTTCTCCGTCTGGTAACGGACGATCCTTTCCCGCTACTCTCAGGACATTTCTTCTCTTTTCTCCCTCTTTCATCCCCATTGCCACGCGCGCCATTCTGGGAAGGATTACGCGCCATTTTCTTCTCAGATTGATGCTCAAACTTCTTCAAGTGAGGGTCGCAGTAGCTCCGACCTTCCACTCTCGCATTCCTACAGCGCCCTTTGCCGGAGCTAAGGATGCACCGTTCTCCGTCCGGCGTCGGACGGTAGCCTTCCGCCATTGCCGGAGATTGGGAATGGGTTTTGGACTTTTAAGAGAGGATTTGGGTTTAACCTCTGATTGGTTGTTGTTTCATACTTTCATGTCATGTCGACTCGTTTCTTAAACTCTGATGGAGCATCTGAATAATGGAGTAAGAGATGGACAAAGGAAAGAAGCCGGGAATTCGTACCCTCTGCATTAACGGAACGTGCGTTAATAGATATAGGCCGTCCGATTGAGATCCGCACTAATATTAAAGGACCCCGTGTGTTATAGGCGTGAGCCGGATTGGCTCCGATCCTGATCAGACGGCTGAGATGCATTAAACTCAAAAGATACTCTTTTGAGTTAATGCAGAAGATGCGGACACGGAAGCCGGACACAGGAAAAGCAGAATCCGTATCGCCGCAGGTACCGAGGTGCAAGTGATAAATTCGGACCGTTCTTTTAACTTGATACGAATCTCAAAGCAGATCTCTATAATTTCAAATTTTCATTAGACATCGGATTGAGTTTAATTCGATTTGGATTAATCTGGGCCGTCCGAATTTTTCAATTGCACCTCAAGTACCTGGGGAACCGGACTCGGAAAAGCAAGTACAGTTATTTCAGGACAAAAATTTACTGAGGCCCTTCTGTCTAGAATGTTTCTCGTTAGATTCCTCTGCAATCTAACTTCTCTTGTTGTAAGAACTAATAAGAAATACTAATTTATATCGAATCTAAACAAATTTAAGAAATTTATGATACTCATTTTGATCAATTTATACAAATAAATAATAACTTGAAGATAAAAATAGAATCATAGTATATACATTCATATATTTTTTTTTTTTGGTTTCTTATACATTCATATTTTTAAGTAACATTGAGGTGAATTTTGTTTATGAAAATTAAATTTATAATACATAAATAATAAGGTGATGTTTTATTTTATTTTTGTCATAACAATTCCTAGATGAAAATAATTACAGAATTCTTTTATTCCATCTTTTCATATATCAAATAGATGTCTTGCTATTTATTTCCAAATTTTGTTATTTTTTATTTACTTTTGAAGAGAAGTTAAATACATTACAAGTATAATTCTTCATATTTACAAAATTGAAATAAAATTTCACTTCTATAGTTATATCATGATAATCATTGTACTAGTTATTGGCAAACATAATTCATTGAGGAATGAGGATTTTTCTCTCTCTCGAGGTTAATTGTATGCTTTAGAATATATGAATTTTATACAAAGTAATATAAATGTAGCTAAATAAATTTGGATTCCACAAATTCCAAATCTTTCTAAAAAACATTTATTTGTTAACCATTTCAGAGGAAGACAGATTTGGACCGCTGTAGGATAAGCCCTCGGGGGTGTTCGACATCACACCAGGGATTAAATTTTAAGTGGAGTTAAGAAGCACTTATTCGGTAAGATCGGATTAAGAAAAATGTGCTAAGAAGGCTTAATCCAAGATAAAATGGTGCCTTAAGAATTGGGGCAAGAGGAGCTTAAGCTTAGGAATTTTGACAAAAGGAGCAAAAGTTAATCCTCACTAAAAAAAAGTTGTTTAGACGGATTAAGCTTCTAAAGAGTCTAAAAAAAGTCTAAGGAGTCTTAAGAAGAAGTTACCGAACACTCCTCTAGAATCCAGAGAAGTCCGGATTTTAATTACAGAAGTTAAAATTACCAGTTACAAGTTCTTTTTTCTTTTTCTTTTTGTTTTTGTCTTTTTAGGAGAGAAGTTGCTTAAAAAGTTAAAAAGTTAAAACTGCCAGTCTGTTTTCACTTTAATACTTTATTCACCTTTAAATTTTATTTTTTTAAGATAAATTTTATTTGGTACGGGATAACTTTTGGCTATGTTTGTAAGTAAAATATAGTGCAGAGATAAGTACATAATTATAATTTTATTCAGTTTTAAATATAATTTTTTTGTCACCGATATGGACACGGAAATATATGATTATAAAAATATGCTGAAATTAATGTACAGATAATTGTACCGTGAGAATAATTATAGAAAATTCTTATTTGTTCCCAAAATATGTATATCAATGTGACTAATAGACAAAAACAAGTTGAAATCTTATAAAAATGAAATATATTTAATTTCATATAATAGATAAAATCCAAAAAATAATAATAATATATGTTAATTAAAGAAATTGTAACAATATATTTCCAAAAGAAAACCTTGAGATTTCTAGTTTTATTTTTCAACATGTTCGATTGTATCGCGAAAACAATTACGGAGAAATTTCGTATAAATTGTGATACTTGTACCAATCTAGACAATATTTTTCAGAATTCTTATATCAATAAATATGGTTTAATTAGTATACAAATACAATCATCACAATTTTCTAAATTAAAATAACATACACTCAATAGTATAAATAACATATGTAATTGCATACAGGTGATAAAATCACCACATGAAGTATTTTTTTTTTTTAATGTATTAGATAAGGAAACAGGTTGCGTTCGACGTCTACTGGACTCATATTTGAGTCCGATGGTTCTCTATTGTCCGATCCGCTTTAAGATCTGTGCGCGTCACTTCAATATTTATACACATTTCTTTCAAGATTCGTATTAATTTAGTGCGCACGGATCTTAAAGCGGATCCAACCGTCTGGAAGCGTCAAAGCTCTTGAGAAACAAAAACCACCAAGTATGAGTGTATGACCTAATAATTTTTCCAACTAAGAGCATGTTCAGATGGTATATTTATTGTGGGAATTTATGGAATTTTTGTGGGATAAAATTGTGTTTGGTGGTCTTTTGTTGATGAAAAAATTTACCACGGAAAGATATGTGGAAATCAAATTTATATACAAATGCATAAGAAAAAAAATACTAGATTAAACTTAATTTTTTTTTCCACATGTTATCTCTTACTCATTCTACTTTTACATCTTTATAAGTTTTACTTTTTTTTTATTTTCACGAAGAGTGCATTTTGTTTGATTTTTTCATTTATTTAATTATAAATATTTTTCACCAATTATACTTTATTGTTTTTTTTCACCATTAATTTCTTCATATTTTCATGACAACTTTTTATAATATTATTATATATTAATTATTAGACTTTAGATTATTAGAATTGATTAAAAATTTATCAATAATTATTATTGACAACATCTTTATCTTCAATTTCAAAGTTCAAACAGACGATCCGAACCGCTCAACATGATATCCACATTAAAATATGATTGGAGACCAAATTTTATATTTTTTGAAAAAATTTTACTATTTTTAAGATAGGTACAAAATCATTGTTTTTCAGAAAATTGTGGACCATCTAACAACAATGATTTTATACTTAACTTAAAAAATATAAAATTTGATCTCCAATATATTTTAACTGAGATATCATGTTATGTTGAGCTGTTCGAATCATCTGTTTGAACTTTGAAATTGGTAATAAAGGTGTTTGAGTATGGGTTAAAACTATGCGGTCTGGTGGGACTGCGGGACAGATTACTAACAGCGATTCGAAACCTGGCTCGAACCTAAGAAGTCTGGTTTGAACTTGGAGGTACGATTCGGGAGAGGAGAGCTGAAGCAGAGCTCGAGATCGTCTGAGGCGGTGGCTTAGCTGTAGATGGTGTGGCACTTCCCTCCAAAGCAGCTCGCGACGAGCGGTTGCTTCTTTCTCATCGGTGCCGCGCTGATAGTGGCGGGGGCCCACATGTCATACACAAACATGGATCGACAGCAAGCTCGCGTGGCCGCACGCCGTGAGTTCGTCAAGGAATACTTCCGAAAGAAATTCGATTTGCCATAAATTAGAGCTTGGGGAATGTCTCTCATTGGTATCATCTTACAAGCAAAGCCTGTGTCTTTTGTTGAGAAAAGTTTCTTGATTGAATTTTGAGTATTTACATAATTACAGTTGCTGCTGCTTGTTTGATTGAAAGTTAATTTATATTTCTTTCTCCTGGATTTTGTTCAGAGATGAAAGATTCTGAGATGTTCAAATAGAAGTAATCTAACAAATAATTTAAACAAAAAAAATTCAAATTTTCAGTGGTAGATTTCATTATCTTGCTCTTCATAGTGTCCCTAAAAAAAAAAGAAAAAAAGGAGTAAATCAGCCATTTTATGACCGGTTTGGGCATTTTTTGCCAAAGTCAGGAATTCTGAGCATAAATATTAATTTCTAATTAACTTTGGATATTAATAAAAAGCTCGGCCTATCTTGTGTTGTTATGAAAATGTATTGGGTTAAAGGAATAATTATACTTGTAACTTGTGGCATTTATTAAATGCATGGATATAACTTAATTGGGCTGATTGAATTGACCTATATTACTTGATTAGTTCAGGAACTCCATTTTTCAAGTCAATGTGAAATTGGAAAACATGTCTGAAAAATTATAGGTTCAATCTTAATAAATAAAAATTATAGGTTCAATCTTAATGAATTTATATATATTTCTATATTTATAGGTTCAATCTTAAAAAAATAAAAATTATAGGCATGATCATGAAATTTATTAAAATTGGACATGATGTGATCATAAAGACGGGAGGAAATTTTGAAAATAGGCTTAACTTGATTTAAAACTTGAAACTGAGGATATATATTCAAATTATTAAAATCATATTATATTGACATTTTTTGTAATAAATAATTTTTACATTATCAATATATAAATGCATTGAATAAATTATAAGAATCAAGAGCCTATATATCCAGCATAGTTTGCAAATAACAATATTTACATCTGTTCGATTGAAAATTGATGGTTTTAATTGTTACAAAAAAAAAAGTTAAAAATTTTCTGTGGCATTTTCTATTGTAATAGAATTACAATTTGGCGTTTTAACATTCATCATTCTATTTATAGGCCATTACATGAAATGTTGTATAGTTTTTGTTGTTAATTTTTCCGTCTAACAAGAAATTTAAATCTTAGTTTTCAATTGATTTTATATATAAATCACGATACAAAATCAAACGACATTTGAAATAGTAGGTGAGAGTATTGAAAAAACTTAATTTATGGATTGGTTTTGTGCTGTACAACCAAAATACATGAAATAATTACAATAATTTTTTTCTTTTGAAGAAAATGAGAGTAATATTACAATGGATTTTTAATATATAAAACCATGATGCATGAACCATGTACAATAATTTTCTTTTTTTCCAAAAAAAGAGGCAATATGGTGGTTTTTTCTATGATATTATCATGACTTCTCAAAACTAGGAACTCAAAATCATGAACTCTTTTAATTGGGAATTATTTGTAATACCATGGGCTTGTAACAAGTAAATTATGGTTTTTTTTGTGTGTGTGTGTGCAAAATCATGATTTATGATGTAGTGGTGGTTTTGTAAACCATAAAATAGAAGAGAACGGAGTAGGTCCGATGTCCATCAGACTTACTTTTGGGTCCAATGAGCTCTATGACCGTCCGATCCGTCTAAAGATCTGTGTGCACGAGAATTAAAACAGAAGTGCACGGACTTTGAAGCAGAGCGCACAAATTTTAAAGCAGATCGGACAGTGTTTGAACCCGTCGAACCAATGTAGGTCTGATAGACATCGGACTTACTCTCAAGTCAAAATAGAAACCATCAACGGAAGGCCTACATGCTAGTTTACAAAAAATAATAAATAAAACTAAAATTACAGTGATTTTACTATAAAACCATGAAATCTTCAAAGATATCATTCTAGTTTGGTAGTAAATATCCATTGTTATCTTTTTGGAAGTAAATCACTGCATTTAAATACACTAATCTGAAACCAATGATATTTGAAAAAAAATAAAATCCATTATTTTATTTTTGATAGTAAATATTATGTTAAGTTTTTTTTATTGCCTTCTATATATGATTTATTATTCTATATTCTTTGTGTTGATCTGTGAATTAAATGTTTAATAATTAAAATCCATAACAATAAACCTTAATTAAATTATAACTTTCCAAAGCCACGTGTTAAAACGCTGGTGGCCTTTGTGCAAACCTCAAAATTCATGATTTTAGCCATAATTAGCCTCCTGGGCCTCTTGGGCCTTTATTAGGATCATAATGGATTCATACCCGTTGGGCCTTTACAGAAATCAAAACCCGACATTTCCTCTCTTTCGATTATTCTTCTGTTTATTGCTTCATTTCATTCCTTTTTTGGCGATTCGGATAAATAATTCCTCCCTTTGATCTCGCCTGGTCGGATTCACTGACGACTCTCGATTGCCACCATCGGAGACCAGCGGCTTCGCGGTGTAGCGCTTCCTTCTGTTTTCTTCTTCGAAAGGTGGTTGTGGTCGTGTGGATTAACATTTCAAGGTGTCTTTTCGTTTTTCTTTTCTTTATTTATAGTCGTTCTAGGGGATTTGGGAAAAGGAAAAGGTTTTGGGTATTTGCATGCCCTTTTGAAGTGCTTCAAAGTGCCATAGGGTTTTTAAAAAGGGTAGGTAGTTATGTAATTTAAGGAATTTTAGGGACATTTTTGCTTAAGTTATTGTTGATCATTAATCGATTAAGTGGGATGGTCATTCTCTGTCGAAATGCCACTTAAATTTTTTTACTGACATTTTGGAGAGAACTTGTATCAAGATTGAACTTGAGGGTACCAATTAAGGTATTGAAATTGGTTACATCCTTTGTGGGATATGTACCAGTTGGTGTTTGTGGAAATTACTTGTGCCAGAGATAAAATTGATGTAAAATCTAATCATCTATGAATGATATAATATTGTAAATTAACCTCTCTTTTGCTGAGCCTGGCACTATGCTAACATTATTTTAACATTTTCATGCAGAAATATTATCAAAAGGCATATTTTTTGTTCTTCATTCTAGGTTAATAAATAAACACTCACATAAAGGACACTTCACATATGGATTACTAAAAATTTTATAAGAACTTGTATAAACATATTGCAAATTTTCTTTCTAGATTTGAAAAATGGAGACTCAAATAAAAGACATCTCGCAACTACTAAACTTGAAGTTTGACACCCGCAACGAACTGCTATATGCGGTGCGACGATTTTATGCGGCAAAGGGCTATGTGCTCTCCATACGCGGCTCCCGGCCTGACAAGTATGTGAACCTGCGCTGTGAGAGAAGTGGGTGTTACAGGGACACTCGGCAGGTACCAGCTGACCAGAGAAAGCGAAAGCGAACAAGTCGTCTTACCGGATGCCCGTTTGAGATCCGAGGGAAGAAGCAAGAGGAGGGGTTTTGGATGGTTGAGATTAGAGAGCCAAAGCATAATCATAGTCTTGATGTTGATGCGGAGGGAGAAGGAATGGAGGTAATGTTGCTTTGGTTGATGCTTTTAGTACCACATGGTGTTATTTTGGTGGGTATAATGACGGCTATACCCGTACCATAAATTTGGTGGTTCACTGTGTCGGGAACTTAAATTATACACATTTCTTTACTGTACCGTGCTGGTTCCAATACAAGGCAATACATGTACTGGTAGAGATAAAATAGATATAATTTGTTGAGTTGCAAGCTTGGTAATGTCTTTTGTGTTATGTTGAGGACTACCATTCTGGTCTCAATGCCATACTGCTATACTGTACTGTACCTGCAGACATGTTCGTGTTATACCTTACCCTAGCTGTACCTTTTACCAGAAAATCATGTCAGGTTCTGTTTAGTTGGTATTGTTATTCTATGGTATAATCACGATACCTTACAGGTACCATGACAAAATTTTAGAAAGTCCTGCATGAATTTATGGTTTTCTGGCTGAAGTTCCAATGTTTGTAACCTAAAAAGTAAAATGCTACAATTTTGTATTTTTAATTATCTTTGTAGGTTGAACATGCCGAAACTCAGCTAATCACAAATTCAGAAAATTTCGTCACAGATGAAAATATTGCATTAGAAGAAAATGTTGTAGAAGAAGAAAATGTTTTAGAAGAAGAAAACGAAGCAGAGGAACAACAAGAAAAACAAGAAGACCACACAAGCAGCAACGTGGCACCAGTGCATGAAGAGAATGCTTATTTCGGACTTCTAAATTCAAAATTCAGAACACGCACAGAGTTGATGCAAGCAGTTCGAGGATTTTATGGGGGGAGGGGCTACATGTTGTCCACACGTGGCTCACGGCCTGACAAGTATGTGGTCTTGGGATGTGACAGAGGTGGGTCCTACCGAAATACACATAAAGTTTCAACAGTCCATCGACAGAGATCAAAGAAATCCCGGCTAATTGGTTGCCCCTTTAAAATACGGGGGAAAAAACAAAAAAACGGCTTTTGGGTGGTGGAAGAAAAAAACCCCACACACAATCATGAACCGGCCAATGATATTTCTGAGCTCTCCTTGTCTCGGCGATTAACAAGAGATGACATGGCAAATATAGAGGAAATGACAAAATCAGGTCTGACACCACGTCAGATTTTGAGGGCGCTTAAAAAGAGGAACCCAGATCTCAAAGCTATCACTAAAACCATTTACAATGCAAAGGCAAAGATTGTGAAAGATAAATTGGCTGGCAGGAGTACAATCCAAGCATTATTTGATGAGCTGGTCAAAGCTGGTTTTAACTGTAATTTTTTACAGAACCAGGAGGGACACCTCACGCATCTTTTCGCAGCACATCCTTTATCAGTAGTGTTAACAAAGTGTTTTTCGAATATTTTTGTGATTGATTCTACACAAAAATCCAATGGGTATAAGATGCCGATGCTTGCTATTGCTGGTCTTTCGAGTTTCAATACTGCATTTTATTCGTGCTTTGTTTTTCTCGAAAAGGAAGATGGGGAGAGCTATGTCTGGGCTTTAAAAACATTTAGTAATATTCTCGGACGGGACAAAGATAATCAGCCGAATGTATTTGTATCAGATCGGGAGTCTGCATTGACAGATGCCATAAATGTTGTCTTTCCAACAGCAACTCATATTTTTGGCTTATGGCATGTTGAGAAAAGTTTGAGAGATAATTGCAAAAGATACTTTGAAACAAGAGAGGAATGGGATGCATTTTTGTCTAATTGGAAGAAGGTCGTCTCCTCCCCAACTGAAGCTGGATTTTTCCAATCTTGGAATGAGTTTGAGTCACTTTACTCTGAGAAGGCATATGCCATAGAATTTCTAAAACAGGAATGGTTGCCATGGAAAGAAAAATTTATCAATGCATGGTCTGACAAGTGCTTGCATTTTGGCAACTATGCTTCTTCACGTGCAGAGGAGGCACTTGAGAAGTTAAGGAAGGATCTGCACGTGCCAGCCGGTGACCTCCGAGAGGTGAAGAATAAGTTCTGTTCAGCTGTTGAAAAGCAGTATAAAGAGATGATAACTCAGCTTGAGAGCGAGAAAATTAGGGTTCTTTATCATTGTTGCAAGGTTTCTCTTTTCGAGAATATTTTGTGCCGTGTGTCAGAGCATGTGTTGGTGGAGTTGTACAAGCAGTATGAGAAGGTTAAGAAAGGCACAGTAGATCCTGTTTGCACTGGAAGGTTTACGGCAACTATGGGTCTCCCATGTGCCCACACAATGGCCAATTCTGAGGCGTTGAATCTGGATCTGGTGCATCAACAATGGAGGATTGACACAAGATTGTTACCGAGGCGAAACCCTTTGATAGGATTGAAGGCAAGAAAGGATTTATGCCCTTTTGCTGATCTTAATGGGCCTCCGGCTGACCCGTTGCTCATTACATGAAGTTATTAAGTACCATCTTTTGCAACCCATGTTATATAGATGATATTTGTGTTTATTTTATTTTATTTTCTGTTGTTTATTTATGGATGCTGTTGGTTTCCTCTTCTCAGATTGTTAGATTAAAATGATAGATGAGCATGTTCAATGAATATCCAGAACAATTTCTTTTCAATCCAGGAGTTAATTGTTAGTAGGGTTTTGGTATACTGAGCAGTAGTAGATCTTGATACTGTTTGATGTACTTTTGATGCTTCACGTCAAGTATCCTGAAATTGTATCATCTTATAAATTTAAATCGTCTGGAATGTTTTAATTAAATCAGGTAAACACAAGTTGCAACTCCAATAGCTTGTGCCATTTCTGTGATTGTAGAGATGTCAGAATGTACTGAGCATCCTCTTTCTCTCTGTTTCTATTTTAAAGCTTTGCAGGGAACGACGAGAACGTAATATAGACAAAAATAACATTAATAGATCACACATCAATCAAAATTAAAAAAAAAGTTACATAACCACTCTGATCACATATCATTCAAAATTAATTTTTTTTTTTTTTTTTACATAACCACTCTAATCGAACTGATATGAGCATAAACCATTACAGCTAACCCAATGCAAATCCCCCTTACACCAACCCTCAGTAGAGCTAGCAGTATTTGAGCCACAAGTAAGCTTCATGTGCAACTCTCAGAACCTCTTACCTGATTAGGACGCATTAGTTCACCTGCAACTGCAAAAAGGCGTCCATTTCGTAGCATCCACAGCATCAAACAGGTGCAGCTGAAAGTGGAAATCATGGTTCAGGTCCTAAACTTTGCTGGCTCCAGAGACTGAGGCGGCCGGTATGAGGAAAGCTGCAAACCGAAATGTCTCTGTAGCAGGTCCAAAAACTTGCATTGCGAACGGGCATAAAAGAAAAAGTGCAATGCTGATTCTGTGGGACAATTGTTGCACAAACACATGGCATGGTGCAGTGCATGTTACTCCTTTGCATTACATTGTGTAGTCCTAATATTGTGGAAATTAAAGTACACATATATCTTATATCTACTGTTGATGTGGGTCAGTCTCAATTTATGTGTTTCTGTGACTGATATTAGATTCTTTTGGTTATCTCTGTTGTATATTTTAATATCATGATGAACATAAATGATTAATTGGAGGGTATTCCGAGTTGTACTGACTTGTTAAAAACATCAATTTCTTGTCAAAAAAGACCAGAGATTCAGGAAAACCCTTTTAAGTACCTCCTAGTATAACTTATAAGTAATTTGATGTCCAGTAAGTTGCTGGTATGTGATGACATGCAATGGAGGAGCCTATGCTCCAGTGGGGTCAATTGACCCCACTTGATTTTCAGGAAGGCCCTTAAATTTCTGTGAATTTTCAATTTTATTTAAAAAAAACTTAAGATTCTTCTTATTCTACACCAATAGATGGAAATTTTGGCTCCACCACTGGTGACATGGGGTACCCTAAAAATGGTTAAGGAGAAAACAAAGGCATTGTAGGCACAGGAAAATAAAAGATATTCAGCTACAAGTAAACTGTAAAACGTAAGCTAAGTTGCAAATCACAGAAATATGAATTCAAAATTCTAACTAACATGCAGGTTATATTTCAAAACCTGAACTTGTTTCACAAATCTCAATAAAATGAATACGGACCCAATCCTTATTTTTCCTCAAAAGAAAAATTCTAACAAACATAATAAATTAATAACAAAAGTGGTGTATGTGTATAAGTTGTAATGGGATATTACCACCATTTTATATCAGTATGGTACTATTATCAAGCTCAGCAACAAATACATTATACGAACCCCTTATGTATATTACAATGCTACTTTGTACCACATATCAGTAAATCTATGGTCGTGTGCCTTGTGATTAACTACGCCAGCAGGATTTTTTTCTCAAAACCGGGGGTAAATTTAATATTGATAAACACATGCATTTTTCACGATGCGGTGAGAGTCAAGTGAATCGAATGTTCAAGATAAAATTTTATACTGATGAGAAAACACCAAATATAACAGTAATAAACCATTTAGCAATGTACATCATTAGATATGCTCGTAACATTATAATGCAATTTTTTTTCTTTTCACTGAATCTAAGTATATCGAAGTTGGGAGAAAAACGACAAAAAACATCCGTAAGGATTCACAAATCTACCTTTAATGATAAAAAAGGCGATGAAAGTTTAATTTCAGTTAGGTATATGTGTGAACAAATATATGATATAGTCTTTTTTTGAAGTACTGCAAATGTAGTATATCTATCGTGTTAAATGCGATCGACGGTTCTATAAATAACCGCGTCTGACGCTTGGAGTCACATAACAAACTCAATTTCAATACATACCAAGTTTGCCAAGTACTCCGATTGTTCTTATTTCTTCCTGGTATTCCCTATTTCTGTGTACTTTGTTATACTTTTGTATTCTTTCTTCAAAATAATTTGTGTTCTTTTGCATGGATATTGCTGGTATATACACATACATTTCTCATGCTGTTTTCTTTTAAGGATTCATGGCCTTGAAAATTGATCCATTCTTTGGAAGTTAAGTTCGATGAATATTGTTATTAGAAAATATCATCTCTTCTGCAAACCGATTATATTCCAAAAATAACCATTAAAAAAGAAAGCAGCATTATTTATTAGTAGCTGTTTTTCTCCTTAATTTTTCTTTATTTGTTCTGAAACATCCATCACAAGTTTTGAGATCACTATATCAACACAAAAAGTTCAATGCATTGTCCCCTATATTATCAACTGCATTAGTAGTATTCTTATACATATTCATAATTAGCATTTCACAACAATACTTTTTTCCCATACGAAAATTTAGAAAATTACTTTTGCTGATTTTCTTTTCATACAGTTGAAATAAATTTATAACCACACTAATAAAATATTCAGACCCGATGGCGACTGCTCAAGTTGTGAAAGTACTGATTGTCGATGATGATTCTGTGATTCGAGGGGTACACAAGATGTTACTAGCCCGCTTTGCAGGTTTTCAAATTACCGAAGCAGAAAACGGGAAAGTTGCTGTGGATCATTTCAGTGATGGAAATGAATTTGATTTGGTGTTAATGGATAAGGAAATGCCTGAGATGGATGGTGTGAAGGTAGTTATTTTAGTATTTGCAATGTTCAATCATATTATGGTACCAATAAATTGCTTTAAACAATTATAGAAATTTTTTAGATCATGTACTGATAACTAGAAATTAACTTCTAAAGATTAGGTTTAATTCCATAAGAATCTCTACAAACTCTACATTTAAAGATGTTAAATGTTTTTGTTAGATATTAACCTTGATTTTGCTTTTGGTAGGCAACTAGGACCTTAAAGGAAAAGGGAGTCCACGCAAAAATTGTGGCGATTACTGGTGATGAAAGTGCTAATGGAGCGTTTCTCGAGGCTGGGGCCGATGCTTTTCTCGTGAAGCCTACCAAGCTGTCTGAACTCGTCAACTTACTGAAGAATTTCAACCTCCTCAATTGAAGTATTGTGCTTGTGTGCTTCTTGCTGGGTGTTTGCAGTGTTGTTATGTGAAACTTGCTTATTTAATATTAAATAAAATAAAGGACATGGCCTTCTCATGCCTATCATACTTCCTGTGTGAGAACTGAGAAGGTTAGATTGTCTTGAGTGCTTATTTGAGTATGGTTGTGTGCTTAATAAAATTATTTTAGATTGAAATATTGAGTTTGCTTTGTGTGTCAATTGTTGTTTATTTTTTTTTTTTTGAAATAATTGACAGTGGCTTCCAAAGTGATACTTTACAGTTCAGCCCCTCATCAAAGCAATAATTATACCACAGCCATCTTTCCTGCAAGATCTTCCCCCCGAAAACCTCTGCTCTCAACTGCTTCCCGTTGAACACTATATCATTTCTTTGATGCCAAAGCCACCAGCCTGCTCTTTGCCTGTACCAGTGATCGTACCAGTATGCTTTTTCTGATCCCAGTTTGAATAAAGTTCCATACTGATATCACATAAGGGCAGAAAAACAGCAGATGAGCAATTGTTTCCCTGCTTTGAGTGTTGCACATTGGGCAGTTGACCTCACAGTTTATGTTTCTTCGTTGCAAAACATCTCTTATCAGAATTTTATGAATCTTCGAGTGTATTCAACTAGCTAGATTCTTAGATGATATCAATAAACTTCATACTAGAACTGTAAAATAAACCAATATTAAGATAAAATAAAATCTTACATAATGACATGCCCTACATAAAATTACAACAATGTTTCTACCTCATTGCTCCCTTTAAAAGTTAAAACCTAACTATGACCAACATGGAAGGCCTTCTGGTACAATCACATTGCAAACACCAAATTAAAGGCAACAAAGGTATTATGGAGAGCATCCATGGTGGGACTGAGTGCTTGGTAATAGGTTTCTATTATAAAAACTAAGTTCCTGGGAAATAGAGGGATAGCAAAGAGAGCACGGTTCATAAAAGTATTCTTCTGATTACAAGAAACTTGCCACAGAAAATATTAACAAATTAAGACCTTGAAAGAAAAGGGTGTCGACGCAAAAATTGTGGCAATTGTTGGATTTCAGCAAAATGCTCCATTAGCACTTCAATTTCATGACCAGTAATTGCCACAATTTTTATGTGCACACCCTTTCCCATTTCCTTTTGATTCTTCAGCTGAGCAGGGGTACGGTTTAAATAGCCTTCAATTAGGGTTTAGGGTTTAGGGTTTCCAACAGACAACAGCAGCCTGGCATTATCTCCTTTCTTCATCACATCAAACGGCTCATGTTCAATTCGATTAAAATTTCAAATAGGGTTTAGGAGGGTGCCCGCCCAACAGACAACAGCTGGCATTATCTCCTTTCTTCAGATTGAATTATTTCTTCATGGTGCCATCACCGTTAAATCTAATCAAAATGCTGTAAAGGATCAATGCAAGGAAATCTTCTGTGGAGGCCTTTCCTGCTTTTAGTATATTCTCACTCTCGTTCTTAACCTTTCTTTCCACACACCAACTTATCCTAGCTCGATCGACACATAGCCAGAATTTGCTGACATGGACCTCTTTCTTTTGAACTTCATCTGGTTCTTCATTTTTCACTTGGAGGGCCGGGGGTGATCTTTTCAATCTATCAGCAACATTAATATCATGGATTTCCCTTATCCTTTCAGGACTGGAGATGAAAATACGGTTGCTATAGTTGCAGATCGATTACAGCTTGGTACGCACCGCATCATTTTCCTTGTTTTCACAGATTACAAGTTGGGCTATAATTAATTTGATGATGAATTATATTTCATGCATCTTTGTTTAAATCGATGACGAGATGTATTATTTATAGAGTGAGGCTATGGTGCTATGCATAGCACGGATGACTAGTGTACTACGGCTCAATATGTTACTTTTTAAAATCCTAACGGTTGATCCGAACCGTTCAATGTGATATCCACATGAATATGTACTTGCAAACTAAATTTTATATTTTTTTGAATTTTTTTACTATTTTTTTAGATAGGTAGAAAAATCAGTGTTTTCTGAAAATTCTGGACCATCAAAATTCTACCTATCTAAAAAAATAGTAAAAAAATTCGAAAAAATATAAAATTTAGTTTGCAAGTACATATTCATGTGGTTATCACATTGAACGGTTCAGATCGACCATTAGGATTTTAAAAAGTACCATATTGAGCCGTAGTACACTAGTCATCCGTGCTATGCACAGCACCATAGCCTCACTCTTATTTATATTTTTTAGTGTATCAAGTTATATATAATATAAGAATGGTTGTGCAAATTTTTTAGTGTATCAAGTTACTTTTTGGCGTATTTTTTTTAGTTCGTTCAAAAGGGGAATATTTTTACTGGAAGAAGAAATAATGAAAATATATATAGAGCATCTAATATATATTAACATATCTTTTCAAAGTATAATGCTCAAACATTAACATGTCACGTTAACACATAAGGCACCTAGAGAATTGATAGAGGAAGTGGCGCAACTGTTGCATCGCCACAATGAACCAGCGGGAGGAGTTTGATTACCGAATAAATTTTATTTCATGTTTTCTTTATGTTTCATTAGGTTACTGTTTTACATTTCTTTGAAGAAAACGATGCATTTTTAGATTTAACTCTTTCAATTTTGATATTGATTACATTTATTGCAGACTTACATTTTGATATTGATTTTGTAAGAAAGGATTTGAGAGGGGCTCATTTGCAAACTTACTGCATACTGCCCTAATGATCAGACCAGTCCTGAATTTGTTAAAGCATATTTTGAAAATTATATCATTTCATCAGGCCACATTACCAGCGTACCAGTCTTTAGCACATGGTACCAGCTTTGGACAGCTGTGCACCGATTATCAGAAAGTCATGGCCGACTAAGCTTACTAAAACAAGAATAACTCCCTACTGACATTGAGTAAGGCTTCAAATTTTTCTGGTGTTATAAAACAATCAGTGGAGTTTACGTTCCAGCAAATTTCAATTAAATGCAATGGGCCTATAGAAAGATATTAAATTCACAAACTGGTACCCTGCACAATCCTGGGCTCTTAGTTTCTCTTTTGTAGTTCAGTTCAAATGTTTAGCTGTTTTTTCTCTTGATTAGAATTTATCCAAGATGTATTTTTTTTTTTCCTTTGATGATATGCAAATGTCATGGCAAAAAGAGTGAACTCAGAAAGCTATTATGGCAAAAGTGCATTACATTATAAGATGAGAAGTGTATATTACATGAATAAAAAGCTATTACATTTAACAAAGAACAATTCCCAAAATACCCTCAGCAAATTTTAAATGGCATATTCAGTGTTCCGAAAACAAGAGAAGTCTAACCTAATCAGAGCTGTTCAACCTCTTCTCTTGCCAGACAATGAAGGAATTGGGCCAAATTGTGATTATAGCCTAAAATAGTTCCATAAACCCAAATCAAGTCTGAAATTGGGATGAATTGTGTTTATTGCCTACATTAGTTCAACCCGGTTAGTTATGCCCGTATCAAACAATAGCCCATGACCTGTTATATTACAGGGTGGTGCTTTGGACAGCTTCAGTTTCTGAATTTTCTATGATGGTTTTACCTTGTTTCATTGGACTTTAATTCTATTTGTATTTTGGGGGATTTTTATCCTAATTAAACTTCTAGCACTTCATTTACCAAAAAAGTAGGTTGAAATGAGAATTGATATATCTGGTTTTGGTACTGTTTGATTGTACTCTGGCTCTCATTAATGTTTGGTTAAAGCAACTTGCTCCTGATTGAAACACTTGCTTTTGCATTTGGAATTATGCGATTCAGTTATGTATCGCTTAATCATCAGGAAAGTGAATTACTGTGATAATATTTTTGTTATTATTTTCTTATATTATATAACAACAGATTAATCTTTCTATTCAGAACAATTTGAAAAATACTTAAACGGTGTTTTCTTCCCATTTTTGTTTTAAAAAATAAAAATCGTCATTAAATCTCTAGAAAATAACCGATGATTTAATTTCAAGATCAAAGAAATCCTGTCCTGAGATACACTTTTTCTGACATCTGCAATTTTTCTTACAAAATTAGTTTTTTATTAAGGCCTTCAATTATAAAAAGGCCTGACAGAAGGTTATTTTTAATGATCTCGGCCCCATGCTGAGGCCACTATAGAGAATCAGTACCAGTCCTGCTGTGCATCCCCTAGGCAGATAAAAAGAAAAACAGCCCGAATAAAAGGTCCTATGCATAATTTTCCGATGCACTTTTTGTGATGAGACAAAAGATCTTTGAATTTTCACTTGTGATACCTTGTCTAATATCTACTGTCGATCTAAACCAGTCTAAAATTTTGTGACTGATATAATATTTTGTTTTGTCATCTCTGCTGGCTATATTAATATTATGATGGAACAAATGCTTAATTGGGGGCTAATTGGAGCCTGTAAAGCCTTGTTTGCAGCTTCAGTTTCCTGCCAGAAGGAACAGAAAATGGCCTTGTAGTACCTCCTATGCACTGATAAGTTTCAGGTGTGAGTGTGACCCGAGAAACTGTCAAACAATTTAGTTAAAACGGAAAGACATTGTAGACACAAGGGAAGATATTAAGGAACAATTACTTATAAGCTGAACTGAAAATCACCCATTGATTTATGATTAGGCATTGCAAAAAGATCAAAAGGGTAATGAATTCAAAGTAATACTGTACCAGTCTCAGCAACGATACATTACAGCAACTCCTGTGTATACTAATATCTCTTACTTAATTTGTATTGCATATTAGTAAATCTATGGGCATCCGCTTGCCAGTTAATTAAGACGGAGGATTTTTGTCAAAATCGGGGTAAATTTAATGTTGACGGAGGCATGAAATTTTGCAGATGCAGTGAGGGTTAAGTGAATCGAATGTTGAAGATAAAATATCTATAATAAATGGGACAAACAATATTCAAATAAATTAGTCTGTGATTTGCATGGTGGATCTTTAGATATGCTCATAAACGATATAATGCAATTCTTTCTTTTTAATTCTTCATATCGAACTATATCGAAATTGACATAAACCGACAAAAAAATTTAAATCGATGATAGGGATTGCTTTTCTAGTAGAGCAAATTTAACAGGTAGTATATCTAGTGGGTTAAATGCAATCAGTATTTCTTCTATAATAAATATCTATAATAGATGGAAAAACACCAAATATGACATTAATAAAACTAATCCTACTATGGCCTGGATAATTCGATGTACTCCTAAATGATATAGTGAAATTGTCGTCTTTCTTTTTTCCGAATCTAACTATATCGAACTTGAGAGAAACATACAAAACTTTGAACAACTGTTGAAAATGTATGACGCAGTATATCTAGTGCGTTAAATGCGATCGGGTAGTTCTATAAATAACTGCGTCTGATACAACAGTTGCTTCATATCAAAATTTGCCAAGGGTTTCCAATCAATCCTATTCTTTCTGGTACTCTCTATTTACATTTCCATGTTTGTTTTATGCTTTCTTTAGACTTCAATATTGTAATCCATTATTTTGCTTTTTTATTTCTGGTGTATAATATACATGCATTTCTTGTGCTATAATATATAAGGATTCATGGTCATGAGATTTATCGATTGTTTGGAAGTTAGGTTTCAAGAATATATGGGAAAAATACATCTATTCCATAAACCAATTATATTCCAATAATAAACATATAAAAAAGAAATTAACACACGGTAGACTTTTTTTTCTTAAGTACCTTTTTTCCTTATTTATTCTTCATTAGTTTGAACCATTAATTGCAAGTTTTGATCTTAATATCTACATCAAAAAAAGGTTTTGAAATTAAATGGATATTTAATGCATTGTTTTCTCAATTTCACATAGATGTCTCTTTAATCAAATTCATGTTTCCTGATTATTCTTTGTAAATAGAAATTTATCTTTAATCATACTAATTTTTTTTTCAGACTAGAGTGGAACATGGCGAGCGCTCAAGTTGTGAAAGTACTTGTCGTCGATGACGAATCATGGATTCGGGGGTTATATAAAAGGTTGCTTTCTCCCTTTGGTTTTGAGATCACTGAAGCAGAAGATGGGGAAGCTGCCGTGAACCATTTCCTTAATGGAAATGAATATGATCTGATATTGATGGACAAGCAAATGCCTAAGATGAATGGTGTGGAGGTAACAATTTTAGTACTCATAATGTTCAATTAATCCTAATGGCCATGTTCGGCAATGAGGTTTAGAGCAATGAGGCTTAAGAGTTTAAGCTGTGTTAAGGAGGAGTTGTTCGGCTGACAAAGGCTCAGAGCAATGAAGCTTAGAGTGTATAAAGGTGCTAAGGAGGAGCTCTAAGGAGGCACTGTGCTGTAAGCCTGGGTTTTTATCATCTTAAGAATTTGCTCTAAGGAAGTTTAAGAAAGATGCTCTAAGCCTGTCTAAGGCACAACTGTTCAGCCAGCTTAAACAGCTAAGGAGACTAAAGCATGTCTAAGGAGGCTAAAGCCTCATTGCCGAACACGTACGAAGTGTATAAAGGTTCTAAGGAGGAGCTCTAAGGAGGCACTGTGCTGTAAGCCTGGGTTTTTATCAGCTTAAGAATTTGCTCTAAGGAAGCTTAAGAAATGTGCTCTAAGCCTGTTTAAGGCACAGCTGTTTGGCCAGCTTAAGCAGCTAAGGAGGCTAAAGCCTCATTGCCGAACACGTACAATATGTACTCAATTGCTTTCAAAAATCAAAGAAAAATTTAGTCCCCTAACTGAAATCGGTCCAGAAAAGAACTTAATTGTTGGAGATTTAGTTCAATACTTGGGATTTTGAGGCCTAATCTTCATCCATATGAACATTTTACATACTCTATTTATATAAAAAAATTACATATTTTTGGGTAGATATCAACTCTAATGTGCTTTTTGATAGGCAACTAGGGCCCTGAAGAGTATGGGGGCCACAGGAAAGATTGTGGCAATAACTGCTGATGAGAGCTCCATGGAAGCGTTCATGGATGCAGGTGCTGATAAATTTATGACCAAGCCTATTGGGCGTTCTGAGCTTGGTGACATACTGAAGACTTTCAACCTCCTCAATTGAAGTGGTGCTTCTATGTTTCCAACTGGGTGTTGCATGTACTTTGCAGTATTGTTATGTTTGTGTTTAAGTACTATTTAGTAAGAAAATAAAAGGACATTAATTGCCTTCTCATACCAAATCAGGCATTGTGTGTGAGAAGGATAGATTTGTCTTGTTTGCTTATTTGAGTATGGTTGTGATGTTGTGTGCTGGTAATAATAAATTTCTCTTGAATTGAAGTATTAATTAAGCTGTGTTGGTGCATTAAGTGTTAATGTATCGTTTTTATGTGATTATTTCGCTGGGTTACATCAGGTTAGAGTATGTAACCTTTTGGTGTTCTGGTACAGGTACGGGTTTAATAAAATGGTGACTTCAGGGCCTAATCTTATTGATCAATTTAGTTCTGTCAGTATAGGACTGCTCTGGTTTTGGGACTAGGTTGTATGTTGCGAGCTTCAATTGATTTGGGGATAGCCGTTGATAAGTTTGACGAGTCAACAGGCAGTATAGAAGAGAAAGGAGCTGAGGGCAGGAAGGGCAGTAATTCGGTCAGTGAACTTAAATTATTACGACTCTCACGACGGGAACCATGACCAACCCGCTGACCAATGATATTAAAGGATCGTATGACTGCAGCGAGAGGCTCACTTGTCTGAAAAAGAGAAAACGGGGCGACAACAAACTGGAGAGGATCTCAGCGAGTTCGTTTACACCTTGTTTGGATGGAGATTAGAGGGAGGGGAGGTGAAGAATAAAATGGAATGAAATAGAAAAGAAGATTAATATATTTAACTTTTCGTGTTTGATTGATTAACAAGGAAAATAAATTTAACTTTCCTTTTCGTTTCGTTTTTTGTTTGGTTAATTAAAATTTGGAAGGTTAATGAGAAATTCGGTGGTTGCAGTAGGTTTGTGATAAAGAAACTTTAATGAGAATTATATTGGTAAGATATAGGGTTGGACATTTGTATTATTTTTTTGAAAATATTTACATCAATTTTTTTTCCCATTCGTTACATCCCAAATTAGGAGGGAAATCGATTCTATTAATTACAAGCATGTAAGGTTAAATTTTTTCCCTCCTGCACCCTTCACCTCCGATATAATTTTATCAACCAAACGCGATTCAAGAGAAAAAATTCTTTTCTTTCCATTCCATCCCTTCCTCTACTCTCCATCCAAACAAGGTGTTATGGTCGTGACACCAGATAATCCTTTTCTTATCCGATCTGGCGCTGACGTGTCAAGACGACGTTCATTAGGGGGCGTTTGGTTTGAGTTTTCGGGAGGTGATTCCAGGCTATTGTAATTCCATTCCTGCGTTAATGGCTTTGTGTGGGTACTGAGACACCTCATTTATCAAAAATTGCTCATTTATCATTAAATTGTGTCATATACTTGCTTCTTATATAATCATTTTTTGTGAATTTTGATTATACAGAGAAATTCTGCCTACACTGTGAACCAACTTTATGATAAATGAGCAACAACTTTGTGAATTTACCTCCAAAAATTTATATTCTTTACATCTGGATTTGAAGGTGAAAAAAATCACTGATGAATCCGTATCCTCTACAGTACTGTAGACAATTTCTCTCACTTTACGGTTTGAGATTAAATCTCAGCCGCTTTGGGATTCAGACTAGCACGGGGCAGTATTATTAGGCTTTGAGATTTGTGCCAAATGATCCACTAATCGTAAAAGATTCTCCAAACTTTGGAGGTAATAGAGAGGATGTGAATTCGGTGTGTTTAGGGGTGTTCATTGGGTCCGGTTTAGTTGGTTTTGAACCGAACCGAATTAGTTTGGATCAAATGGTTCGGTTCGGTTTGCTTTTTAAAACCAAATTATAATTTTGGTTCGGTTCGGTTTGAAAATTTTCAAAACTGAAATAACCGAACCGACCGAACTTTTATATATTATGAATTTGGTCCGGACCGTCCGGTTTATTTCTTAATCAATTGCTTTAAGTACTTCAGTTTATTTCTTAATATCCCGTTTTATTTCTTAATACCCCGATTTATTTCTTAATATACTTCGGTTTATATAAATCAATTGCTTTAAATAAAAAATTTAATATATTTTGGTTTGAACCGAACAAACCGAAATCAAATTTTGGTTCAGTTCGGTTCGGTTGTAATATTAAATCGGTTCGGTTCGGTTCTATTGTAGAAACCGAATTATTACTTTGGTTCAACCGAACCGAACCGATGAACAGCCCTAGGTGTGTTATCTCCACTCTCATTTTTTTTCCTTGCAAAATCCATTATGATGCACGTCTAATGGGCAGGGCCCACTTGGCCAGAATAGCTTAATAAAGGTATTAAAAGAGGAAGAGGCTGATTAGGAGATATGTTCAAGGTATTCAGATTAAAACAGGCTGACAATAAGAAGATGACATGTTGAGCATATATCAACTCAATTTCACCAAATTTATTTAATATCTGGAAAAAAGATACTATCTAAAATAAAATAATTAAATTGTCAATAAGTTCTTCAATTTTAGATTGGATGTTATCGAAATTTAGCCATTTAAATATTTTAACACATTAGTTGTAATAATTTTTTGATGGATGACTAATCAAGTTTCAAATTGTACCAAATTGGCAAATTTTATTATTTTTAGAAATTTCTATATTTTTCGGATTTATAAAAAATAATTCTGTTTAATATGCAAATATCTTTTTACTTATTATTTTTTTGTCCATCTCTCAAATTTAAAAATAGTTAAAACAATTGAAAAATAGTAAATTATGATCCCCGTGTTTCAATACCTCATATTTTATATCTTCGTTTTCAAAGTCCAAGCTGTCAATCTGAACCGCTCAATATGGTATCCATATTAAAATATAATTGGAGACCAAATTTTATAATTTTTTGAGATTTTTTACTTTTTTTTTTAAAGATAGATACAAAACCACTGTTTTTAAATGGTCCAGAAACATTGATTTTGTACCTATCTTAAAAAGTAGTAAAAAATTTCAAAAATTAAAAATTTTCATCCTAACATATTTTAGTATAAATATCATATTGAGCAGTTTGAATCGACAGTTCGAACTTTAAAACGAAAATATTAAATATGAGATATGATGAGATATAAAAAGCTTGAAATATTAGAAACCCTCTTCAATTTTGATATCGTATAAAATCTAATAATTAAAAAAAAAAAAGTCAAAAACCCAGTCCCACTTAGGAGTGTAAACGGATCCGGATTATCCGATCCGAATTGGCTCCGTATTTGAGTTGAGGAATTTCTTTAGCCTCACCGATCTTTCTGTAGAAAATTTGAGGAGAAATATTTTTTTAAAATTTTGAGTTGCTACTATTTTCAAACAAATTTATATTAAGAATGATGTACTGTTATTTATTTTATGAATATCTGACAATTATTCGTTTTGTATTCGTATTCGAATCCGTATTCGAATCCGTATTCGTTTATTATCTGCTCCGTATCCGTATCCGTATCCGTATCCGTTTAAAACGGATTTGATTTTAAATTTTGACATTCATTTACTATCCGTATCCGTATCCGCTAAGTGAGAAACGGATACGGGTTTAATATTAGCATTATCCGCTCCGTATTTGCTCGTTTTCACCCTACTCCCACTCCATAAAAAAAGGCGCCACTAATTAAACCCTAATAATCCTGCTTTTGAACGATAATAACACTAATAATATAGTCAATAAAACCCTGCCTTCTACGTCAGGCAGCGAGATGAACACTGTTGAATGTCAAAAGGCACACCTATCAAACGGAATAAAAAGAGAAATTGAAAAGAAGAAATCAGAAATGGCAGTAGCGGGTCTGTACAGAAGGGTCCTACCTTCTCCGCCAGCGATCGAGTTCGCCTCTGACGATGGCAAGGTGAGCTCCCTTTCGCCTTCAATTAGTTGTCTTGCTGATTTCTTAATCGAATTGTATTTGAATTTCCTGTTAATTTGCTTAAGATCGAGGGTTTAGAAGTGTTATTTAATTTGAATTTCAGCTTTTATCATGGAATTTGTGGCATTGTACTTAACTTCTCTAACAAAATGGCAAAAGGGGGGAAAATGATTAGGTTTTACGGGGGACTTTCTGTTAGTACCCAAGACTGAATATAGTTTTCAAACAGCATCGAGTAAGATTTACAACTGCTTATTTTGATCTCTGACAAATCTTCATCATTTCTGGATTAACTTGAAGTGTAGTTTCAATACTCATTTTGACATCTGACAGTCACAGCAGTCATTTTTAATTGCAAGTATTTTATAAATTGATGCAGCGTCTTTTCACAGAGGCGCTTCAAAATGGGACCATGGAAGGGTTTTTCAGACTAATATCATACTTCCAAACCCAATCAGAGCCTGCATATTGCGGCCTTGCCAGTTTGTGTGTTGTGCTCAATGCTCTATCCATTGATCCCGGAAGAAAGTGGAAAGGTATACCTATTTTTCTAATATTTTCTAACTTCTACCTTTCTTGTTTAGATATCATTTGATGTGTGATTGCCTTGATGATGGAGAATGTCAAATAAAGTAAAATGGATACTTGAGCTTTTACTGAAAGCAGCAATCACTAGAAAGGGAATGTTTAGAAAATTGCCATTAGATGACATGAAAGTACTCGAATAACATAGTTGTGTCTGTTGATATACTAAATTTTAGAGATTGCTTTATTTACCCTGCAGTATTTTTTTCGAAATGATTTATTTCAACTGCTTTAAGTCGAGTCCTTTTGTTAGTACTTGAAATTTGAATTAATAATTTTTATTATTTTCTTGTGTAGGATTTTCTTTTTTGTGTGTTAATTGCTTAACCTCTGAGGCTTAAAAAATATAAACATCCTTTATCATTTCTTATCAAGTGGTCGGTCATCAGTTCGGTTAAAACCGAATTAAAAAAGTCAAACCAAAATTTTATTCAGTTTTAAAAAATGTAACTGAACCAACCAAATTAAACTTGTCAACCGAATAACAACTGAACCAAAATAACCGAAGTAAATTTCAGTTTCTTTGGTTGAACCGAAATAAGCGAGATTAAATTTCAAAAGGTCAAAACTCAATACATACACAAATACATTTAATAATCATAGAAATATATATCAGTCAAACCATATATAAAAAAATCAAAGTAATTCAAGTAAATATCAAGTAAATTTCAGTTTGTTTGGTTAAACCAAAATATGAGAGATTAAACCAAACCAAATATAAAAAATCAAAGTAATTCAAAAATTCAACCGAACCGAACCATTTAACCGAAAAATCGAATCATTTAACCCAAAATTTGTTGGTTCGGTTGAAAACCAAATAAACCGGATCCAATGAACACCCCTACTTGTGTACTTCTATACTATTTTTTTGTCTTCTTGTTAGGTCCATGGAGATGGTTTGACGAGTCAATGTTGGATTGTTGTGAGCCTTTGGAGAAAGTCAAAGCTGAAGGGATTACTTTTGGCAAAGTTGCATGCTTGGCGCATTGTGCTGGTGCAAAAGTGGAAGCATATCGTGCCAATCAAAGCGATCTTGATGACTTCAGAAAGCACGTCATCAGATGCACCACCTCGGAAGACTACCATGTGATCGCATCCTATCACAGGAGGCCTTTCAAACAGGTTAGAGTTTGATTTAGAGTTGTCATTATTCATTGTTATTGTTCTTTTTTGTTTGCAATGCTCCTTGATGCATCATTATGTTGATCTTACTATCATTTTTTAGTTAAGATTTATGAAAAGATAATTCTCTGTTGGTGCATCAGTGTTCACTGGAAATTAGGTCAAAGATGGGTAGAAAAGGGAACTGTTATTCGGATCGGAAACTGTATATTTAAATGTTTTTAAGAACCATTATGATTGCAAGTTCACTAGGATTGTACTGCATTGTAATACTTTCTTATACACTTATCTTTTCTAAACTATGCAAGGAAGCCTCAAATGTAGATATATGTCTGACTGAAGAGTTGGTGCATCATTTTCACCTTATATAAATACTTATTTTTTCTTTTGGAAAATAGTGATATTCTAGTACCACCGGTTTTGCATTAAAACCATTAAAAAGTTAACTTATGGTTATATTGCTTTCATTCCTAATGGCTAGAACTTAAATCTGTTGTCTTTTTCACCTCCCTTCTTATCGTACCTTTTTCATATTTTCACAATGCAAATATGACGTAAAAATATACTGATGCAGACAGGCACCGGTCATTTTTCACCAATAGGAGGTTACCATGCGGCGAATGATATGGCACTTATATTGGATGTAGCTCGTTTTAAGTACCCTCCCCATTGGGTACCACTTTCCCTGCTCTGGGAAGCCATTAATACTCTAGATGATGCAACTGGTCTCCCCAGAGGGTATTGTTTTTGGCCTTATGCCACTATATCCTTTTCTCTGCCACGAATTCTTCTTATATATAAAACACTGCCTTCTTTTAACATTTATACTTTTATTCCTACAAATGTTATTAGACACCATAGCCAACAAAAAAATCAGAATCTAAGTGTAAATGATAACTTATAATTGTGGAGTTAAGTGGAAGAAGCTTACTCCTGAATGAGTGTGTGGTGCCAAAGGGGTTTATACTAACAAAGGCCTTTCCTACACGAAAGTGTTGCACAAATATACTTAAAACTATCTAAAGTTGTGAATTCAATCAGATGGTAATTTTTTGTTCCAATAAAGATGCATAAAGGTTAAAAGCAGGTGGGTTCACATTAAGTTTTGTCATACCGTACTTTCCAATATTACGGACCAATCCGTGCTATGCGTAGTACCATAGACTCACTCTTATTTTAATTTTGAATTTTAGACACATTTTGAGTTTTGTTCTTTTCATAGAACTAATGTATTGGGCTATTAAAGGCTTTGTTCTTATTAATTACATAAAGATAATTGCTGTACCAGGCTAACCTAAAACTCGGATCTCATCTGGGTTTACCTGCTTGGTTCTGGTCATGTCGTTGCCCTAAGTCTAGTTACAAAAATGCACTAAAGAGTTACACAAATATCCGTCTTAAAGTCTACAGAGTTTAGATCTTCTGACTTAGTCATGTTATTACTACACAGGTTTATGCTTATCTCAAGGCTTCCTAGTGCTCCATCTTTACTTTATACACTGGTAAATTTATAATCATTATTTTAATTTGTTCTATGCATGAATTGTTTTATCTATCACTTTCTTTTTTCCTGGCTTATGGTTTTCAGTCCTCTTATATTTTACATGAAATTAGATGCAATTACTGTCATCTTGTCTGGTACAAGTTAAATACCTGTGTGCCTAGTACTGTTATGCCATCTTGTCTGGTACAAGTTTAACCTTTTACACAACAGTAAGAAGCAAATTTTTATAAAGAATTAGGTTAACTACCTGTGTGCCTAGTACTGTTATGTTATCTCCAGTATGTACTGCTGATTACTTCATTATAGTAAGAAGCTCGTTTACTGACAACGTTGTATCTGTCTTTGTGTTTCTTAGACCATATTTAGATGTAGAAATCTCAAACTGTCATATGCTCAGGTCTCAAAACCTGAAACAGAAAGCAAAAGAAAGAAGGAAAAATATATAAATAAAAATATTTAAATAGAGAAGCAAAACAAAACAAATATGTAAATAACAATTGAGGAAAATTGATTCAAACTAGTATACATTGTCTGGTTGTATCAAAATGTGGATGCGTATGCTGTTTGTGTAAAAAGCCATTCTGTTTTTTCTTCCTTTTTGTATTTTATTTCTACTCTTTTTATTTATTTATCATGTTATTTTACATGATAAACCAGAGTTGCAGGGATGAGAACTGGGTCAAAGTTGCAAATTTTTTGAGGGATGATGTACCTTCTCTAGTAAGTTCTGACGTGGTAAACAGCGTACAAGGCCTTCTTTCTATATTGTTTAGAGCACTTCCAGCAAGTGCAGGTGATTTTATAAAATGGGTAGTGGAAGTGCGGAGGCAAGAGGAAGGTGGGTCAAGCCTGACCCCAGAAGAGAAAGAGCGTCTTACTATGAAGGTCTCTCTCTCTCTCTCTTCCTTTCTTGGTATTTCAAAAAAGAAAAGACACCAATAGTTGTAATATTTGAGTAATCGGAGTATGTCTTAAGAATAGGAGTGACCTGGTACCAAATATGGCTAGTACCATATTAAATCTAGACTTTGTGGAGAAATATGGTGAAGCAAAAAGCTCACAAAAGGATGTTCTAATGTGTTCCATAGTCCAATTTTAAGAACTCCGATTGAAAAAGAAAAAGATTTGAATGCAAATTATTGGGAATTTTCTCATCCCTCAAGGAGAAAGGCAGTGTCAATGCAAAGGGTTTAGATTTCAGCGGGCACTTGTGGTTCCCAGTGTTATTTTGCCCTTTCTTGCTCCTTGGTTGTTTGTTTTCTCTGATTTAATTGCTCAGTTAAGATGAAATTAAGATTAACTGAGGTTATTAGGGAGCTCCTCTGAGGCTCAGTTGTTAAGATTTTGCTAACAAACTATTTAAAAGAAAAGGTTTCTTTTTTATAATTATAAGAAACAAAGAACTACCCTTACAATTTCAAAGGTGTTGTAGTACACATTGTATAAAACCTGGAAACACACACACACACACACTAAACTGAACCTATGGATTAAGCATGGAACAACATGCAGGAAGAGGTGCTTTGTCAAGTCCGTGGGACCAGATTATTCAAACTGGTGAGGGATCTCTTGTTGTCAGACCCATGCTGCAGTTACACCGAGTCCACATCTCCTAAAGTCACCACCTTGCGGGAAGTTGTTTCCACTGCATGCTGTCAAGGCGCTGCTCTCTTAACTGGAAATTCTTGTGTCATGGATAAAAAAATGTCATGTTGCAAAGAGACATGTGTAAAGTGTGATCAGAGTAATGCTGATGTGACCATTGTTTCTGGCACAGTAACGGTTTCGGGTGGGAACAAACAAGGAGTGGATGTTCTTGTACCAGTTTCTGGCAAACCTGGTTGGTGCAGATCTGAACCGGACAACTGTATTGTGAAATACCCTACAAGTTGTGATATTTTGACTGTTTTGCTATTAGCTCTACCGCCTAGTACCTGGTCAGGTGTTAGGGATCAGAAGGTGCTCGACGAATTGCAAGATCTCGTCTCCACAGAATCTCTGCCTGAGCTGCTTCAATTGGAGGTTTGGCTTTTCTTCCTCTTCTCTTTAGGTTAGAAACTCAAATTAGATCAGTAGTTACTGTACCATGTTATGATTATTTGGAATCATGTGTGAATAAAAGTGTCCCACTTTTTTTTTTTTTTTTTCTTTTGCAATTTCTCCTGGAGTGTTTTTTCCGCTATTTATTCCATTGTAGCCAATACTGACCAGTATGTTTCTTTGGTACCAAATATGGCATTGGGAAACTCATACAAACCAAAGTTACATGCCATCCAAGAGTAAGATAGCAATTTACTGAAAAATATTTTTTGCTGCTGAAAGTAATTCATATTTGATCAATGATCATGGCAGATACAACATTTAAGGAACCAAATGCTCTACCTTGGTTGAGAAGAGATTCAAGAGAAAAAAAGTCGTTAATGATTCTTTGTTGCCTTAGCTTAGCTAATTTTGCCTTTCCTAAATTATTTGGTAATGACTCGAATTTCTTGTGCTAATTTTCTACTAATAAAGAGTGTATGAATCACGAGTTGCATGATGTGCCTGTTCATGCTCTATTTAAAGCTATATACTATAAAAGCTTGTGTGAATTCTCGTGTTCATTTATAACAGTACTTTAATACAATCCTTTGTTTTCGCTTGCAAAATTCAGTTGATTGCCTGATCTGACTTATTGTTTTGGGGAAATTAGGATCTTTTCTTAATTGCAGACCTGATCTCATTGGAAATTTCAGGTGTTGCTCTGGAATATATGATAATGTTGAAAGAGTGAGGCTGTATTATGCATAGCGCGGATTGGTCCGTACTATGGATCAATATCTCTGGTTTCAAAGTCCATATAATCGATCAGAATCGTTCAACATGATCTCCATATGGACATGTACTGGGAGATTAAATTCTACATTTATTACAATTTTTTTCACTATTTTTTTAGATAGGTAGAAAATCACTATTTAGAATTTTAGATCAAGTGATTTTCTACCTATCTAAAAAATTCTAAAAAATGTAAATTTAGTTTGCAAGTACATTTTCATATGGAGATCATGTTGAACGGTGTAAATCGACTATTTAAATTCTAAAAGTGGAGATATTGATCCATAGTAAGGACCAATCCATGCTTAGCCTCATTCATGTCGAAATTTCTTTTTATTAATATTCACATGCTTTTTTTTTTCTCCTTGGACAATTACCACAGTTTGATCTTTTATCTCTATGACCAATAATTAGTTAGATAGTGTAGCCAATTTATCATGAATTGATCCATGCTATCATTGGTACGACTCAATACCCTGCCTTTCTTTATGAAAGCTTTACGCTCTTATATTCATTGTCAAAACTTATAACCTGAAATGACAGTAAGGTCCTGACTTTATATGTGTACACCAATAATACCTAATGCTCTACACTTATTCAAACCAGACTGGTACCATACTATACTAAAAAAATATACGAGAAAAAATAACACATCAGTGATTCAGAGTACTGAATAGAAAATGCATCAAATATAAAAAAAGTTACTAGATTAGATATTATTCTGAGTGAAAACAAAAACAGAATACAGGAATCAGTCTGGCAAGGAATTTTTGCTGCCAGAACATGACATGCATTAAACTTTCAAACTGTCATGTGACATGATTCTCTGATAATAGATTAATGCCCCGTGAGTCTATATTTGCACAAAATTTGAGATACGCTTTGTCCTTGCATCAGATATTGCCTTTGTTGTGTGTTTCCTAATTCCATACTCCTAATACCCCACATTTATTAATTGAAGGTGTGCTTATCTCACGACATGAGCCAATTAAGCTAAATAATGTAACAACACATTGCCCTTCAACTTGAGTCTTGATTTGATACATAAATTGCAACAGTTTGATGTCCTTATAATATATTAGTTTGAATATAAATAATGCTATCTAGAGATGAAAAAGGACAAGGATCAATCGTATACATGGACAAGAACAAGATCTCAGCTTGTAACACTAGCCGCTGCAGACATGAGAGCTATAATAAACCAAACTTGCTCACTATCTTCTTATGTTTTTTTATAAATTTTATGACACATTGCCACGTTGGCAACTGTTGGAATAACAGGATGGTAGAATAGTAACTATTCCGGCTAAAGGTTGTCATTTGTCAAGCACAAATTAATTAGAGGACTCAGAAGAGCGCTAGAATTTTGTTACATAGGAAATATATAGTGATTATCATCATTTACACTATTTTTATTATTATTAGTATTTAATATTTTTAAATACCAATCATCATTATTATCATACAACATTTTTACACTTACGATAGTGCAAAATAACACTGTTCACTCACTATTTTACTTTTCCATTCGAATAATTATATTCTAATAATATTCCTTGATTTGCAAAATGACTTAGAGAAAGTGCATTTTGGTTACCCTTGATTATAATTTATTCTAATATTATTCCTTGATTATTTGCAAAGCTTTTGAATGTTATTCAAGAGAGTTCATGTATAATTATCTATGGATCAACTCTCCCGAGACTAGTTAAATTAGAACTAATGCTAATTGCAATCTGTTTTTATTTATTGAGTGAGGCTATGGTGCTATGCATAGCACGGATGGGGTCCGTGCTACGGCTCAAAATTTGAATTTTTAAAATCGTAATGGTCGATCCGAACCGTTCAACATGATTATAAAATGAATATGTATTAGCAAACCAAATTTTACATTTTTCCGAATTTTTTTACTATTTTTTTAGATATGCTGTTTTTGGATGGTCCAGAATGTTAAAATCAAGTAATTTTCGAAAAAATAGTAAAAAAATTCGGAAAAATGTAAAATTTGGTTTGCAAGTACATATTCATTTTATAATCATGTTGAACGGTTCGGATCAACCGTTATGATTTTGAAAAGTCAAATTTTGAGCCGTAGCACGGACCCCATTCGTGCTATGCATAGCACCATAGCCTCACTCTTATTTATTTATGTATATATATGTTGAGGGATGGAAAAAAATACTAATAACCAATAGAAAACGAATGAGTTGACAATCGGATGGGTATAACTAAATTAGAGTAGAACTAGGGTGTACTCTTTTGAAGGTTAGTGGCTTTAATGCCTGCTAACAATTTGATTGATAAAAAATGTATTTACAACAGAACTAGGGTGTACTTTAAGTTCACCAAGTCCTTGTGTGAACTCAACTCTAAAATCTATCGGATTGGCTTCAAACGACGAATCCAAACTGTTGTAATCCATCTACCTTACGAGTGATGCATCTACATGCAAAAAATTTAAAATTTGGAATTAATTTTGTATAGAATCAAGTGGTAAAAAAACATTCAAAAAAATGAATGCATTAAAATTAATTTATAGACCTAATTTTGACCGCTTGACTTTATATAAAATTAATTCAAAAATATTAAATTTTTCGTATGTAGACGCATCGATCACTCGTAAGGTAGATGTGTTTCAATGGTTCGGATTCGTCATTTGAAACAAATTCGATAAGTTTTAGATTTGAGTTCACAAAGGGCTTAGTGAACTTAAAAACATCCTAGTTCTACTCAACTAAATTATATTACTTGAACACATGTATATATTTTCTCAACGCATATAACTAAATTATATATATTTTTACTTGTTACTCTTTCAGAAATTAGGAATCAGAAATAAATATATCCATGCAATGATAGGCAACAAAAATTCAAATCTAGATTGGTACAACAAAAGATACGATGATGACGACCAAGACCATGATGCAGCTTTTGGAGCATCATATCATTATCCTGGATTTGTTGGTAGCAAAGATCTAGTACTGATGTTAAAGAATATAGAATTTAAAATCCCTACTACTTTTAGTCCCTTTCTATAGGCGTAATTTTTTTTATTTTAAAAAATAATTACAAATAATATAGGAAAATTGATCAATAAGGTGATATTTTGAAGTTATAGAAGGAACCAAATTATTAATTTAATTCTTTTAGACAGTTTTTAAAGAAACCAAAAATTAATGAATTGATTCTTTGATATACCGCTCCACTGCACATTCTCTGCCATAAATTTTTTTCCCTACTCTAACATATGATTAGATTCCTTCAAAACTGTGTAAAAGAACCGAATCAATCAATTGATTTTAAGACAATCTATAGGGGATGTTCGGCAAGCCTCCTTAAGGAGGTGAGGATTAAACATTTAATCCTTACTAAGGAACACTTGTTCGGTAAGGTAGTAGGATTAAAAATGAAGATTTAGTATAGATAAAATATGTATTGTGATATGTAGAGACAAAAATACTTTTCTCTGTAACATTTTCTTGTTTATACAATAAATAAACTGGAGAAATATAGTGATTCAATGTTAGAGAAATATACTGGTGATTTGGTTGGAGATAGAGGAGCGTTTTTATTTTCATGCCTCGAGTTCTGAGCCACTGTTTGAGGAAGAAAGAACATAAAAGTGAAAGCAAAAGTCACTCCTTAGGGGTCTGTATAGATCAAGGGTATATGGGTCAGAAATAGTCTAAAAGTTCTTCTAAAGGAAGCTCTAAGGAGCCTCATTTCTTAAGGAAGGGGGGACAGTGGATTAAGAATTGAGAGCTAAGGAGGTATCTAAATCCGGACTAAGGAACAAATGTTCGGCTGGATTAACTGAGATTAAGAGCTAAAGGAGACTAAAGGAGCTGTGCCGAATAGGTACATAGTGTTATGTATGTGGGCCTGATTCTAGGATTATGTATGTACGGCCCAGATTGATCTTTGTTTAGGCCTTTTACTGTTGCCTTGTTTTTTCTTCTTATATACATTTGCGATCTCCCTGTTATATGTGTTGTTGTAACCTAACTCTTAAAAATAGTGGATTTGCGCGATTTGGCGACGGCCGTGGGTTTTCTCCCTTTCGAGGGTTTCCCACGTAAAATATCTTGTGTTTGATTGCTTTGATTTCTCTCTTTGTGGGTTGATTTTGCTCTCTGGTACTCGATTCCCTTTAACACATAGTATTTATTATTTAAAAAATTTCTATAAATAAAAAATTCTGCTTCCTGGGCTTTTGTTTCAGACATCATTCTTTTGTGGCTGTTTACTTCTTGTTTTCTTTTGTGTTGTGTCATTTACCATTACATATATATTGTTATTATGATATCAAAATCTGACATTGGCTTGTGCACTTTTACATGCATAAAATATATTTTGCAAATTAATTTATGATATTCAGTTATTTGTTAAATTTGCAATTAATGTTTTGTGCAATTTGGAAGTGCTCTCCCTGCTTTGCTTTAACAATCAATATATAGTTGCAACTTGCAAGTTGCAACTGTGTCCTACTATTTGCAAATCTTGGGCATAGATTTTGGTTGAGATATAAACAAATTTGAACTACAGACCAAAAATAACTATGCAATCAAATCTTGGGATATATAGATAACCTTTGTTTTTTCCTCTAATTTTGCATATACATACATATATAGTTACCGCACATTGTATTGGGGAAGGAGGAATTGGAAAACATCTTTTCCTATATAACTAATAGTAGATATATATATCATATAGTTTAATATATATTATGAAAATATTTATGTATATATCTACGAATATCCGATATCCGATCCGTATCCGGAAAATAAAAACGGATACGGATATAGTTTTACCACTATCCAATCCGTTTTCACCCCTAATTATGGTACAATTTACTGATAGACAACACCAAATATAACTTTTTTTTTTTGGGAAATCTTAAACCAAAATGCTGAATTAATTAGGAGCATAATGACTTTGTATCTTAATTAAGTGGTTAATGATTTTCAAGAAGTCTTAAATTCAAAAGAGAAGAAGTATTAATGTACATACAGTGAATGCTTAATTTGTCATGTACATAATCATCATAAGCCACCTTAATTATTTTTATACGATATATGCGTATCCGTGACTTTGGCCGTAACCGCAAATATAATTAATATTAGTTAGGCTTCCATATCAAGAACTTGAGGTCAGAATCATGTCCTGATATTTCTATCATTTGCCCGTGTCAAGTGACAATTATTAAAAATTAAAATCTAAGACTAATCAATTCACAAATAGTGCACTTTTTGTCAAGTACTTGAGCATGATCATAGGCTCATAAGTTGCATTACAATTTTTATATTACTATCAGTTTAACATCATCCAGTTTTTGACAATGGCAACGGTAAACAGTCAAATTTATTCCTAACCTTGTCTTGCAGCTAGGGTACCCATACTTTTAGGGTACGGGTTCAAATATAATAGTATCCGGATCCTACCCGACCCGATAGCACCTCTAATGATATACATATGTGGTTAGAATAAACATGCATGCATGCGTTGGAGATAAACTAAAATTAACTATATATCTATAAGAAAAAGTGCATGCATCTCTATATAGTATATATTAATCTGAAAAGGTCAGGATTATATATTAATAGCCATGCATGTAAAAGCAATACTTGTACACAACCGTTTTGCCACATTTTCAAGCCAACCAAAACCCCCTAGGCAGCTATATATGCTATAACTAAAGCCTACTAATTCTACAACCATATTAATACCGATTCAATATAACGAGTTCAGAATTGAGATGCATTCATAGAAAATTTATATATTTTTGTGAATAATTCGTGTATTATTCATAAAATTCATGAATAATTTGTGTATAATACATGAATAATTTTCTTTACATTAAAAATAATATCAACATAGGTTAATTATTATGCAATGTTTGTACAAAAAACCAAAGATAAATATCTAAGACACGGATTTATTACACATTGTTACACCATAACTGCCACATACGATCTGACTATATGCTCCAATCATATTCGTTGAGACTTGAGAATCTCGTGCTGAGACCTGTACTTATCTGTGAGAATGAGATGACGATACTTGACAAGAGACATTTATGGGCCATAAAGTCTACTTTCAACCTTTCAATTGCCAAAAAAAAAAAAAAAAAATGATTTTGGGTTTCTTGCATTTGGGGGCTATAACAATATTTTGTAACGGCTATCTCTGTTGTGGGTTCATGTTATTTTTTTTTTTTTTAACAAGTACTAAAAGTTTCCTTGCCAATTATTGAATTTGCCAAGTGTGAGTGTGAGTGGGCTCGGAAGCATAGTGACAAATGAATAATTTGGGTTCGGTTCGGATTTGTGATTCAGGAATAATTCGGGAATGATTCAGTACCACAAGGAAGAAAAAAAAAGAACCCAAAAAAACCCCCAAAATTTTTTTTGCACTTTTTTTGCGTTTTATTTGCGAATAAAACGTATTATACGTTTTTTTGCGTTTTATTCGGTGTTGTTCAGAAACATAAAAAAAGAGAGAATAAAACGCGAATTATTTGCAAATTTATCACGAGTTGTGTCACTATGCTCGGAAGCATAGCAACTCGCCATAAGTGAACCGAGTTTTAGTCTGCCATAGAAAATCTGAGCTTGTTACTGTTGTCAACACTGACACGCATTCCTAACTATTCCATTACTTCTACTAATTAATAGCTTGGCCGGAAATCATGTAATTGTGCACAGTAACACTGTGCTAGCTAGTAGCTAGTTTTAAGTTCTCAAAAGTCAAAAGTCACGAGTTTTTAGTGTGGTTTAAATTTCTTTATTAAAAGCATAGAGACAAATCAAAAGTTCGGGTTCGGTTCGGTGAAGTCAAAAATTCGTGATTCAGGTATAATTCGGGAATGATTCGGTACAACAAGGAAGCAAAAAAAAAAAAAAAAAAACCCCAAAAAAAACTATAAAAAAAAAAAAATCAAAATTTTTTTTTGGCGTTTTTATCGCGAATAATTCGTAACTCGCGTTTTATTCGCGAATAAAACATTTAATATGTTTTTCTGCGTATAATACGGAGTTCGGTTTGGTTATGTATAAAAAACGAATTATACGCGTATAATTCGCGAGTTATGTCACTATGATTAAAAGCATACATATCTTGATAATGTTAGAGTTTCTAATCTGATGTGACAGTTTTTAATTCAGTTTCAGAGATGTGAGAGAGTTTTTTATTTAGAAACTATGCAGTAAATGTTTATAAACTTCATGCTGACTAAATGATTGGCTCAAATTATTTCTCCTTTTTAATTTGTTGCTGACGTGGCTTAATAGAAACTCTAAAATTAATTTCAGCTCTATATATTGAAGTGCTTGTATCATGTCAACAATGATATGTACATCATATAGGCGGAGCTAGGATAATTAGCAGGTTGGAGAAAAAAAATTTGAATGAGACATAATTTTATAATTATTATTAATGTTCTATATTTTCATAATTTTTTTCTGAAAAAAGTAAAGAAATAAATTAAAGCATATTTTCATGAAACATTTTCAGAGGTAGGCAAAATTTATAAAAAAATATTGCAATTCTAATTTGATTTTTAGAGGAGGGAAGCAAAGAATATTGCAATCTAATTTAAAGGCAGCCATATATATTGAGTTCAAAAGATCAAATGTAAGCTACTGATGATATGATGATTTGATATTTTGAACATCATGTCATGCTTAAAGGAAATAAAACTAATGAAAAGGATAATTCTATCATATTCAATATTTTATATGCATCATGGAATTATATAACTTTGAGAATAATAACCGTTTATTCTTAAGAGAAAAATAATTAATAATAATCGTATGAAATTGAGTATATATCTTCAATATGAAAAGAGTATCATAATCTATATGATCTCAAGATATATATATGTGCAAATTATTTCAGTCTACCTATTAAGGGGGAATTTCATATATCCCCCTCAAAAACTTCAATATTACGTATTTCCCCCTCAAAATTTTATAATATCATATTTACCCTTCAAAATATTAGAAACTCACATATTTACCCAAAAACAATTAAATAATATAATTTAACACTTAAAATTTAATAAACAATATTTATTAATCAAATATGACTATTATACCCCTCCCTTCTCTCTCCCTTCTCTCTCCCTTCTCTCTTTATGCCTCCTTGTGCATTCTGACGTTAGCAGCTAATGCTCAATATTTATTAATCAAATATGTATTATGCATTCGGGGCATAATAGCTAATGCACACTATTATACCCGAACCCAGAAGATTCTGACGTTAGATGACTCAATTGGATGGGATGGGACTGGAACGGAAAGTTTGATATTGGAGCTGCTAATGCTACTGGTACCTGATGGTACCTGATTGGAGCTGCTAATGCCTCCGCACATTTCGAGCTACTGGTACCTGATGCTGGTACTGGTCTGAGATTGGAGCTGCTACTGCTACTGGTACCAGTCATAATAGGGGTTGTTCATGCTGCTGGTAATAGTTTGAGCTTGGATCTGTTGGAGCTGCCGGTACACCTCGCGTGAGGAACTCAGAAGAAAGAAATGACAACAAAATTCATATTTGATTAATAAATATTGTTTATTAAATTTTTAAGTGTTAAATTATATTATTTAATTGTTTTTGGGTAAATATGTGAGTTTCTAATATTTTGAAGGGTAAATATGATATTACAAAATTTTGAGGGGGAAATACGTAATATTGAAGTTTTTGAGGGGGATACATGAAATTGCCCCTATTTTGAGGGGGAAATACGTAATATTGAAGTTTTTGAGGGGGATACATGAAATTGCCCCATCTATTAATAAAGTAAACATGATGAAAAAACTCTTATAAAAAAAATATATAAATTTTTAAATTTAATTTTTACATAAAAATTTAATAAGTGCGTTAAAATTATCCAAAAGAATATTTTTTTTTAGAAATCTTATTTCGTTCCTCGAGTTAATTAGCCAATCGAAACGTAGAGAATTCAATGGTTTGCAACTCCAGGTTTATAAAACAAATATTTAATTTCTAATAATTGAAACCACCTTACTGTTTCTAAGGGAAGAAACTGGTTAACTCTAGCGTTTTTAAAGTCCAGACAGGAGGCGGATTCAGAATTTTTGTCAGAGGCAAGAAAATAGCGAATCGGGTTCAAACTCATTAGCTAAATTAAAATTTATCTAATTTGAAGAAATTTAAGTAAATTAGGGTTCTAACTCTAATTATTAGATTTACTTAATTTGTACAAATTTAAAGAAACTTGAAAAAAAGAAGAAGGGATTAACTTAATTTTTAACAATGTTCTTTGAGCTGGCGCCTGACGGGCTTTCGAGAGGGAGCAAATAGAATTTCAGGGGTGAAGGGGCAAAGTTGATCAGGGCATGTAAATTTTCATAAAATTTCAAAATTTCAAACTCTAGGGGGGGGGGGGGGGGGGGGGGCTAGGTCCGCCCCCAGAGTCGAGAGGTCATGTTTGGTTGCGACTAAAATTTTTTTACTCCAAATTAAGCTAAGGTGGTTTAATTTATTTTTGTTTAATTTGTTGGAACATTTTACTCAAGTTATACTTAAATTATCGACTACTGAGGAAAAAAATAAATGTATGTCTCTCACAATAGATTTATAGACTAGATAAGCTAATCTGCCCGAAGAAGAGGATTAACTTACTCCGTCGTAACTCAGATCTTACGCTATTTTATTCTTTTTATTTTATACATCGTTTGACCACTAAAGTAAGAAATAAATCTCTAATTCAAAACTTAAGGTGCAACTAAACATGACCAGAGTAATTGTTAACCATGCTATTCTGAACATTTTTATATTTATGTATAATGCCCCCTCTCACTATCTATAAAATTAATCTAAAGGTAGTGCAGATGGTTTTAATATTTTTTTTTTGTTCTATAGTGATATTTATATATACTCTCTTTTGTCGTTTTTATAGCTTCTGTGCTTGTATTTGAAACAACCATTTAACAATAAAGGTACGTTGTATGTAAGTTATATATATAGAGTAGAACTAGGGTGCTCCTAAGCTCACCAAGCCCTTCCGTGAGCGCGGCTCTAAAACCTATCAAATTGACTTCAAACGACATTTTCAAACCGTTAGATGTTCAATCTATATTAAAATCTACTTGGAGACCAAATTTTACATTTTTTGGAATTTTTTTACTATTTATTAAGATGGTTTGAAAATCGCTGTTTTCCAATGGTGCAGAATTTTAATAAAAACAGCGATTTTCAAACCATCTTAATAAATAGTAAAAAAATTCCAAAAAATATAAAATTTGGTCTCCAAGTAGATTTTGATATAGATTGAACATCTAACGGTTTGGAAATGTCGTTTGAAGTCAATTTGATAAGTTTTAGAGCCGCGCTCACGAAGGGCTTGGTGAGCTTAGGAGCACCCTAGTTCTACTCTATATATATATAGGAAATTGCTAATATGCTATGCATAGCATAGAGGGCCCCGTGTTATGGCTCAATATTTGAGTTTCAAAATTCTAACGGTCGATCCGAACCGTTCAACATGATCTCCATATGAATATGTAATTGCAAACCAAATTTTACATTTTTTTAGAATTTTTTTACTATTTTTTAAGATAGGTAGAAAATCACTTGATCTGAAAATTCTGTACCATTCAGATCAAGTGTTTTTCCACCTATATAAAAAATAGTAAAAAAATTCTAGAAAATGTAAAATTTGGTTTGCAAGTACATATTCATATGGAGATCATGTTCAATGGTTCGGATCGACCGTTAAAATTTTGAAAACTCAAATATTGAGCCGTAACACGAAAGCCTTCTATACTATGCACAGCACTGTAGCCAACTCCTATATATATATTATATATGGAAGAATAATTCAATGTCGTTTTGCTAGGCCCAACTACAAACCTAGCCTAATTTTGTTTGGACAAATATTAGAATCACTGTATCACTGTATCTCTGAACCTTTTATCATGCATGTTCTATTTCTCTCCCTCTTTGAAAAGGAAATAAAAAAAAAATCCGTTCTTTTCTATTGCAACAGATGCCGTTTATTGAAACGTGTGCATAGCTTATAGTCTATATATATAGAGTTGGGCTATGGTGCATTGCAATGTATATGTTCTGTTGTACATTATTGGACTGCAAACTATTGGATTTGAAGTTCAAATAGTCAATCTAAAAGGCTCAACATGTTCTCCATATCAAAATGTGCTTGGAGACCAAATTTTATATTTTTTGAAAAATTTTAACTATTTTGTTAAATTTTTTGAAAATCGCTGTTTTTTAGATATTTCTAGACCATAGAACAATAGTGATTTTCAAAAATTCTAAAAAAATAGAATTTTTTTTTCCAAAAAATGTAAAATTTGATCTCCAAATACATTTTAATATGGATATCAAATTGAACGGTTTGAATCGGTTGTTTTGAACTCAAAACCAACGATTTATAGTCCAATATACAAAAGAGCCTATACATTACAATACACCATAGCCCAACTATATATATATACACACACACATTGAGCATCTGGTTGATTATTTGAGGCCTCATATATAGGTTCTCTAATCATAGGAAAATTAGATCAATAATTTTTGGCTTTTCCTCCTTAGTTGCACAATAGCATAGCACTTTGCATATATAGCCAGTTCGATCCCGTTCCAATCTAGATTTATATTTCAATTTGATACATATCCTGTCTTGACTTGAACTTGCTGATTTAAACTATTGACCTGATCTGATTCGTAACTTGACTATACTTAAAACCAGAATAAACCAAGGTCGTCTGAAAATGTGAAACCGAATTCACAATCTAAATTGTCATGACTGTCAAACTAATTATTAACTCATCAGTAATTATATGAAAATAATTGTCAATGAACATTACATTTATTTGTATTAGTTGGTCATTGTAAAATTGATTCTTATCAGAATCAATCATCAAATGTTGAAGATAGTAGAAATTGACAGAATGGGACCTCAAGGTGGCAAGTACTCTTAATTTCAAGCATGATGAATTCTTCCTGCCTAACCGTTTCTAAAAACATTGAAATAATTGAGATGATTAAAATTACTTATGAGTTAGATTCAAATCTGGTGAGCTATATGTTCACTTTTGGATTGTTCTGCTGGTTTTCTATATTGGCATTTGTTTTTTTTTTTTTTTCTGTTTTCAGAGTACATCATATCATTGTCATTAGATTGATTGATTGAGAGTGAAAGAGAGAAACACTTTGCATCCACAGCCAGCTTTCAAAGAAGAGATGAGAGAGATTAGAGAGAGAGAGAGAGAGGAGCCGTCACTCTTTATACAAGAAAAGAAATTGAAATCTTAGAAAGTTGGGATTGCATTGATGCATGTTTTCTCCAATCATGCATGGAGGAGGGAAACAACAAAAAGTTTTATCTCAAAAGAAGGATGCCAATGAGTGATGTCATTATAAAGTGAGTATTGTTGTTGCCATCCAGTGCCACCACCACAAAAAAATAAATTCAAATTCATGAGAGTCTACTTCAACATGTTATTATTTTGTGTTTGATATACACTGCTACAAAAATGCTAAACATATATGCACTATACATCATACACGTTTTCTCAAAATTTTCATTAAATTCGTGTTCAAACCAAGAAAGCACGCTTTAGAAAATTTACTCCAACATTGATCATACACGGTTTTTAATAATAAAATATTGTGTATAAATGTGCTCCAACATTCATACACTGTGTTTTTTTAATAAGGAACTGTGTACAATTGGACCCATTATACACGATTCTTTATTAAAAACCATGTATGAATATTGTTATCACATTGTCGGACGCGCGTATATGAATGCTTCAACAATTGTACAAGGTTTTATTGTATAATCTGTGTGTGATAAAAGAAATAAAAAATTTCCACGTCATCGATATATGTCTTCCTATTATAATACATCTTTATCTACTTTTTCTAAGACATTTATCTCATTTCTAAAGCATCCCTTCCCTGTACATGTATTTATCTGAGACATCACTTCTAAACAGGCGAGGATAGGACGAGGGTAAGACAAGAGAGGTGATCTCCGACGAAGAAACTTCAAACGGGCGTAACTCAGCGCTTGAGTGTCCGATTTCAGCGATATACCCCAATTCGGAAAGCTGGCGAGGTGTGACCGCATTTTTCAGGCCCAAAAAATAAAGAGAAGATCATCAAAACTTGAGTTGAAGTTTCTGATTAAGTTTTTTACTTTCTAATTTTCGATTTTGTACTCCTTTACCATACTTTTTCTTAGGCATTGTTCATTGAAAAATATAAATTAAGTCTCAGATTTAGGATTGTTTTGTTGTATTTTCATTTTTTTAGTTAGAATGTTATTCATGTAACTAATAATATCAGATGTAATTGTAAATGTTGTTTGTATTGGTAAATGTAGTATTTCTGGTATGTGTTATGTATAAATTCATAATTTATCTCGTTAATTTATTAAGAACTTTTAATATTATAAAAGTGACCATTATACCCTTTCTTTAAATATTTACTCATATCCTTAGTTACGCTCACTGTATTAAAATTCGGTTTATTCGGTCGAATATTCGGCCGTATATTCGTATTTGGTTCTAATCCGAATAGAAAATTTGTATTTGGTCTAATATTCGGTTCCGAATATTCGGCCGCATAATTTTTTTCGCATAAAATCTATTCGGCCGAATAAAGATATCATTTAGAATTATTCGGATCCGCATAGTCATTTAGAATTTATGTTTGATAATTTGTTTGTACTAGACTTGTGTTGGCTGTGACTTTTTCTTGTTTGTTGCGCTGATCACATATTGTCAAATATATAATGTCACATGATCACATATAGACTTGTGTTGGCTGTGCAAAAATTTGCTGGTATGCTGTTGAATTTATGTGGCTATGCTGCTTAACTATTAATATGAATTTTTATTTTAAAATCCGCATATATACATCCGAATAAAAATCCGTATATTCGACCGCATACCGTATATTCGGTATTCGGTGGCCTTCTGAATACCGCATATAAACCGAATTTTAAAACACTGGTTACGCTTAATATAGTGGACATATAAAAAGCATTGCTTAAAAAATAAAGATGATAACTAATTTGCTCGTCTAACTACCAATGTGGAAAAACCGCCAAAACCAAATATTATGTTCCCTCTTGCGTCTCCAAGGTTTTAATTCTCTTTCGCCACCTTTTCTTGGACGAATTTTAAACCTTTCTTTCATCTATTGCGTGTAGAAACAAAAAAGAAAATTACGTTCAAAAATTGATTTTGTTTTACCGCCAAAGCCAAAACCAAATTGATTTTCTTTCATCTAAGATGCCCATCATTTTTTTAACTAGGTTATTAGTATGAGAAAAATACAAAAGCAAATGAAGTTCTGATAGATAAATACTTTATTTTATTTTGGAATTTAGAAAATATTATTGAAGAAGCTAGCTAGCTAGCTTGATGGGTATAAACTCAATTTGTTTAATATATATAAATTAGTCATTAAAAAAAAAGACTTTTGATTTACATTCCACAAATTACACGGTATCAATCACATGATTAACCACTACTAGAATTTTAGTTTCTTACATGGGTAAAATTTCGGTTGAGCTGTCCAAAAAAGGCTTGTTACATGGGTTACCCATGATACAAGCCTTCATGCAAATACTCAATTTCAGACTTGTTACATGGGCTACGCATGTAATAACTTTTCCCAATCTTGTTGCATGAGCTTGCTCATGTAACAAGTACGCATGCAACAAGTCTGCGAATTAGCGCCTGCAGGAAGTATTTGCAAGGATAGAGAGCGTGGGCCCCATCTTAGTATTTGCAAGGATAAAGAGCGTGGGCCCCACCTTAGTATTTGCAAGGATAGACAACTGAGTAATTGCAAGGTTAAAGAACGTGGGTCCCACACGGGTTATTGCAAGGCAAGTGAAGGGAGTAATTGCATGGATAGAGAAGGTGGGGCCCCCTGTTTATTTGCATGGGTAATGAAGGTGGGCCCCACCAGGTTATTTGCATGGTTAATGCTGGTGGGCCCCACCAGATTATTTGCAAGGATATCAGTTGGACCTTTTGCCTGCAATGTATTACCCCATCTTTGTAATGATATTCCGATGAAAATAATTAACGTTCCAACAAATTATTATCGTGCCAAATTTCTATAATCCTCCCGGTACCAATTTGGTACCAACCCTAGTGGCAAGCAAGAAATCTTTTTCATTTCCCATTGAAACATAATAAGAACAATACAATAAAACATGGAGAGTAACATTTTAATTATCATTAATCAACATTTTAAATTCAAGCATGCATTGTAACATAAGACCCTAAAAGAGCACGACCATTTTTTTTTCTATACCCAAAATATAAGCACGACCCATCACCAAAAATTTACAAAAAGAGCCTACTATTTTTGTAGCTACAACATACATTTTTTCTGTGATAAAGGTTGACAAAACCCCACACTAGAAGGGCTGGTTGTCTGGGTTGTTCTGGTTTTCTTCCCCGAACCATTGGTTGATTGCGGCTTGACATGTTGCCATCTCTTCTCTAGATTGCACATTGAGGAGTGCTTGGAAAGTGCCTCTCCCATCTGATTGTATAAAGTCAGCACCTAGACCCTACATATACCACATTAGCATAGAATAGAAGTTAGTATTATTTGCATTGTACCAACACCGGGTACTAGCACAGCAATAATAGGAACATCACATGTACCAACACATCAATAATAGGAATAGAAGTTAGTATTGATAATGGTTTTATGTTGCTTGAGTTGTGCTTGCTTGTCAAGACAAGGATGGTACCAGCACAGGTACCAGCACATCAATAATAGGAACAACACAACCAAAAGAAATCAAGACAAGGCTAGTACCATCACAGGTACCAGCACAGCAACAACAGAAATAGCACAAGGCTGGTGTCAGCACAGTCAGCACCAAGACCAACCCAAGAAAAGCAGCACAACCACTGAACAAAAACAGCCGGGCTGCCTTATAGAGGTAGGATAATTCTTGGAATAGAGATCACCAAATACAAGCTAAATTAGGTCAGCTATATTTGTTTTTAAGTATGATACCTAAAAATCCAGAAATAAAAGACTTTCATAATACAACATATGTTACCAAAAAAAAAAAATAAGGTTCCAACTATTGATATGATATCTGAGAGATGCCATCGGCATTCCTGAAGCTCCTTCCTGAGTTTGAGGTATAGTTGTGGTACATTGCTCTAAGCATTAAACATTGGAGAATTATGTTAGAATATGGACATTTCAACATCTGGTTAGTGAGTAATATTAACATCATCTAGTATTTAAGTTAACAATTTAACCTGCAAATTAGTGATATTCTCCATTACACCAACATGTAGAGGTTCATGACTGTAACCTTGAGCCTAAGTTAAACATGAATCAATTTGAATGAAAATTTAGCAATCAGAAATACACAGTAAATCAAGTGACAATAAATATAAAAATTCAGAAATTAATAGTAAATTATATATTTTCATACAATACTTTAACACATGAATCTTGATTGGTAGGCTATGTTTAATTTCAGTAATATACCAGCAATTACTTTATAACCATGATGTTATAAAGTTTGTAAAAATTCTCGAATCATGTGCTGATATTGAAAATAATTCCATTTCGTACCTGTAAGTTAGGCCTTTGCACCCCCATCATTGTGAACAATTGCCTGAACATGACGTTATTTTCTGCTTGCATTCTTTTCCACTCTTCTCGCTCCTCATTAAGATGTTGATCTCGTTCTTGCACTAAGATTGCGTTCATTTATTCATGGGTTGCCCTGAACCCTAAACCCTAAACCCTACCCCCATCATTGTGTCACCCCAGAAACAGAAGATGGTGCATGGGTTGCCCTCGCTCGTGTGGTTGCTGTTGGCAGCTTAGGATCAAGCACGCTTCTAAAGCCTCGTATCCTGCCACGGCTTGATCCACCAACAACAGTAATATACAAAGCGCTCTCGTCCTTGTCAACATTTGCCTCATCGGCCCTCCATTCAGTAACATCTTCCTATAAGTTGCAACATGTGAGTAAAATGTATTTTTGATACATGTAGTTAATAAATAATAACTTGATGTAATTTTGTTCATATGTAGTTTACATTAGTGACTGCATCTGCCTCCATGGCTGGGTTAAAAATTTCACATCCACTACAGTCTAGACATCTCCTCTATATAATATCTCCAATTTATGCTAGGGTTAATTTCTCATGTACCCTTGAAAAGTTCTTCAATTTCCTATTTACCCTTGATGGGCTGAAAATATTTAATAAATCCCTCAACTTTGTTAACCCTTTTCTATAAACCCCTAGAATTAATTTCATATTCTTCTGGTTGTCTTTCATCTTCTTCTAGTTGTCTTTCACCTTGTACTGGTTGTCTTTGATATTCTCCTAGTTGTCATTCATGTTCTATTTGTTTTCTTTCATATACTACTAGTTGTCTATTATGTTGTACAAGTTGTCTTTCATGTTCGACTAGTGGTCATTGATGTTCTACTGCAGGATGTCTTTCATCTTTTTCTAGTTATCTTTCATCTTCTTCTAGTTGTCTTTCATCTTCTACTAGTTGTCTTTCATCATCTTCTATTTGTATTTCATCTTGTGTTGGTTGTCTGTCATGTTCTACTTGTTGTCTTTCATGTTCTACTCGTTATTTTTCATCTACTATTGGTTGTATTTCATCTTCTTCTAGTTATTTTTCATCTTGTGTTGGTTGTCATTCAGTTTTTACTGATTGTGTTTCATGTACCACTTGTTGTCTTTCATGTTCTACTCGTTGTTTTTCAGCTACTATTGGTTGTATTTCATCTTCTTCTAGTTGTTTTTCATCTTGTATTGGTTGTCATTCATGTTTTACTAATTGTATTTTATTTTCTTCTAATTGTCTTTCATCTAGTACTGGTTGTCTTTCATGTTCTAGTGGTTGTCTTTCATCTACTACTTGTCGTATTTCATCTTCTTCTAGTTGTCTTTCATCTTGTACATGTGTTCTTTCATGTTCTACGGTTTGTCTGTCAGGTTCTACATGTTTTATTTCATCTACTATTGGTTGTCTTTCACCTTATACTAGTTTTCTTGCATCTTGTCGTCGTTGTTCTACATATTCTTCTGTTTGCCTTTCATGTTCTACTAATTGTATTTCATCTACTTCTTGTTTGTCTTTAATCTTGTATTGGTTGTCTTACGTGCTCTACTTTTTAATCTTTCACTTATTGTCTTTCATGTTCTACTGGTTGTCTTTCAGGTTCTACTGGTTGTGTTTCATGTTCTACAAGTTGTTTTTCATGTTCTTCTAATTGTTATTCATTTTCATCTAGTTGTTATTCATCTTGTGTTGGTTTTCTTACATGTTCTACTTATTGTATTTCATATTCTTCTAGTTTTCTTACATCTTTTCTTGGTTGTCCTTCATATTCTACTGGTTGTCTTTCATGTACTACTGGTTGTCTTTCATCTTCTGTCAGTTGTATTTCATCATCTTCTGGCTGTATTTCGTCTTCTTGTAGTTATATTTCATCTTGTACTGGTTGTCTTTCATCTTCTTGTAGTTGTCTTACATATTCTACTAGTTATCTTGCATCTTGTCGTCGTTGTTCTACATGTTCTTATGTTTGTCTTTCATGTTCTACTAGTTGTATTTCATCTACTTCTGGTTTGTCTTTCATCTTGTATTGGTTGTCTTACATGTTCTACTTTAATCTTCCACTTATTGTCTTTCATGTTCTACTGGTTGTCTTTCAGGTTCTACTGGTTGTGTTTAATGTTCTACAAGTTGTTTTTCATGTTGTACAAGTTGTTTTTCATTTTCTTCTAGTTGTTATTGATCACTCAAAAGAGAGCGATGTTTCTTTTAAAATTTATAAACTCGGAAATGCTATCGGTTCGGACTGCAAGCGCACAATCCTATCGAGTAGTATATTCGAGGTCGATCCACAGGGAATATTGGTTCAGAGTCTTGAGCGATCAAATCACAATCTTTCGAAAGGCTAGACGAAATCTGAAAATTGAGAGTTGAAGTTGTGATCAATGTAAATTTGGAAACAATTAAAAGTAATTAAAATAAAGATAGAGATGAGAATTCCTAGGGTTTCGGCAGACCATTGCTACTCAATCCACTTTGATAATATACTTCTGTCGGGTCTGATTTCCTGTTGTTGTTTTATGAAAGACACCACATAGGTCACTGCGAGTTATCTTACGCAAGAATGACAGATCTTTCATCGAGATTCTACATAGGACACTGCGAGTTATCTTACGCAAATGACTGATCTCTTAAATACACAAGTTACTACACATATCACTGCGATTTATCTTACGCAAATGATAGAACTTGGTTCGCGTTTTGTTGTTCCAATTTATGGTTTCCCCGCTAAAGTTTTCTTCACATAAATCTAATAAATCCCAACGAGGCTAATTCGTGCAACATAGTTTCTCTTACCATTAAAGTACTGTCACTACCCTAATAGATTAAACTAGATCATCGAATTTAGATGAAGGGATAATAAATCAAAAAAGCATTTCGATTAAACAACAAGAAATCATAATCAACAGAAAATATATATATCAAAGCATCAAGAGTAACAAGGTTTACTGCCTAGCCCCTAAGAAAAGAACTTAGCCGCGGAACGGCATGGTTACAATCACTCCTCTCTTTCTCACTTAATCAAATCTAACCCCAAATTACAAAGATACTAAACTATTCTGTCTAGGGTGCTTATATAGGAGTGAAGGGACGTCTGGAGTTGAGTGGAAGCCAAGAAACATGATCTGGATACAGCTGTCGGCAGTTATTCCCCAAGAAACGCCTTGGCTATGGACTGTATTGGCTGATACGGTCCGTATTGAGACCTTGTAGCTGAAGGGTTTAATGCGTATTGCGCTATCTCCTGGTCCGTATTCGGCTGGGTCCGTATTAGGCAATACGGGCCGTAACAGAGACTTAGTCGATGAGCGTCACTTATCCGATTGACCCGATTCTTGCTCCATTTGGTGTAAAATAGTCCCAAAACCTGTTTTCTGCAATAACACATAAAGAAGGGTGACAGTAGCCTTTTTCTCTAATTAATTAAACATAAATGCGAGATAATATGCAAAACCTAAGCCAAAACCCTTCGTAATTCATCATCATTTTGACTATGATCAGTTATTCATCTTGTGTTGGTTTTCTTACATGTTCTACTTGTTGTATTTCATATTCTTCTAGTTTTGTTACATCTTTTCTTGGTTGTCTTTCATTCTCTGCTGGTTGTCTTTCATCAAATACTGGTTGTCTTACATCTTCTTTCTGTTGTATTTCATCTTCTTGTAGTTATATTTCATCTTGTACTGGTTGTCTTTCATTTTCTATTGGTTGTCTTTCATTTTCTTGTAGTTGTCTTACAAGTTCTACTGGTTGTCTTTTATTTACTACTAGTTGTTTTTCATCTTCTTCTAGTTGTCTTTCATCTTGTACTGGTTGTCTTACATGCTCCACATTTTCATCTACTTCTAGTTATCTTTTCATCTTCTAGTTGTCATTCAAGTTCTACTAGTTGTCATTCATGTTCTATTGGTCGTCTTTCTTTCTCCTACTACTGGTTGTATTTCATCTTTTTCTTGTTGTCTTTCAACTTCTTCTAGTAGTATTGCATTTTCTACAAGTTGTTTTTTGTCTTCTTCAAGTTGTCTTTCACGTATTATTAGTCGTCTTTAATATTCTACTGGTTGTCATTCATCTACTATTGGTTGTATTTCATCTTCTTCTAGTTGTCTTTCATGTTCTATTAGTTGTCTTTAATGTTCTACCGGTTGTCTATCCTATTCTACTGGTTGTTTTTCATCTTGTGTTAGTTGTTTTTCATGCTCTACTGATTGTGTTTCTTGTTTACTTGTTGTCTTTCATCTACTACCTGCGTATTTCATTTTCCTCTAGTTGTCTTGCATCTTGTACTGGTTGTCTTACATGTTGTACTTGTTGTCTTTCATCTACTACAAGTTGTATTTCATCATTTTCTAATTGTATTTCATTTTTCATCTTGTACTGATTGTCTTACATGTTCTACTGGTTATCTTTGATTTTCTTGTTGTTCTCTTTCATGTTCTACTTGTTGTCTTTTATTTACTACTAGTTGTATTTCATCTTCTTATAGTTGTTTCTTCACTTTCTTCTAGTTGTCTTTCATCTTGTACTGTTTGTCTTACATGTTCTACTTTTTCATCTTCTACTAGTTGTCTTTCACCTTGTACTGGTTGTCTTTGATATTCTCCTAGTTGTCATTCATGTTCTATTGGTTTTATTTCATCTACTACTAGTTGTCTATTATGTTCTATTGGTTTTATTTCATCTTCGTCCTGTTGTCTTTCATCTTCTTCTAGTTGTCTTTCATCTTCTACTAGTTGTATTTCATCTTCTTCTAGTTGTATTTCATCTTCTTCTATTTGTATTTCATCTTGTGTTGGTTGTCTGTCAAGTTCAACTTGTTGTCTTTTATGTTCTACTAGTTGTTTTTCATCTACTATTGGTTGTATTTCATCTTCTTCTAGTTGTTTTTCATCTTGTGTTGGTTGTCATTCATTTTTTACTGATTGTGTTTCATGTACCACTTGTTGTCTTTCATGTTCTACTCGTTGTTTTTCAGCTACTATTGGTTGTATTTCATCTTGTTCTAGTTGTTTTCATCTTGTTGGTTGTCATTCATGTTTTACTGATTGTATTTCATTTTCTTCTATTTGTCTTTCATCTGGTACTGGTTGTCTTTTATGTTCAAGCGATTGTCTTTCATCTACTACTTGTCGTATTTCATCTTCTTCTAGTTGTCTTTCATCTTGTACATGTGTTCTTTCATGTTCTACGGTTTGTCTGTCAGGTTCTACATGTTTTATTTCATCTACTACTGGTTGTCTTTCACCTTCTACTAGTTATCTTGCATCTTGTCGTCGTTGTTCTACATGTTCTTCTGTTTGCCTTTCATGTTCTACTAGTATTTCATCTACTTCTGGTTTGTCTTTCATGTTGTACTGGTTGTCTTTCGTGTTCTACTTTTTAATCTTCCACTTGTAGTCTTTCATGTTCTACTGGTTGTCTTTCTGGTTCTACTGGTTGTGTTTCATGTTGTACAAGTTGTTTTTCATGTTCTTCTAGTTGTTATTCATCTTGTGTTGGTTTTCTTTCATATTCTTCTAGTTTTCTTACATCTTTTCTTGGTTGTCCTTCATGCTTTGCTGGTTGTCTGTCATCAAATACTGGTTGTCTTACATCTTCTTTCAGTTGTATTTCATCAACTTCTGGCTGTATTCCGTCTTCTTGTAGTTATATTTCATTTGTACTGGTTGTCTTTAATCTTCTTGCAGTTGTCTTACATATTCTACTAGTTTTCTTGCATCTTGTCGTCGTTGTTCTACATATTCTTCTGTTTGCCTTTCATGTTCTACTAATTGTATTTCATCTACTTCTTGTTTGTCTTTAATCTTGTATTGGTTGTCTTACGTGCTCTACTTTTTAATCTTTCACTAATTGTCTTTCATGTTCTACTGGTTGTCTTTCAGGTTCTACTGGTGTTTCATGTTCTACAAGTTGTTTTTCATGTTCTTCTAATTGTTATTCATCTTCTTCTAGTTGTTATTCATCTTGTGTTGGTATTCTTACATGTTCTACTTGTTGTATTTCATATTCTTTTAGTTTTCTTACATCTTTTCTCGGTTGTCCTTCATGCTCTGCTGGTTGTCTTTCATCAAATACTTGTTGTCTTACATCTTCTTTCAGTTGTATCTTCTTGTAGTTATATTTCATCTTGCACTGGTTGTCTTTCATTTTCTATTGGTTGTCTTTCATTTTCTTGTAATTGTCTTACAAGTTCTACTGGTTGTCTTTTATTTACTACTAGTTGTTTTTCATCTTCTTCTAGTTGTCTTTCATCTTGTGCTGGTTGTCTTACATGCTCCACATTTTCATCTACTTCTAGTTATCTTTTCATCTTCTAGTTGTCACTCAAGTTCTACTAGTTGTCATTCATGTTCTATTGGTCGTCTTTCACCTACTACTTGTTGTATTTCATCTTTTTCTTGTTGTCTTTCATATTCTTCTAGTAGTATTGCATTTTCTACAAGTTATTTTTCGTCTTCTTCTAGTTGTCTTTCATCTTGCACTGGTTGTTTTACATGTTCTACCTTTTCATATTCTTCTGGTTGTCTTTCATCTTCTACTAGTTGTTTTTCACCTTATACTTGTTGTCTTTGATATTCTCCTAGTTGTCATTCATGATCTATTGGTTTTTTTTCATATACTACTAGTTGTCTTTCATTTTCTATTAGTTGTCTTTCATGTTCTATTCATTGTCTTTCTTATTCTTCTGGTTGTTTTTCATCTTCTTCTAGTTGGTTTTCATCTTGTGTCAGTTGTCTTTGATGCTCTATTGATTGTGTTTATTGTTTAATTGTTGTCTTTCATCTACTACCTGCGTATTTCATTTTCTTCTAGTTGTCTTGCATCTTGTACTGGTTGTCTTACATGTTGTACTTGTTGTTTTTAATCTACTACTAGTTGTATTTCATCTTTTTTCAGTTGTATTTCATCATTTTCTAATTGTATTTCATCTTTCATCTTGTACTAGTTGTCTTACATGTTCTACTGGTTATCTTTGATTTTCTTGTTGTTCTCTTTCTTGTTCTACTTGTTGTCTTTTATTTACTACTAGTTGTATTTCATCTTCTTATAGTTGTTTTTCACTTTCTTCTAGTTGTCTTTCATCTTGTACTGGTTATCTTACGTGTTCTACTTTTTCATATTCTTCTGGTTGTCTTTCACCATGTACTGGTTGTCTTTGATATTCTCCTAGTTGTCATTCATGTTCTATTTGTTTTCTTTCATATACAACTAGTTGTCTATTATGTTGTACTAGTTGTCTTTAATGTTCGACTAGTGGTCATTGATGTTCTACTGCAGGATGTCTTTCATCTTCTATTTGTATTTCATCTTGTGTTGGTTGTCTGTCATTTTCTACTTGTTGTCTTTCATGTTCTACTCGTTGTTTTTCATCTAATATTGGTTGTATTTCATCTTATTCTAGTTGTTTTTCATCTTGTGTTAGTTGTCAGTCATTTTTTACTGATTGTGTTTCATGTACCACTTGTTGTCTTTCATGTTCTACTTGTTGTTTTTCAGCTACTATTGGTTGTATTTCATCTTCTTCTAGTTGTTTTTCATCTTGTGTTGGTGGTCATTCATGTTTTACTAATTGTCTTTCATCTAGTACTGGTTGGCTTTCATGTTTTAGTGGTTGTCTTTCATCTACTACTTGTCGTATTTCATCTTCTTCTAGTTGTCTTTCATCTTGTACATGTGTTCTTTCATGTTCTACGGTTTGTCTGTCAGGTTCTACATGTTTTATTTCATCTACTATTGGTTGTCTTTCACCTTCTACTAGTTATCTTGCATCTTGTCGTCGTTGTTCTAATGTTCTTTTGTTTGCCTTTCATGTTCTACAAGTTGTATTTCATCTACTTCTGGTTTGTCTTTCATCTTGTACTGGTTGTCTTACGTGTTCTACTTTTTAATCTTCCACTTGTTGTCATTCATGTTCTACTGGTTGTCTTTCAGGTTCTACAAGTTGTTTTTCATCTTCTTCTAGTGGTTATTCATCTTGTGTTGGTTTTCTTACATGTTCTACTTGTTGTATTTCATATTCTTCTAGTTTTCTTACATCTTTTCGTGGTTGTCCTTCATGCTCTGCTGGTTGTCTGTCATCAAATACTGGTTGTCTTACATCTTCTGTCAGTTGTATTTCATCATCTTCTGGCATTATTTCATCTTCTTGTAGTTATATTTCATGTTCTGCAGGTTGTCTTTCATCTTCTTGCAGTTGTCTTACATATTCTACTAGTTATCTTGCATCTTGTCGTCGTTGTTCTACATGTTCTTATGTTTGTCTTTCATGTTCTACTAGTTGTACTTCATCTACTTCTGGTCTGTCTTTCATCTTGTATTGGTTGTCTTACGTGTTCTACTTTTTAATCTTCCACATATTGTCTTTCATGTTCAACTGGTTGTCTTTCAGGTTCTACTGGTTGTGTTTCATGTTCTACAAGTTGTTTTTCATGTTCTACAAGTTGTTTTTTATTTTCATCTAGTTGTTATTCATCTTGTGTTGGTTTTATTACATTTTCTACTTGTTGTATTTCATATTCTTCTAGTTTTGTTACATCTTTTCTTGGTTGTCTTTCGTGCTCTACTGGTTGTCTTTCATCAAATACTGGTTGTCTTACATCTTCTTTCTGTTGCATTTCATCTTCTTGTAGTTATATTTCATCTTGTACTGGTTGTCTTTCATTTTCTTGTAGTTGTCTTACAAGTTCTACTGGTTGTCTTTTATTTACTACTAGTTGGTTTTCATCTTCTTCTAGTTGTCTTTCATCTTGTACTGGTTGTCTTACATGCTCCACATTTTCATCTACTTCTAGTTATCTTTTCATCTTCTAGTTGTCACTCAAGTTCTACTAGTTGTCATTCATGTTCTATTGGTCGTCTTTCACCTACTACTTCTTGTATTTCATCTTTTTCTTGTTGTCTTTCATCTTCTTCTAGTAGTATTGCATTTTCTACAAGTTGTTTTTCGTCTTCTTCTAGTTGTCTTTCATGTTTTATTGGTCGTCTTTAATGTTCTACTGGTTGTCATTCATCTACTATTGGTTGTATTTCATCTTCTTCTAATTGCCTTTCATGTTCTATTAGTTGTCTTTCATGTTCCACTGGTTGTCTATCCTATTCTACTGGTTGTTTTTCAACCTCTTCTAATTGTATTTCATCTTTCATCTTGTACTGGTTGTTATTCATCTTATGTTGGTTTTCTTACATGTTCTACTTGTTGTATTTCATATTCTTCTAGGTTTCTTACATCTTTTCTTGGTTGTCCTTCATGTACTACTGGTTTCTTTCATCTACTACTGGTTGTCTTTCATCCTCTTTTAGTTGTATTTCATCATCTTTTGGCTGTATTTCGTCTTCTTGTAGTTATATTACATCCTGTACTGGTTGTCTTCATGTTTTGCTGGTTGTCTTTCATCTTCTTGTAGTTGTCTTACATATTCTACTAGTTATCTTGCATCTTGTCGTCGTTATTCTACATATTCTTCTGTTTTCCTTTCATGTTCTACTAGTTGTATTTCATCTACTTCTGGTTTGTCTTTCATCTTGTATTGGTTGTCTTACGTGTTCTACTAGTTGTCTTTCATCTTGTATTGGTTGTCTTACGTATTCTACTTCTTCTAGTTGTCATTCATTATTTACTAATTTTGTTTCATGTATCACTTGTTGTCTTTCATGTTCTACTCGTTGTTTTTTATCTACTATTGTTTGTATTTCATCTTCTTCTAGTTGTTTTTCATCTTATGTTGGTTGTCATTCATGTTTAATTGATTGTATTTCAATTTCTTCTAGTACTGGTTGTCTTTCATGTTGTAGTGGTGGTCTTTCGTCTACTATTTGTCGTATTTCATCTTCTTCTAGTTGTCTTTCATCTTGTACATGTGTTCTTTCATGTTCTACAATTTGTCTGTCAGGTTCTACATGTTTTATATCATCTACTACTGGTTGTCTTCCACCTAGTTATCTTGCATCTTGTCGTCGTTGTTCTACATGTTCTTATGCTTGTCTTTCATGTTCTACTAGTTGTATTTCATCTACTTCTAGTTTGTCTTCCGTCTTGTACTGGTTGTCTTACGTTTTCTACTTTTTAATCTTCCACTTGTTGTCTTTCAGGTTCTACTGGTTGTCTTTCAGGTTATACTGGTTGTGTTTCATGTTCTACAAGTTGTTTTTCATGTTCTACAAGTTGTTTTTCATTTTCTTCTGGTTGTTATTCATCTTGTGTTGGTTTTCTTACATGTTCTACTTATTGTATTTCATATTCTTCTAGTTTTCTTGCATCTTTTCTTGGTTGTCCTTCATGTTCTACTTGTTGTCTTTCATCTACTACTAGTTGTCTTTCAGCTTCTTTCAGTTGTATTTCATCATCTTTTGGTTGTATTTCATCTTCTTGTAGTTATATTTCATCTTGTACTGGTTGTATTTCATGTTCTGCTAGTTGTTTTTCATCTTCTCGTAGTTGTCTTACATGTTCTACAGGTTGTCTTTCATTTACTACTAGTTGTTTTTTATCTTCTTGTAGTTGTCTTTCATCTTGTACTGGTTGTCTTAAATGCTCCACATTATCATCTTCTTCTAGTTATCTTTCATCTTATTGTTGTCACTCAAGTTCTACTAGTTATCATTCATGTTCTATTTGTCGTCTTTCACCTACTACTGGTTGTATTTCATCTTTTTCTTGGTGTCTTTCATCTTCTTCTAGTAGTATTGCATTTTGTACAAGTTGTATTTTGTCTTTTTCTAGTTGTCTTTCTTGTTTTATTGGTCGTCTTGATGTTCTACTGGTTGTCTTTGATGTTCTATTGGTTGTCTTTCATCTACTATTGGTTGTATTTTATCTTCTTTTAGTTGTCTTTCATGTTCTATTAGTTGTCTTTCATGTTCTACTAATTGTCTTTTCTATCCTACTGGTTGTTTTTCATTTTCTTCTAGTTGTTATTCATCTTGTGTTGGTTGTCTTTCATGTTCTACAGATTGTGTTTCTTGTTTACTTGTTGTCTTTCATCAACTACCTGCGTATTTCATTTTCTTCTAGATGTCTTGCATCTTGTACTCGTTGTCTTTCATCTACTACTAGTTGTATTTCATCTTTCATCTTGTACTAGTTGTCTGACATGTTCTACTTATCTTTGATTTTCTTGTTATTTACTTTCTTCTTGTTCTAATTGTATTTCATCTTCTTATAGTTGTTTTTTATCTTTCATCTTGTACTAGTTGTCTGACATGTTCTAATTGTATTTCATCTTTCATGTTCTACTTGTTGTCTTTTATTTACTACTAGTTGTATTTCATCTTCTTATAGTTGTTTTTTACTTTCTTCTAGTTGTCTTGCATCTTGTACTGGTTGTCTTACATGTTCTACTTTTTCATATTCTTCTGGTTGTCTTTCATCTTCAACTAGTTGTCTTTCACCTTGTACTGGTTGTCTTTGATATTCTCCTAGTTGTAATTCATGTTCTATTGGTTTTCTTTCATCTACTACTAGTTGTCTATTATGTTGTAATTCATGTTCTACTGCAGGATGTATTTCATCATCTTCCTGTTGTCTTTCATCTTCTTCTAGTTGTCTTTCTTCTTCTACTAGTTGTCTTTCGTCTTCTTCTATTTGTATTTCATCTTGTGTTGGTTATCTGTCATGTTCTACTTGTTGTTTTTTAATGTTCTACTCGTTGTTTTTCATCTACTATTGGTTGTATTTCATCTTCTTCTAGTTTTTTTTTAATCTTGTGTTGGTTGTCATTCATTATTTACTGATTCTGTTTCATGTACCACTTGTTGTCTTTCATATTCTACTCGTTGTTTTTCATCTACTATTGGTTGTATTTCATCTTCTTCTAGTTGTTTTTCATCTTGTGTTAGTTGTCATTCATGTTTTACTTATTGTATTTCATTTTCTTCTAGTACTGGTTGTCTTTCATGTTCTAGTGGTGGTCTTTCATCTACAACTTGTTGTATTTCATCTTCTTCTAGTTGTCTTTCATCTTGTACATGTGTTCTTTCATGTTGTACGGTTTGTCTGTTAGGTTCTACAAGTTTTATTTCATCTACTACTGGTTGTCTTTCACCTTCTACTAGTTATCTTGCATCTTGTCGTCATTGTTCTACATGTTCTACTAGTTGTATTTCATCTACTTCTGGTTTGTCTTTCGTCTTGTACTGGTTGTATTACGTGTTCTACTTTTTAATGTTCCACTTGCTGTCTTTCAGGTTCTACTAGTTGTCTTTCATGTTCTACAAGTTGTTTTTCATCTTCTTCTTGTTGTTATTCATATTCTTCTAGTTTTCTTACATATTTTCTTCGTTGTCCTTCATGTTCTACTGGTTGTCTTTCATCTACTACTAGTTGTCTTTCATCTTCTTTCAGTTGTATTTTATCATCTTTGGGATGTATTTCGTCTTCTTGTAGTTATAGTTCATCTTTTACTGGTTGTCTTTCATGTTCTACTGATTGTGTTTCTTGTTTACTTGTTGTCTTTCATCAACTACCTGCGTATTTCATTTTCTTCTTGTTGTCTTGCATCTTGTACTGGTTGTCTTACATGTTGTACTTGTTGTCTTTCATCTACTACTAGTTGTATTTTATCTTTTTTCAATTGTATTTCATCTTTCATCTTGTACTAGTTGTCTGACATGTTCTACTAGTTATCTTTGATTTTCTTGTTATTCTCTTTCATGTTCTACTTGTTGTCTTTTATTTACTACTAGTTGTATTTCATCTTCTTATAGTTGTTTTTCACATTCTTCTAGTTGTCTTTCATCTTGTACTGGTTGTCTTACATGTTCTACTTTTTCATATTCTTCTGGTTGTCTTTCATCTTCTACTAGTTGTCTTTCACCATGTACTGGTTGTCTTTGATATTCTCCTAGTTGTCATTCATGTTCTATTAGTTTTCTTTCATCTACTACTAGTTGTCTATTATGTTGTACTAGTTGTCTTTCATGTTCTACTGCAGGATGTATTTCATCTTCGTTATGTTGTCTTTCATCTTCTTCTAGTTGTCTTTCATCTTCTACTAGTTGTATTTCATCTTCTTCTATTTGTATTTCATCTTGTGTTGGTTGTCTGTCATGTTCTACTTGTTGTCTTTCATGTTCTACTAGTTGTTTTTTTTATCTACTATTGGTTGTATTTCATTTTCTTCTAGTTGTTTTTCATGTTGTGTTGGTTGTCATTCATTATTTACTGATTCTGTTTCATGTACCACTTGTAGTCTTTCATGTTCTACTCGTTGTTTTTCATCTACTATTGGTTTTATTTCATCTTATTATAGTTGTTTTTAATCTAGTGTTGGTTGTCATTCATGTTTTACTTATTGTATTTCATTTTCTTCTAGTACTAGTTGTCTTTCATATTCTAGTGGTGGTCTTTCGTCTACTACTTGTTGTATTTCATCTTCTTCTAGTTGTTTTTCATCTTGTACAAGTGTTCTTTCATGTTCTACGGTTTGTCTGTCAGGTTCTACATGTTTTATTTCATCTACTACTGGTTGTCTTTCACCTTCTACTAGTTATCTTGCATCTTGTCGTCGTTGTTCTACATGTTCTTATGTTTGCCTTTCATGTTCTCCTAGTTGTATTTCATCTACTTCTGGTTGGTGTTTCGTCTTGTACTGGTTATCTTACGTGTTCTACTTTTTAATCTTCCACTTGTTGTCTTTCAGGTTCTACTAGTTGTCTTTCATGTTCTACATGTTGTTTTTCATCTTCTTCTAGTTATCTTTCATCTTCTAGTTGTCACTCAAGTTCTACTAGTTGTCATTAATGTTCTATTTGTCGTCTTTCACCTACTACTGTTTGTATTTCATCTTTTTCTTGGTGTCTTTCATCTTCTTCTAGTAGTATTGCATTTTGTACAAGTTGCATTTCGTCTTCTTCTAGTTGTCTTTCATGTTTTATTGGTCGTCTTGATGTTCTACTGGTTGTCTTTGATGTTCTATTGGTTGTCCTTCATCTACTATTGGTTGTATTTTATCTTCTTTTAGTTGTCTTTCATGTTCTTCTAGTTGTCTTTCCTATTCTACTAGTTGTTTTTCATCTTCTTCTAGTTGTTATTCATCTTGTGTTGGTTGTCTTTCATGTTCTACTGATTGTGTTTCTTATTCACTTGTTGTCTTTCATCAACTACCTGCGTATGTCATTTTCTTCTAGTTGTCTTGCATCTTGTACTGGTTGTCTTACATGTTGTTCTTGTTGTCTTTCATTTACTACTAGTTGTATTTCTTCTTTTTCAGTTGTATTTCATCATCTTCTAATTGTATTTCATCTTTCATCTTATACTAGTTGTCTGACATAGTCTACTGGTTATCTTTGATTTTCTTGTTATTCTCTTTCATGTTCTACTTGTTGTCTTTTATTTACTACTAGTTGTATTTCATCTTCTTATAATTGTTTTTCACTTTCTTCTAGTTGTCTTTCATCTTGTACTGGTTGTCTTACATGTTCTACTTTTTCATATTCTTCTGGTTGTCTTTCATCTTCTACTAGTTGTCTTTCAACTTGTACTGGTTGTCTTTGATATTCTCCTTGTTGTCATTCATGTTCTATTAGTTTTCTTTCATCTACTACTAGTTGTCTATTATGTTGTACTAGTTGTTTTTCATGTTCAACTAGTGGTCATTGATGTTCTACTGCAGGATGTATTTCATCTTCGTCCTGTTGTCTTTCATCTTCTTCTAGTTGTCTTTCATTTTCTACTAGTTGTCTTTCATCATCTTCTATTTGTATTTCATCTTGTGTTGGTTGTCTGTCATGTTCTACTTGTTGTCTTTCATGTTCTACTCGTTATTTTTCATCTACTATTGGTTGTATTTCATCTTCTTCTTGTTGTTTGTCATCTTGTGTTCATTGTCATTCATTATTTACTGATTCTGTTTCATGTACCACTTGTTGTCTTTTATGTTCTACTCGTTGTTTTTCAGCTACTATTGGTTGTTTTTCATCTTGTGTTGGTTGTCATTCATGTTTTACTTATTGTATTTCATTTTCTTCTAGTACTGGTTGTCTTTCATGTTCTAGTGGTGGTCTTTCACCTACTACTTGTTGTATTTCATCTTGTACATGTGTTCTTTCATGTTCTACGGTTTGTCTGTCAGGTTCTACATGTTTTATTTCATCTACTATTGGTTGTGTTTCACCTTCTACTAGTTATCTTGCATCTTGTCGTCGTTGTTCTACATGTTCTTATGTTTGCCTTTCATGTTCTACTAGTTGTATTTCATCAACTTCTGGTTTGTCTTTCGTCTTGTACTGGTTGTCTTACGTGTTCTGGAGTAGCAAAAAAAAATTTCGCCATGCTAGTCGCATCGAAAACCCCTATTTAGGAAGAGAACATGACCGGACATTTGAAATGCGAAAACCACACCATATTGTGGGCGGTCACACAAGCCTTAGTGTTAAAGGTGGAAGACCAATTGAGCTAAAAATGCTATGATACGATGATGGGTCTCATCAAGGAAAGATTTGGCTCTCCTTTGTGATCATGACAATCAACACCTAACCCCAGACCCTCGACACCCAGGAAAGATGAGTAAACCAAAGGCTCCCTTCGCACTTACTCTAGAACAAAAGCGGAAGGTTTTGACATGGCTCAAGGAGATAGTAAAGTCTCCCGATGGGTATGCATCAAATTGGTCAAGGTGTATTAACCTCACAACAAACACCCTAATTGGGTTAAAGAGCCATGATTTGCATGTGTTTATAGAGCGCCTACTTCCCGTCGCATTTCGAGACTTTGTCCCGGATGAAGTGTAGGATGTTTTATGCGAGATTTCAAGCTTCTTTAGAGAGATATGTGGCTAGAATGGGTGGGCCGGTAGGGTCCCGATGGATGTAACCATGTGAAAGGTTTGCTATTTTTCCCCGAATTTTTGAAATACATAATGAAACACTTCGCTTACAAGTTGGTTGTTATATCGAACCCATAATAGTATATCTACCTAACTACCCGTACCAACTCTTGAAATTATAGGCGTAACAAAGAACAAAGGATGAGAGTGACGAACAAGGCACGTGTTGAGGGTTCAATCGTCGAGGCTACAATTGTTAAAGAGATATCTACCTTTTGCTCACATTATTTTGAAGAAAAACCTCGAAATGGCAAACAACGAGTTACAAAGAGTAACCCTTCGCAGGGAGGACTATCGATATTTGATAATCCGGGTCGTGCCCTTGGAAAGGAAAATTGATTTGTTCTTGAGGATAAGGACTATAAAGCAGCACACTACTATGTCCTTCACAACTGTCCCGAGATTCGTGACAAGTATGGAAGGTACAATCTTAATTACCTAGCTATCTGTTTTAATTTGGAAAACAACAAATGGCCAAAACCGGTGTCATAACTATGTTAAAAGCATGTAGTACTGTCCATGGGACATTTACACACATATTTAAATTTTTCCAGTTTTTTTAACATTTTTTTTTGTTGAGTTTGGCTTAGAGTTTGACTAGTGCTGATTGTTTTGATAATTCTGAACAACTGACCTTTATAAAATTATTGTGAGCAATTGGCTTAACCATATTTTTAGTTCTTTATATAGAAATGATGGTCACCTCATGTACTCTGTGCCAAAAAAAAAAAATATTAAGGCCTGTAGATATGTGTAATTCAGGGATTTGTGAGGGGCAGTTCACATGCCAGCTCACATTCTTTGACCCAGTTTTTTGTGTTCACCAGTTGGGATTCAAAAATCAATTTGAAATCACCAAAATTCATATAAATGGAAAATTTGGTATATTGATGCTTAGCATGTAATGCTTTATATATTTGCACAATATTGGGAAACTTCAAGACTTCCATGCTGGTCAAACTATCGAAATCTTATTTTTATATATGCTGGAATTTGTAGAGAGTTCAATACATGCATGCTCAACAATGGTACAAGACCGCAAGATTTGGACAAAGTTCGTCAAGAGAGTTATGGAGATTGGTTATGAACAAAGGTACTCCCTGATGATGATTGTGATAAATACATCCGAAAGGTAGGACTCAAGCCATCTAAAATCACAAGCTGCTACGAAGTGTACGACATCAACGGGTATCGATTTCACACCGAAAAGTATGGGCAAAACAAGGCAACGAAGAGTAGCGGTGTTTGCATCAAAGGAGAGTGGGATGAAAATGGCAAGAAACACGACTTCTATGGAATTCTCCAAGAGGTAATTGAGCTAAATTATGATGGAGGCAACAAGGTTGCTCTCTTTAGGTGTATTTGGTTTGACATAACAAACGGGGTAAAAAAGGACAAAAAACATGGAATAGTAGAGGTGAAACACACTTCTCAGCTAAAAAGTTTTGAGCTGTATGTATTGGCATGTCAAGCAATTCAAGTAGTCTACATTCCTTATGCATAGGATACTCGTGAAAGATGTCCATGGTGGGTGGCAATGAAAACAAGCCCGAAAGGAAAGTTTCGTGTCGAGGAGGACTCCGATGAAAACCTTGAATTTTACCAAGAGGAAAGGACGGATAATCCGGTATTGGAACCAAATGAAGAGGGCTTTAATTGAGATAATGTGGTAATTCGAGAAAACGAGTTTGAACTAGTAGACGATACGATGGAGACTTCACCAATAATATCACATGCACCACAAACATTGGCGGATAACCCCATAAAGGAAGGTGATGAAGGTTATGACACGGAGCAAGAGTATGGCATGCATGAAGTTGAGGACGCACTTGGTTGGTCTAACCTCAACGATGAATCCGATGAAGATGGTTATTAATTGGTAATTTTTTTGTGTAATGTGTTGCATGGCAATTTGGTGCATTGTTTTGTATCTCAATCACTTTCTAAGGTTTATTCTTAAGACCAAAAGGAAAAGATTATACAATTTAAGTTTCTGAATTATTTGTGCATCTTATTTAATTTTCAATATACTGTTGTAATTCTTATTGCTGTGATATACAAAATATATTCAATTTGAAAGGAGAGATCAAATATATACAGGAAAGGCTCTGTCCAGGAATTTAAAACTTTTAGCATGGGTAGTCGCATGCAATTAATAGTTCTCGACAATCCAGATTAATTACATGGGTAGTGTAGGACTTCTTACATGGACCTTTGGAATAAAATAATAAAAAACGAATCATCAAAACTTGTTACATGGGTAAGCCCTTGGAACAGTTTCGTCTCAATTCTGTAGACTTATTACATGGGCAGTGTAGGACTTCTTACATGGACCTTTAGAATAAAATAATAAAAAAAGAATCATCAAAACTTGTTATATGGGAAAGCCCTTGCAACTGTTGGGTCTCAGTTCTGCAGACTTGTTACATGGGTACTTCTTTTGGTTTTTGCATGGACCTTCATTAAAATATACTATCTGGCATGGCTGGCGGGTCATGGGTCGTCAATTATTAGTTGCATGGGTCGGTAAGAGACAATTGCATGGTTAAACATCAAATCTTTTGCATGCGTTACTTTTTCCATGGAACACCCATGCAACATATACTATTGTGTCAGAAACGCCAATTCTTTTGCTTGGGACCTTCACATCCACGTAACAACTAAGTGCTACCCATGTAATAAACCAAAATTCTAGTAGTGAACTGCGTACCATAAACATACTTCATTTTTCCATGCAAAGGGCAGATCACATAGTGGCAAGATGGAACACTACACACACATCTAATTAATCAAAAATAATTGTGAATATATGATCGTCTATATAATTATTATATCTCCATGAAAGAATAGAATCGGCCATATCCTCTGTGGTAACATAATATTTCTGTTTATATTTGGACCGTCCGATCGGAATTCGGACCAATCCGGCCAGAATAGTTCAACAAGTATTTATGTTGTATGCTTCGTTTTTAAATAAATAGAAAATTATGTCCTATTTTGAATATTTGCATGTGATGCTACAACATTCCGTCCTTATTTCGGCTGCGATCGTTCAATTAATTGGATGTAGGGCTGAAATTAAATATGAAAATCTTAATTAAAGTTTAATTTGTGTTCATAATCAATATCTGTTGCCAAGTAGTGATTAAGATATCTCATTTGCTAATTAATATTCAGTGTTAAAAGTTCAAGTTTTAGTTCGAACTCAACTTTCATTGATCTTTTATATATTTATATTTGTTTCAATTTTGAAGATAATTGATCAATTCATGACAACAAGTTTGGTCCAAAATAAAACTAGTTGTTTCATTTTAAGACCACATATATGTGTGGTTCCAAAAAAAAAATAACATGTTGCATTTGCTGCATTATGATTGGAATTATGATTGAGATGGGACACCCTCCGAGGTTGTATTGTCACTTGATGCTTGATATTTTGTCAGGCTACAATTAACTTCTTTAATTAGAAATTTGATTTATATGTGGCGATTACTTGTGTTACATTTCGTGTAGGCATCATTGCTAATAGTTTCCACACTTCTTCTGCTATAGAATTTTTTTGTTTGCATTTGTGCTCCAAACATAGGAGAGTTTTGGTATATGTATTTCTTTGTGGATACACTACAGAAAAGGCGATACACGGTTAAAATAAAGCTAATGACACATTGTTTTTCAATTGTGTCCACGCGCATCATGTATGAAAAGGTCGATATATTGTACGCAGTTGTAAAACTGTGTCTATATACAATTTTCATACACGATTCATACAAGAGAACGGTGTCCAATCTAAAAAAAAGAAGAAGGTGCTGAAACAGATAATTTATACATGATCTTCTTATCCATGTACAATAACAATGGTTATATATATGAGGAGGGATCCACTTACAACAAATTTGAGTTACAACAAAGTTACAACATTCATTTTTTTCATTTTCAAAGTCCAAATCGTCGATCCAAACCGTTCAACATGATCTCCACAATAAAATGTACTTGCAGATCAAATTTTACATTTTTTTGAATTTTTTTACTATTTATTAAGTATTTTACAAAAAATAGCCATACTTAGACCATTGAATTTTGTACTCATCTTAATAAATAGTAAAAAAATTCAAAAAAATATAAAATTTGATCTGCAAGTACATTTTATTTAGATAATCATGTTGAACGGTTTGGATCGACGATTTGGACTTTGAAAATGAAAAAAATGAATGTTGTAACTTTGTTGTAACTCAAATTTGTTGTAAGTGGATCCCTCCTCTTATTATAAAGGGAACCGTTTATGATTTGTGATAGCTGTTTTGTATAAACCGTTTTATCATCCTTCGTACATTGTTTGTTAAATTTAAGAACCGTATATGATTTATATAAGTTTTTTTTATTTGATTTATAAATGGGCTAGCGTCCATATTTTCTAGCCAATATTAAACATACAATATTACACATTTATGATTAAAGAAATATTGAACATTTACAACATACATAAAACAGTAATTAATATTCAACACATAAAACAATATTTAATATTCAACATTCAACATACATATACATCCATAATTCAACAAATATTCAACATATATACATATACATATACATGTTTCCAAATACATATTCAACAAATATATATTACAATACTTGGCATGTTCTAAAAATTAAAACATGTTTTAAAGACAAGCTTTCGGCAGTGTATGAATGGTCATGTGGTTGTGTATTAATGGACATTGACCAAAATATGACCAAAATACGAACGGTGTGTCAGTAGCTGCGATTTTGTACCAAAAATGAATGTGACTTGGTTCTCCTTCTCTGTTTTCCTGCAATTAAATCAAATCTAGGCAGTAACTTGATCTCTTTGATAATCTAAACTAAAATAACCGTAAACTACAATAAATACGAGAAAATTGGTATTGTTTTGTACCTGAAACCCTAGCGAAATATATATGTATTTGCGTCCTATCAGACATGTGACATGTTAAGATCCATACATGTCCTCAAAACCTAATTGTTGAATTTGACCTATCTTTTGTACTGGGCTTACGTTGTTGTTAAACTCTTTCGTAAACTACAACTTATTTCAAAAAAGATTTGTGTAAGATTAACAACAACGAATGCCTAACACGAAAGATGGTTCAAACTCAGCAGTGGAGTTTTGGGGACATGTACGAGTCAGACACGACACATGCCCTTTCATACACTACCGAAAGCTTGTCTTTAAAATATTTTTTAATTTTTAGAACATGTTTTATCTGCTCAAGATCAGTTTGTGATCCATTTATTTGGAACTTATTCCAAATAAAACATGTTATAAAAATTAAGTAGAAAAAAAAACAAAACCCTAACTTTCCGATATGTGATTACTTCCCTAGATTTAGTAACCAATCCACACACAAAAAATCCAAAAAAAATTATAGAAAAATTTACAAGAACCTAAAAAAAGCTAAAGGAAACATAACCTGACATTATAGTCTTATACACAGTGCCCATGTCAAGTTTTGCTTTCGGCTGGGATGATCAAATATTGCCATTGGCTTCATCATGCCCATATTTATTCACTGTCATAATTTGCAAAGTAAATTCAAATCATGCAACAAGAGAAATAATAGATTACCTCAGAACGGTGAATATTAACACAGAAAATAATAGATTACCAAGAGAAATTGTGAGCAAAGAAACTTTGAATCCTCAGTCTCAAAAGAAATATTTTTTTTTAAGTCTTTCTCTGCATCTTCCTGGCCTCCTACCTCACATCTGGGCGCCCTATGAATCCTCCATCTCAAAGAAAAATACTCAAAATGAAAGAGGAGGAAATCCTTCGTTTTGAGTTTTCCACGCTTCATCTTGGCATCCTACTTAGAATCCTCCCTACTCATAAAAAACCTACTCAAGTTTAGAAATAAAAATGGATCCGAGTAGGTGATCAGAGTCAAAATGATGAAGAATTAAGTAGGGTTTTGGCTTAGGTTTTGCATATTATCTCACACTTATGTTTAATTAATTAGAGGAAAAGGCTATTGTCACCCTTCTTTATGTTTTATTGCAGAAAACATGTTTTGGGACTATTTCACATCAAATGGAGCAAGAATTGGGTCAATCGAATAAGCGACGCTCATCGACTAAGGCTTTGTTATGGCCCGTATCGACTGATACGGACCTAGCCGAATACGGACCAGGAGATAGCGAGATACGCATTAAACCCTTTAGCGACATGGTCTCAATACTGACCGTACCAGCTAGTACAGTCCGTAACCAAGGCGCCCTTTGGGGAATAACTGCTACAGCTGTATCCATATCAGGTTTCTTGGCCTCCACTCATCTCCAGACGTCCCTTCACTCCTATATAAGCACCCTGGACAGAAGAAGAAGTTATCTTTGTAATTTTGGTTAGATTTGATTAAGTGAGAAAGAGAGGAGTGATTGTAACCATGTCGTTTCGCAGCTAAGTTCTTTTCTTAGGGGCTAGGCAGTAAACCTTGTTACTCATGATGCTTTGATATATATATTTTCTATTGATTATGATTTCTTGTTGTTTGATTGAAATGCTTTTGTGATCACCTAATATCGATGATCTAGTTTAATCCGTTAGGGTAGTGACAGTACTTTAATGGTAAGAGAAACTATGATGGACGAGTTAGCCTCGTTGGGAGTCATTATATTTATGTGAAGAAAACCTTAGCGGGGAAACCATAAATCGGAACAACAAAACGCGAACCAAGTTCTGTCATTTGCGTAAGATAAATCGTAGTGTCATATGTAGTAACTTGTGTATTTTAGAGATCTGTCATTTGCGTAAGATAACTCGCAGTGTCCTATGTAGTATCTCGATGGAAGTCCCGTCATTTGCGTAAGATAACTCACAGTGTCCTATGTAGTGTCTTCCGTAAACAACAACAGGAAATCAGACCCGACAGAAGTAGAATATCAAAGAGGATTGAGTAGCAATGGTGTGCCGAAACCCTAGGAATTCTCATCTCTATCTTCATTTTAATTAATTTTAATTATTGCCAAATTTACATTGATCACAACTTCAACTCTTAAATTTTTAGATTTTGTCTAGCCTTTTGAAATATTGTGATTTGATCGCTCAAGACTCTGAACCAATATTTTCTGTGGATCGACCTCGATTATACTACTCGATAGGATTGTGCGCTTGCGATCCGAACCGATAGTATTTCCGAGTTTATAAATTTTAAAAGATAACATCGCTCTCTTTTGAGTGATCAGTAGGAAAGAAAGTGGTGTGTGAAATCCTAGATTGGTTCTGACAAAATCAAGAGAGAGGAGTAAAGGGAGAAGATAAAGGAGAGAAATAAATAGGGAAAAGAGAGAAGAGAGAAAGTTTTAATTTGATTAGACAGGAGGGCAATGAGAAATAAAGACATGCCAATGATCGAAGAGGCGCGGAAAACTGAAAACCCTAAGAACTAGTCATACTCGATTTTAGAGAAAAATCTTGTATAATATACACAAATCAAACACGGTTCCTACAAAAAAAACGTGTATAATTTACAGGGGTAGTCAAAGAGGCGCGAAAAACAAAAAACCCTAACACAATTTATGAATGGTTCATTTGAAAAAAAACATATACGATTTATATATATATTTTTTATATAGTGCTAGCATTCATGTTTTCTAGCTATTAAGAAACATAAAAAACTTTATGAATATTTGAAATAATTTATACATACATATTTGAGGCATAATTAAACAAATTTGTAAATAAATATAGTTTTACATGTAACATAATTAATCAAACAACATACGTACAAAACACATCGATTCACAAATATGAAACATATAAAAGGAACTTTCTAGTTATTGTATATTGGACATATCAATTAACGATTCCTTTTCTCCGTCAGAGGGTGGTAGGGAAATTTAACTCATCATAGTTTCGGGTTCCATCATGTTAAACCTCGACAAAAAATCAAGATGGCACATGATGAGTCCAAATTGAACTACTACTTTTAGTATAAATTAATATACCTTTTAATCATAATTTCTACTTACGTTCAGATCACAAGCGCATGATCATACCGTGTAGTATAATTGGAGTGTTGATCCACATGGATAGTTTATTAGATTATAAACACTTTTCACTAGTCTAGGTGTTCCGGTTGGTTGAAAACAGTTTAGAAATAATTTTATAATAGTTTTGAAAATAGTTTGTTGGGTTCAATACCCTAAAGTTATAGGCGGATGCGCTAATTGTGCTAAGGTTTGAGTTAAACAATTAAATAGAGATTCTCTAGGGTTCAAGTTTTCTCCTTCTAAATTATGCAAAATATATATTTCTGACGTCTTCCTACCCCGCATGCGGCACTGTCACTACCCCGCAGGGCGTGCTGGGTTTCTGTGTACGTGATTTGAAATGTTTTCCGATCTCGCGATCGGCTTTTGGAGAAACAATTCAGAGTATTATAAGTATGCAATTAACTTTCTCACACAAACCTAATTGTTCATATCCTATTTTACCCCTCAATTAATTATCCCAAACACCCTACCTAAATTAAGTATTACTAATAAAACCTAAATTTCCAATCTACGCTATCCTACCAAGGGAGCCCCCTGGGTTCAAACCCTAGTCTTTGAACCGCTGCCAATCCTCGTTAGCCGAAGTGTTTAAAGTTCTTACGAGAGTGTCCCATGATCACTCAAAAGAGAGCAATGTTTCTTTTAATATTTATAAACTCGTAAATACTATCGGTTCGGACTGCAAGCGCACAATCCTATCGAGTAGTATGTTCGAGGTCGATCCACAAGGAATATTGGTTCAGTGCTTTGAGCGATCGAATCACAATCTTTCGAAAGGCTAGACGAAATCTGAAAATTGAGAGATGTTGTTGTGATCAATGTAAATTAGGAAGCAATTAAAAGTAATTAAAATAAAGATAGAGATGAGAATTCCTAGGGTTTCGGCACACCATTGTCACTCAATCCGCCTTGACAATATATTCCTGTTGCGTCTGATTTTCTGTTGTTGTTTTATGAAAGACACCACATAGGTCATTGCGATTTATGTTACGCAAGAATGACAGATCTTTCATCGAGATTCTACATAGGACACTGCGATTTTCCTTACGCAAATGACTGATCTCTAAAAACTCCAAATTACTACACAGATCACTGCGATTTTCCTTATGCAAGTGATAGAATTTGGTACGCGTTTTGTTGGTCTGGTTTATGGTTTCTCCGCTAAGGTTTTCTTCACATAAACCTAATAAATCTCAACGAGGCTAATTCATACAAATAGTTTCTCTTACCATTAAAGTATTGTCACTACCCTAACGGACTCAAACTAGATCATTGAAGTTAGATGAAGAGATAGTAAATCACAAAAGCATTTTGATACAACAACAAGAAACCATAATCAACAGAAATATATATATCAAAACATCAGGAGTAACAAGGTTTACTGCCTAGCCCTAAGAAAATGAACTTAGCCGCGGAACGGCATTATTACAAGCACTCCTCTCTTCTCACTTTAATCAAATCTAACCCTAATTACAAAGATGATTATTCCTTCTGCCCAGGGGCTTTATATAGGAGTGGAGGGACGTCTGGAGGTTGAGTAGGGGCTAAGAAACTGATCTGGAAACAGCTGTCGACAGTTATTCCCCAAGAGACGCCTTCGGATACGGACCGTATCAGTTGATACGGTCCGTATTAGGACCTTGACGGTTAGGGTTTAATGCTTCCAGCGCTATCTTCTGGTCTGTGCTAGGCCTGGTCCGTATCAGGCAATACGGACCGTAACAGAGACTTCGTCGAAAAGCGTCGCTGATCCGATTGACCCGATTCTAGCTCCATTTGATGTAAAATAGTCCCAAAACCTGTTTTCTGCAATAAAACATAAAGAAGGGTGATAATAGCCTTTTTCTCTAATTAATTAAACATAAGTGTGAGAAAATATGTAAAACCTAAGCCAAAACCCTACGTAAATCATCGTTATTTTGACTCTGATCATCCCACTCACACTGGAAGTATCAGACTTTACACCTATTGGTATGTGGAGGACATTGGCATATAGTAGACAGAACTATGTATGCAATGACTTAATAAAAAGGTATTTAAATAATAAAGCAAACACAAATCAAAATACACAAAACATAAATATATATTAAAACATAACAAAGAATTCGATTACAAACCCTCACCCTAGAGATGAGGAGTTTAGTTCATCATGGCCATGGCAAAATAAAAGAAATAAAATAAAGAGAACATAGACTACAACCCAATTGAAGATTGAAGAACCCTAGCCTCCTTAGATGACGCATTCTTCTCTTGCTCAGCTTCCGATGACTACTCTCCTCACTCTAAGTAACCCTCTAACCTAACATAGCATGAGGATGCTAATCGATTATATGGACTTAAAACAATTAAACACGCACACTAAATCCTATTACAAGAGGGGCTTTTATAGCCTTCCTAAATGAGAGGTGGAGTAGTGGGAGTAGTGGAGAAGGTGGAGACTTGGAGTGCACTCCAAGTTTGCATAGAAGGAGCCAAAAATAGCGAGCCAAACTTGGCTCTGAAGTAATCACGCCCTTCTAGAAGAATTCTGTCGAAATTAGTAGGTACGGTGGAGATTTGATCAGAATCTGAATAGTCCACGGATTGAGTCCACGGATCGTGCGGCATAGATGTATGCTGCATGCGGCATAGAGTGACCTCGCACGACCTCCTGACTTAGCAGATTTTCTATAATTTTGCCATTTCGCATGTTGTGCACTTCGTGTAAGGTGTTGCATGCTTCCAGCGGTGCCCTGATTTGGTGCCAACTTCAGAAATCGCCTAAATTCGACACATTTGCTCCATTCTGGCCTAAATACGCAACTTTCTCCAAAACCTGCCAAAATAACCTAAAAACATGTTTGTGGTAAATAAATTAGGAAAATGGCTACTTAGCATTCGCTTTTGGCCATTTTTTGCAATAAAAGATATGGATTTTCGTTATATGTTTGGCCCGATCAGCACACGAGAGAGAAATAAAGATGAGCTCAATTAATATTATTTTTTAGCTATCTATTTGTTACAAACTATCAAATAATAGCTCAATTAATATTAATATGCTAAGGACTTTATTGAGAAAATTCGACTTAATTCAATATGTATGTAGCATAGTGTGGATATTTAATGTGTAACTCTAATAAAGAGTCATTTCCTTATTAATAATAAATTTAGAGAAAAATTACAAAAAGGCAACAAAATAGTGACTGTTGTAAAATTAAAATGAAGTTGCAACAAAAGTAAGTAAATGACAAGAGAGATAGAGAGAACAATAACAAAATTTTATTCTCTTCTAATTATGTGTACAATCTTGTGTGTCTTCTCTGTTTACAAAGTCTCTATTTATAGGCTACAAAGAGACGTTACAATAATAAAGAAGAAAATGAATGCCCATAGTAGTGGGGTAGTGGGGCAATGAATTGAGAATTAAATTGGGGGTTACAGAATGAACATCCACATAAATCATATTTAATTTGATTTACAACACTTCTCTTTGGATGTTTATCTTTCATTATACATCAGGATCAATATTAACATGATACTTCAGAATTAATATTAACACGATACTTTATGACCGTATACTGCCTCATTAAAAACCTTACCAAAAAAACCCATTGGGATAAAAACTCAGTTAAGGAAAAAAGAGTACAGTGCGAATAACGCTTCCCCTCATTTTGATATCATTGAATATTCTTCAATCGATGTAGACCTATCTTCTTTGTGAGTTGTTCAAAAATCTTTGTCGGCAAAGATTTTGTGAATAGGTATGCCAAATAGTCGATTTATCGGACTTGGCAAACATCTATTATGCCTTCCATTTAGTTTGGTCACCTTTGATATATCATTCTTTGATTTGTGCAATGCATGCTACATTATCTTCATATAACGGAGTAGGATTTACCTTGATGTTTTCAAGTCCGCATTCTTCTTGAATGTTTTGAATCATTGACTGTAACCAAACGCATTCTCAACCCGCCTCGTATAAGGCGATCAGTTCGGCATGATTTGAAGATGTTGCCGTTAGAGTTTGCTTTGTCGATCGCCATGAAATTGCAGCTCCATAATAAGTGAATACATATCCCGTTTGGGATCGTGCTTTATGTGGATCCGACAAATATCCCGCATCTGCATATCCAATTAAATTGAATTTGTATCATTTTGATAATATAAAACCATATCTCTAGTTCTGCAGAGATATCGAAATATGTGTTTAATTCCATTCCAATGTCTTCTGGTTGGTTTGGAACTATATCTTGCTAACACATTTACTGCAAATGTGATATCGGGTCTTGTATTATTTGCAAGATATAATAATGCCCTGATTGCGCTTAAGTATGGTACTTCAGGACCAAGCACTTTTTTATTATTTTCTTGTGGGCGAAAATGATCATTTTCTGCATTTAGCGATCGTACGACCATTGGTGTGCTCAAAGGATGAGCTTTATCCATATTGAATCTTTTTAGTATTTCTTCAACATAATTTGATTGATGGATAAATATTACACCAAATTCTTTCATCTCAAAGTCTTTCATCTCAAACTCATTTTTCAATAATTTAGCAGTATTTTCAATCTCTTCAGGAGATCCAATAATATTTATATCATCAACATACATTGCAATGATTGTAAAACCTATATTTGATCTTTTAATGAAAACACACGGGCTAATTATATTATTTTTATATCTTTCTTTTTGAAGATACTCACTCAGTCGATTGTACCACATTCGATCTGATTGTTTTAGTCCGTATAAAGATCTTCTTAATTTTATAGAGTACATCTCTAGGTTTTGATTTATATGCTTCAGGCATTTTCAATCCTTCAGGGATTTTCATGTATATGTCACTGTCAAGTGAATCATATAAATAGGCTGTTACAACATCTATAAGTCGCATTTTTAGATTTTCTATGACTGTGAGACTTATTAGAAACCTGAGAGTTGTCGCATCCACTACAGGTGAATACGTCTCTTCATAATCTACTCCAGATATTTGTGTAAAGCCTTGCGCCACTAGTCTTGCTTTATATCTCACAATCTCATTTTTCTCATTTTTTTTATAACAAATACCCATTTGTAACCTACAGGGTTAACATCTTTGGGCATTTGGACTACAGGTCCAAATACTTGTTGTTTTTCTAATGAACTTAATTCAGCTTCTACGACATCTTTCCATTTAGGCCAATCATTTCTGTATCTACACTCTTCTAGAGTTTTTGGCACATTATCTTCTTCGTTTATAACATCGCTTCCTATAGCGAATGCAAAGATTTCATTAATATATGTTTCTTCTAGAACTTGATCAACCTCTTCTGGGGTTTTATCAACTTCTTCAGGAGTTCTACCATCAACCTCTTCTGGGATTTATCTACTTCTTCAGGAGTTTTACCGTTAACTTCTTCAGGAGTTCTACTGTCAACCTCTTCTGGGGTTTTATCTACTTCTTCAGGAGTTTTACCACCAACCTCTTCTGGGGTTGGACCAACTGCTTTATTCTGCTATTCTCTTTTACGTGGATTTACATTTTTAGAACCAAGTGGTCTTCCACATTTTCTACACACATTAGATTTATTAGACATTTTGTAATGTCAATTCGAGCAGGTGCGTTTATAGCTGGAATATGAGATTTAGTAACTCTATTCGTATCTGTGAATGCATTAGGCAATTCATTTGCAATTCTTTGAAAATTTATAATCTTTTGAACTTCGAGTTCACATTGACCACTTCGGGAGTCAAGATAAGATAATGATGAAATCCAAGTTACTTTACCCAGCTTTTTTTTTTCTTCCCCTAAGTTTGAGAATATTGATTCATTAAAATGACAATCAATAAATCTTGCTGTAAAAACATCTCCTGTTAATGGTTCTAAATATTTAATAATAGAAGGAGTTAAAACCAATATAAATTCCCAAACTTCTTTGAGGTTTCATTTTTGTGCGTTGTGGAGGAGAAATTGGAACATATACTGCACAACCAAATATCTTCAGTGAAGGGATTTTAGGTTGGCTTAAAAGAATAATTTCAAATAATTTCTAAAACAACCAAGGACCGAATCTTATTTAGATGTATCTAAACCTACTCTAAAGCATTAACTAGAGATTTCATACCTCCTTTGATAACGTAATCAAAGGTGAAGAACCTCCAATGGATTAGTCAGCCTTCTTGTTTCTTGATCTACCTCCAAGCAACAAATAGATGATGCCTCCCTTAGTATCCACCTAGGATTAATTAGAAAAACAAATTTCTTCTTGCTAGAGAATACTATTTGTTGTTGCTCCTTAATCAAGGTTTCTACCCTTCAATAAAACACTTTTATTATAGTAGAAATTGTACTCAACACATGAGAAATAAGTGGATTAAGATGAGAAAATTTATGCGGCTCCAAGAGGACGAAAAGGAAAAGTCACTCCTTGGAGATGAAGGAATTAGTATTTAAGGAACATCTTTAGGGTTTCTCACTAATTAAGAAATGCTAGAATGTTCCTAAACTAATTGTATTCATCTCCATTGTCTCCATTTCCCTTTAATTTCGATTTTAAAGGAATTAATTGACAATTATGGCTGCCAACTTTCTTTCCCTCTTATTCAAAATTAATCCACTACAATTATTCCAATTAATTGCACGTTGCATCATATGCATTTTAATAATAAATATATTTCTCATGTTTTTGTTGATCATAAAATTATATGACATGTCAACACATGATATAATTTATTTTTGACTAAGGTTGTCATTTCCATGACATTTATTTTAGTATCATATGATGAATAGAATAAATTAAATTATAACTATTATAATTAATTATTCGACCACCATATTCATATCACATATGACATACTAAAATAATTTATCCAATTAAGAACCTATTTTGGTGTGACCCAAGATTATCTATGTCATGTTGGCAATAGAACTAAAACCCTTTTTAATTATATAAATCACAAGCGGCATCTAGCAATACATTGTGATTACCCAATTGACACAGATGATATGTACAATACAATACCACGATCTAATATAAAATAAATGTATATTCGTGTTAATTCTTATGTCTCATGATATCATGAATAAAATAAAGGTAGGAATGTGTCATCCATTAGAATTTATTCATTTCTTGATTCAAAGCAGATTGTTTATGATTAACTCTTAATCATATAGCATGCATACAATCGTACTTCATCAAAGGGCCTAGTGATATCATCACTCATCAAACATGAGGGACAATAGTAATCTTGATGACAACTTCCCTCCGCACAAGTCATGCATATTGAAATATCATTTGTATAACTACCGGTTAAGGCTAACGTTGGACAATACTCACAATATACATTTCTCATGTAGGAAAGACGAACATCTCATACTTGAGAATTCAACACCTATGAAACAATTGATGACACGTAACACAATCCATTCAATGTTTCATTTAGGGTCAAATATAATGTCATGTTCTCCAACATGCATTTATGTGATTAAATTGGTAACTCCTTACCTATGATTTGTAGAACATAACCATCATTTAACTCACATACAAATCTTTTATAGTCAATTAGTGTTCCATGCTAATTGCTAAGGTTAGTGACTATTTTAGAGTAATTACCATCTTAATTATAGAGCTCTACAATTCAAGTCATAAACTCAAATAATTTATAATACGACAAATACTCAAGGAACAAAATGATATAAATTAACCAAATCATGAACAAAATAAAAATTATCATATAATTGGATTCTAGACCATAACACTAACAATCTCCCACTTGGTCTAGAGCCAATCAAAATAAGCACTAGTCCAAAGAAATGCACAAGACAACTCAAACGTCTTATACAACCTCTAACTTTAATCTCAAAGAACAATCACCCATGTATCTAATACCCATAGATGCAGTGTGCATCTCATGCTTAGCCTGAGCTAGAGGTTTTGTCAGTGGGTGGGATGTGTTCCCGACCGAGTCTACTCTACAAACCTTTACATCTCCTTGATCTACAATCTCACGGATTAGGTGATAACGTCATAAAACATGCTTGGATCTTTGGTGTGATTTCGGTTCCTTGGACTGAGCTATGGCTCCATTGTTGTTGCAATAGAGATCCACTGGACCCAAAATACTTGGAACCACTTCTAGCTCGGTGACAAAATTCTTGATCCAAGCACCCTCTTTAGCAGCTTCACAAGCAGCTATGTATTCAGCCTCAGTTGTGGAATATGTTGTAGTTTCCTGCTTGGAACTCTTCCAGCTCACATCACCACCATTAAGTAGACATAACCATATCGACTGTAATCATCAGTGAATGTAATGAAGTATTGAAAACCTCATCTTGCACAAGTACTCATTGGTTCACATACATCACTATGTATAAGTCCTAATAAAACACTTGTCCTTTCACCTTTCTTGGTAAAAGGTGCATTGGTCATCTTACCTAACAAACAAGACTTGCATGTGTCAATTGATTCAAAATCAAATTGACCAAGAAGTCGAACATCTTGGAGCCTCTTGATGCATTTCTTATTTATGTGACATAGGCGACAATGCCACATAAGAGTCATACTCTCATGTGAGGTCTTTTGCCTTTTATTGTTATCAATGGTATACATAGGTTTATCTACTTCAAGTATATATAGACTATTCATCATGTATGAACATCCATAAAATAATCCATCTCTATATAAAGAACAACACTTGTCTTTGATGGTAAAACTAAAACCATCCATGTCCAAACAAGAAATAGAGATAATGTTTCTTGAAATAAAAGGAACAAAATAAACATATTTAAGTTCTAAACATAAACCACTAGGTAAAGCAACTCAACACACCCAACAGTAATAGCCGCAACACTTGCTCCATTGCCTAAGCGTAGTTGTACTTCACCTTTTCTCAGCTGCCTTCTACTCTTTAGTGCATGCACATTAGAAAAAATGTGAGCACATGATCCGGTATCTAAGTTAACCTCAATAACAAATATACTTGAAGAACTCAGAACCTTCCCGTCCTTCTTATCAGTGAGGTATTTGGGGCAGTTTCTCTTCCAATTACCTTTATTCTTACAATAGAAATAGTCAGCATCAGAAGGGATAGAGATCTTTTTGCCTTTAGATCCCTTTCGAAGCACTCGAAGTCTCCACTTGAGCCTTTGCTTTGCCCTTTCCTTTCTTAGACTTACGCTTATTCTTCTTGATCTTTTTCCCACCCTCGTTCACTAAGAGGACATTAGAGGGACCACCCTTTTTAATATCTGTCTCAGCTGTCTTAAGTATTCCATGCAACTCATCCAGAGACTTCTTCATGTCATGCATATGATAGTTCATAATGAACCCAGAATAACTCGGTGGGAGAGAGGAGGATGTCTGTGGCTAACCCTTTGCCTATAGGAGAGTCTAACTTCTTAAGTTGGTCCACATAACTCATCATTTTCATCATGTGAGTACTTACGGAACTACCCTTAGCCATCTTGCAACCCAAAAGAGATTTGGTCACTTTGTACCTCTCGACACGAGCTTGCTCTTGAACATTTTCTTGAGTTGGTCTATGATAGAGAAGACACTAAGACCCAAGTCCATGAATCGCTTCTGAAGCTCAGGACTCGTGCAAGCCATTAGGATGCATTGAACATCAAATTCATCCACAATGTGCTTGTCATATTTATCCTTAATCTCCTGGGTTGCATCATCCCCTGGTTTGTCAGGAACTGGGGTGGACAATACATACTCCTTCTTATACTTGAGAATGATTCTCAAGGTCCGATGCTAATCCATAAAATTGACACCGTCGGAAGAGAGTTTGTCTTTGTCAAGGAGAGAACGCAACGAGAAAGAGGATTGATTTGCCATTATCTACAACATTAAAAGTAAAGGTTTAGTTCTTTGTTCACGTTATATTTCATTAAACAACTTTAATAAAACTCCTACTACAATTTATTACTGTCCCAAATTTGTAGTAGATCCAAGATTCAAATTTTCACCAAGTCAAACCAGCGTCAGCATGAAACTTGAACTTAGTTATTTTTTGTTAGGTAACACTTACCGATCATATCATCATATGACTCTTAGTTTGTTAACAAACGTCTTATGTAAGTCAACAAACTTCACCCCAAAGCCCAAAACCGTTTTGATAGTCTCGTTAAGAAAACTCATTCTATTTGGTTTGATATGTCTGATATATCCCTCGACTCCCAAAGATGGATAATGATGCCTACTGAGTAGGTCACGCCACTAACAATCGATGGTTTGAGGAGGATAGAATAAGGAGGGAAATTGTCTTAATATTTGAGGGACTTTTACTTTATGTGTTTGGTGGTTGTGTAAGCATACATCCATACCTAGCCTATGACATATCATAGCAATCATAAACACATAATATTCATAAAACACATCACATGCATCGTGAGTTTGTATGTCCTATAACTTGCATCTTGTTGCTTCATCCATCATCTTCATGTCACACCTAAGCAACTAAAGCCCATTCCCATTCTATACTTAGAACTAATCTAAAATAAAATTGGAAATAAAATTTACATTTAGAATTCCCAATCCCAAAATAAAATGGCATGCAAGCCACAAATGAATACATGAAGGCAACCTAACATTTTTGTCTTTTAATTAATTTCTATTATTAATTAACTTGGGCACCAAAGGCCGCATTATATACATCATTCATATCATTCAATACATCATACAAGGCATTGAGTAGAGACCATACAAACCCACATTAATAATTCCTTCAAAACAAAGTTAACATATATGCAATATATATTTCCTACATGAACATTTCATGCACTTAACCCGTTAATTAATTCCAAATTCACCTAGCTTGTCTTTTAATTTTAAAATAGGTTTTTAAACTAATTACACACAGCAAGTAAGAGATAGGAATGTCCTAAAAACCATTTGCAACTTTACAAATTGACCCAAGCAATTTGAGAAATAGCAATTTCCAAACAAGCCATGTATAATCTTTAAAAATAACCTTTTAAAAAATTATTTTCACACTCAAAATAATTCTCTAAGTCCCAAAACAGAGCCTAGAGAGTTTCTAATACCCTCCTACTGTCATTTATCAAATAAATACAATTTTGGATGTATTAGAATAATTAAACTCTTAATAAAACCATTAATCGGTTCTCAAAAATGTAATATTTAGGTTGGCTTAAAAGAAGAATTTCAAAAAATTTCTAAAGCAACCAAGGACCGAATCTTATTTAGATGTATCTAAACCTACTCTAAAGCATTAACTAGAGATTTCATACCTCCTTTGATATCGTAATCAAAGGTGAAGAACCTCCAATCGATTAGTCGGCCTTTTTGTTTCTTGATCTACCTCCAAGCAACAAATAGATGATGCCTCCCTTAGTATCCACCTAGGATTAATTAGAAAAACAAATTTCTTCTTGCTGGAGAATACTATTTGTTGTTGCTCCTTAATCAAGGTTTCTACCCTTCAATAAAATACTTTTATTATAGTAGAAATTGTACTCAACACATGAGAAATAAGTGGATTAAGATGAGAAAATTTCTGCGGCTCCAAGAGGAAGAAAAGGAAAAGCCACTCCTTGGAGATGAATGAATTAGTATTTAAGAAACATCTTTAGGGTTTCCTACTAATTAAGGAAGGCTAAAATGTTCCTAAACTAATTGTATTCATCTCCATTTTCTCCATTTCTCTTTAATTTCGAATTTAAAGGAATTAATTGACAATTATGGCTGCCAACTTTCTTTCCCTCTTATTCAAAATTAATCCACTACAATTAATCCAATTAATTGCACGTTGCATCATATGCATTTTAATAATAAATATATTTCTCATGTTTTTGTTGATAATAAAATTATACGACATGTCAACACATGATATAATTTATTTTTGACTAAGGTTGTCATCTCTATGACATTTATTTTAGTATCATATGATGAATAGAATAAATTAAATTGTAACTATTATAATTAATTATTCGACCACCATATTCATATCACATATGACATACTAAAATAATTTATCTAATTAAGAACTTATTTTGGTGTGACCCAAGAGGATCTATGTCATGTTGGCAATAGAATTAAAACCCTTTTTAATTATATAAATCACAAGCGGCATCTAGCAATACATTGTGATTACCCAATTGACACATATGATATGTACAATACAATACCACGATCCAATATAAAATAAATGTATATTCGTGTTAATTCTTATGTCTCATGATATCATGAATAAAATAAAGGTAGGAATGTGTCATCCTTTAGAATTTATTCGTTTCTTGATTCAAAGCAGATTGTTTATGATTAACTCTTAATCATATAGCATGCATACAATCGTACTTCATCAAAGTGCCCAGTGATATCATCACTCATCAAACATGAGGGACAATAGTAATCTTGATGAACAACTTCACTCATCAAACTATCGGTTAAGGCTAGCGCTGGACAATACTCACAATATACATTTCTCATGTAGGAAAGACGAACATCTCATACTTTAGAATTTAACACATATGAAATAATTGATGACACGTAACACAATCCATTCAATGTTTCATTTAGGGTCAAGTCTAATGTCATGTTCTCCAACATGCATTTATGTGATTAAATTGGTAACTCCTTACCTATGATTTGTAGAACATAACCATCATTTAACTCACACACAAATCTTTTATAGTCAATTAGTGTTCCATGCTAATTGCTAAGATTAGAGACTATTTTAGAGTAATTACCATCTTAATTATAGAGCTCTACAATTCAAGTCATCAACTCAAATAATCTATAATATGACAAATACTCAAGGAACAAAATGATATAAATCGTCCAAATCATGAACAAAATAAAAACTATCATATAATTGGATTCTAGACTATAACACTGACATTCAGGTGGGACAAATTTGGTTCTCTTCAGGCGACCAATTGTAATGGGAAATATTTATGATCAATAGTTGGTCTTAATCTAATTAGTGCATCAGCATGTAATATGGCATGTCCCCATGCAGAAGACGGTGAACTAGACCTCATAAGTAATGGTCTTGCAATTAATTGTAATATTTTAATCAATGATTCTGCCAGACTGTTTTGTGTATGAACATAGGTCACTGGATGTTCTACTGTAATTCCAATAGACATGCAATAATCATTAAAAGTTTGTGAAGTAAACTCACCTGCATTATCAAGCCGGATTCTTATAATTTGATAATCTAGGAAATTGGCTCTCAATTGGATAATTTGTGCTAACAGTCTAGCAAACGTGTTGATGCATCAATTAACACCATAAAATATCTAAATGGTCCATATGGAGGTGTCATAGGCCCACATATTTCTCCTTGAATTCTTTCTAAAAATGAAGGAGCTTCAGGTCCAACTTTATTTGAAGATGGCCTAGTAATTAATTATCCAAGAGAGCATGCTTCGCATGTCATATCTTTTGATAATAGGATCTTCAGGTCCTTTAGGGGATGCCCATTTGCACTTTCAATTATTCTCTACATCATTATATTTCCTGGATGACCCAATCTGTCATGCCACAATGTAAATAATTTTGGATCAACTAACTTCTGGGTAGTATCAACTAACTTATGGTTAGTAACAACTAACTTCGGGTTATTAACCATATTTGATTCTATTGTACTTACATAAGTACCATATAGTCCAGAGGACATTGCTTGCATCTTTTCTATTATAATTTTCTGGCCATTCTTAATAGATGTGATATAAAGATATTCACAATTTTTCTCATTCATAATTTCAATATGAAAACCATTCTTTCGGATATCTTTAAAACTTAGTAGATTTCTTATGGATCTACTTGAATATAATGCATCATCTATTATTAATTTTGTTCCTTCAGGTAACAAAATACAAGCTCTTCCGGAGCCTTCTATTAAATTACTTGTGCCAGATATAGTGTGGATATTTGTCTCACCAAGATGCAATTGTGAAAAAAAATATTTCTTACTTTTCAATATGGTATTAGTTGTTTCACTGTCTACCAGACATAGATCTTCTTTACTTATCATTGCGTCAGCCATTTTCCTTTAAAATAAAAGAATGCAAGAATAAAAATAAACTACTTTTATCTCTAAGTAATAATATCAATTTCTTCATCAATATTCTGGAAGAAATCTGATACATCGTGATGTGTATCCATATAGCATCTATTTTTGGGGGTCATTTTCAGTAAAATTAGTTTCTACATTTTCCCCCTTTTTCTTGATTGAGGCTTGATAAAGCTCTACAAAATGCTTAGGCGTACAACAGGTACGCGACCAATGATTTGCCATCCCACATCTGTAACAAACATCTTTAGGACGTTTTTCTTTCTCATTTTTCATTAATACGTATTTATAACAAAATACAATTTCAGGTTATTAATACCATAACTTCGACTTATGATAAATGAAAAAGGAGATAAATTCAAGCTTTGTGAGATTTGCCATATGTACTACAAAATAGATACGTATTAATAATTTTAGATTATTAATGTCATAACTTCAGGTTATTAATGTCATAACTTCAGGTTATAAATGCCATAACTTCAGGTTATAAATGTCATAACTTCAGATTATGAATGCCATAACTTCAGGTTATAAATATCATAACTTTAGGTTATGAAAATAGAGATAAATAAATATAAATAAAAGAATATGTAAATTGCATAAATTGCATAAATAAATTTAAATGTATTAATAACTTTAGGTTAATATTATATAACTTCAGGTTATAATAAAATATTTATTTAATAACTTCTGGTTATTAAATAGCTTGACTACGCAATTGTAAAATTTAATTTGAAATAACTTCGGGTTATATCTTCATCCAGTGACCTATAATAACTTCTGGTTATTATATTGATTTTATATGAAATTTTTTAATAAAACTTCAGGTTTTTAATTGGGAATAACTGCAGGTTATTACTCATCCAGTGGCCTATAATAACTGCTAGTTATTATATTAATTTTGTAATAAATGCTAGTTATTTTATGCTAAAATTTCTAATAGAACTTCAGGTTCTAAACAATTCTAATAATAACTTCAGGTTATTATTCTATTTGAGTAATACGAACTTTAGGTTCTTGATAAACTTTTAGTTTTGATAATAAGTTCAGGTTATTATTCCATCATTCACTTCAATGAATGATTCTTATAAATTAAAACAAATATAATAAAGAATTTAAATGAAATTTAAATTAATGAAATATATAATAATCAATCATATAAATTACTTACAGAATAGCTTTGCAACTTCTTCCGAGCAAGTCGTGCTGATAACGTGTTGTAATATGAAATTGCAACAAAAGTAAGTAAATGACAAGAGAGATAGAGAAAGCAATAACAGAATTTTATTCTCTTCTAATTGTGTGTACAATTTTGTGTCTTCTCTGTTAAATGAACAGTGCCTTAATATTTTGCAATTTGCTCCCGAGAATATGTATAATTGGAATCTCTTTGAGAAAAAAAGAAAGAGAGAGAGAGAGAAACTAAAGAAATCAAAGGACAATTCTTTGAAATACGTGTTGTTCAGAGAGGTTTGATTGTGCGGGTGTGACATCATCCAATATAGATTTACGTTAATAATTTTAATTTTGATTCAACATTAATGATCTTTGCCTGATCGATGATAGATTTCAATGCTCCAATATCAATTATTACTTATAACAAGTGATTACATGAACAAATTTAGAAAGAACATTAAATATATACCTAGAAAATAGGTATGATCATTCTCTTTTGAATAATATGTGAAAGTGCTTTCTAACTTAAAACTATAGCGCTACAACAGCCTTTTTGGGAAATAAATGTTATATAACTAAAACTAAAGGAGCCCTTTTTGGGAAAAAGAAATTGATTGTGTTTGGGTTGCCGAATCTCCTACAACAAAAATATCTATTAATAGTTTTGTCCTCTCAAAAAATTAAAGGAAAGCTGATAACAGTACCCGCGCTACAGTATCCACGCTACAGTACCTGCATTGTACCCGCATAATAACTACCATAACTATCTGGGGGACCACAAAAACTCCAGCACAGAATTTTTTTGTCTAAAGTATTAATACATATGCAATAAAGTATTTATACATATGCATGGAAGTATTTATACCTATGAGGTGAACAATTTTTACGTAAATAATTGTCTCCCAACCAAATCTCCCAAACGTACCTGCACCATAAATACCTATGGGGGACCACTCAATCTACATGGGGGACCATACACGTTTTTAGAGGTGGGTTTTTTTTTCTCCGTTCAATGTCGTCCATATTTCTAATGATCTGTGAGGAATTTTGCGAATCTAAAACCATGAACGTCTTCTACGCAATTTTCTCTTTCAAATGAGATCCATGATGACGTACTTTCGGGCGCATCGCCACACAAGTATTTACACCTTGACGTGCAAGTATTTATTCCTATACTTGCAAATATTTTTTACATATGACACTAGATGACGTCTGAAAGTATTAATATCAAGTACTGCAAGTATTTATACCTATGTGATCAACTATTTTTGTCAGAGGAAGGTTGACGCGGGGATGATTGGGTAAGGTTGATGCGGTGATACGGGGTCCCCACTACTTCATTAGAGGAAGGTTGACGCAGGGACGATTAGGGGACTGGAAAATGGATGATCATAACAAGTTACGCACCAAAATATTAATATCTTATTTTTCAAGTATTAATATCTTATCTTCCAAGTATTTATATCTACGAAGGTTGACGCGATTTATATTTATGAAGGTTGACGCGGGGACGAGTGCATGGACTGTGAAAGGGGGACCATATAATTAGTGGGGATCATAGAGGAAGGGTGTTGCTGAAATTTAGAATAATAATTAGTGGGGAACATATAATATCTTTTTAGAATAATAATTAGTGGGGACCATAGTACATTATTCCTCTAAATGCGGGTACTGTAGTGCGGGTACTGAAATAATTATTCAAAATTAAAACCTTAATTATTTGGGTGAAAAAGAAAATACATGCTGGTTATCATGTAATTGATCATGTGTTTTTGTGGCTGAATTATAATTCTATTGACATTGTTGGAATTCAACTTGAGAATGATAACTCGTTTAGAGAAATTCAATAAAATTTGTAGGAAAAAAATATTGGAATTTCTAGACAATTAGATGTTGGTTGTCCAGTAAAAAATTTCCGGGCATGCTTCTGAATAATTTAAATATCTTTTATTTGCTATTTTGAAATGCTTTCTAAACTTAGTCTTTAGAAAATTGACCTCCCACCCACAAAGAACATCACAAGATAAGGATATTTGGAATTAAACTGGTGTCTATGATTATATCAAATAATAATATTAGGACCACAGCATAAATTTGGAACATAATTCTAGTGTTCAAGGTGTTATTTTAAATGAAGAATCAATAATTACCAATGTTTTAAATAGCGTTTATAGCGTCATAGCGGGAAGGCTACAAAAAAAGCTATAGCGAATAGCGTAGCTATAGCGGAAGCTATTCCAAATAGCGTTTTTTTTTTACAAAAATTATATTATATATTTGTACTATATATTAACATTATCTAAAGTTTCATAGAACAATAAATAGCACCAAATTAATTAAGAAATTATAATATTCATATTGAACTAGTACAAAAGTCCATGATTCAAAATATCCATAATAATATCATAAACTATCGATCTTTTTCTATACAAATATCTTAAGCATCATGATTCTATACAAAATAAATTTTATGGATATTTATTTAAGCCCATATAAATTGTCTAAAAAAGCCCAATATGCATAGCGCGCAAATAGCGCGCTACACGCTATGTGCTATAGCGGACCGCTATTACCGCTATAGCGGCCGTAGCGCAATTAGCGTATTTTCATGCCATAGCTTAGCGTTTAGGGTCCAAAAACGCTATAGCGGCGCTATAGCGCCGCTATAGCGCGCTATTTAGAACACTGATAATTACATACAATTTGTTGCTTTTTATTATTATTAAAGAGTGCCGATATACCGCCACAATCTTTTAGATGCTATTCTCGAAAATTTAACCTGCGTCTCTTTACGAGAGATGAGGGCTCGTGCCACTACAGTAAGCATGCGATTCTAAAATAAATTATTTTTCTGCTCTTATAAAGGCCATCCAATAAATTTAACCAACAAACCACCCTAAAATATTTAAAAAAATTAAAATAACTCTTGTATCAGAAAGATGTGTGTACAAATTTAGGTTTTATACGTCGGTATAATGTTTGGGGGAAAATATATATAAAATGCTACCAACATTCAACAACTTCCATGTACTAAACATTCACTAACAAAGTGTCTTCCAAAAATATTTGATCATGTAAGTTCCCAACGCAGTGATACTAAATAAAATAGGAGAAATAAAATATTTGGACAATACCAAGAATTTTTTATATAGTTGGACAATATAATAGTTTGGGAATTTCAATTCCATACAGGAAATCGAATAATTGATTCGATTTTCTTTAGACAGTTTTAAAGGAACCAAATAATCAATGATTCATTTCTTTTGAAATAAAATTGAAGGTAGGGAGAATTTCTTATGGCAGGACACGTAGGGTGCTGCGATTCCAATTCCAACCGTTCACATGTTTCGAGATTCGTGTACAAAAATTGACTTCTCAAAAGAATTCTGAGTTTCATCGTTTGATTAGTTGAAATTAGAATCGCAGCAGATTCGCTTCCGGGAGAGAGGCTGTGTCACTACTATGAAAAAAAATATAAAGTACCTGTCTCTATAATGGTTAACTACCTGTACCTGCTGTAAAGGATCCCAACCTCCCAATTGTTTGTTGTTTTCTTTCAAGTCATACAAGAGCTCTATTTTTAAATTAAATGTAAGAGAATCACAGCACGTTGTATGTTGGATAAAGGTGCATCATGTGCATGCATGCTGTGACTGACATGCTCTCGTAGTGTAAAAATGCGCAATGTATTAATTAATATGCTCTCCTTTGTTGAAATATGATTGCATGAGAGAGTGATGACTCAATAGTGTTTTAGACTACAGTACAGTTAATTAGGCAGTGCAATCAAAGCATGCACCTATATAGAGATCTTATTTCAGGCCCCATTCAACGAATAATAGTACAGGAGCCTTTATTTCATCTCTCTCTCTCTCTCATTTCTCATAAGCTAATTTTATTATTATTATTATTATTAATTTTTCTTTCGATAATGGACACTAATTTTGATTTTTTAATGAACTCTCTCCTTGTTTCACTCTCTTCTAGTTAGTTGTTGTAAATGATACTAAAAATTTGACCCAGATTTCTTAATTAATTAACAGTATAAACCCAATCATAACTCGATTGGAATTTGGAGGTGGTTCCGTGATAAGTTTTGTATATCAGTGGTACCAGTGTTCATTGCTATCACGATATGGAGAATTCATATTCTCTGAGGTAACATAAAATTTGAGTTTGTATTAGGACCGTCTATTACTGATTAGCACAAATCTTAAAGCTGTCTGCTTCTTATTAGTCTGCTCCATATATAGAAGTTGTCTGCTTCCTAATTAGTTTGTTGTTTTAAAATAAAGCTGAAAGCCTGAAACTTAGCATAAAAAAGGAGACTCTTTTGTGGTACCAGTTGAGGAGAAGATACCTGTTGAGAAACCAGGTAAATCCTGATATATGGAATCAATTTCTATTTCAAGACAAGTTAATGAAGCATGGAAATGTATTGTTGAGATCTGGCATGCACCGAGTTTTTTCAATATTAGGGTTGTTTTTCGGAACTTTAATTACTCGGGAAAGAAAATTTAAATATATATCTGAAGAAAATGTGAAAAAAAAAAAGTAAAGTAAGATAATTTGTGTAAAACTCAACAAATTTTGAATACAAATAGATATCTTTTTTTAAATGATAAAATTACGCATAATGAAAATTTACATGATAATTCATGCAACAATTTCTGCAAAAGAATACAAACATTGTTGTTTTATTTTAAGTATTTAATTTGTTACACTAACATGTCATATATATATATTTATATGTATATATGTATGTATATATTTGTAAATAGAGAAATATGCGTAATAATATGAGTCGTCCAATCAAGACAAATGAAAGGGTAAACATAATCCAACGATTGAGAATATGGATAATATGAAATTATTAAATAACTTGAAAACTCAATTATTTTTATGTATTTTATAATTCACAGGGATTGATTAAAGATATGTAAGATTAAACAGTTGTGGTAATAAAACAGATGGTTTTAAACCCCTTTCTTCTGAAAAAAATAGAAGAAATTTGTAAAACAAAATTAAATCTAAACCAATTATTTTTATCCTGTGATAAATAGCTTGTCCAAAAATACCCATCATTTTTAAATATATAATTTGCCACATAGTTGTCTTATAGCAAGTTAGCAATGAGCAAACCTTTCAATTAACGAAAAATCTTGATTATTAACAGTTACCTTTTCTAGTGAGAAAATAACGACCCGTTTATCCACCAACTATAATTACCTGATTAAAATTAATGAGAATTAAATTGCTTGTTCCATGTTACTTCTCATATTTTTACCTTGTTTGGTAGTTGGAGTCATGACTTAAACTAATCTACTTGGTGGAGTAAGATGTTGGAAAATGTGTTTATTTTTATGACAGTGGGTCATACAAGTAGAGTAAGTGTGGAGTAAGTTAATCCACATAGATAGGTGGGGTAAGTTACTATGAATTAAGTCACCTCTTACTCCATCTTACTTCTTTTATTTTACTTCTTGTTTGACAGTTTAAGTGTGAAATAAGGAGTTTAATCCACCTCTTACTCCACAACTAAACATGATCCAAAGTCCTACATTAATTCAGAACTCAGTTGAGATGATGTAATTAATGTAGGAAATATATTTTTCTTTTGACAGAACACTACTACAAAAATGGTCATTGTACACTGCACATTGTACACGGATTTGACAATTTTATATAAAAACCGTGGCGAAATATCTGTGGGATCTCTACACGGGATCTCTACACGGATATTTATTAAAGAATCAGTGTAGAAAGCCTTGAGAAAGCTACACGGATGTTTATTAGGAATTGTACACGGATTATTGTTTAAATAACAGTGTAGAAAGCCTTGAGAGAGCTACACGGACCTTTATATAAAGAACTGTGTAGAAAGGTAGGAATTGTACACGGATTATTGTTTAAATAACAGTGTAGAAAGCTTGAGAGAGCTACACGGACGTTTAATAAAGAGCCGTGTCGAAAGGTAGAAATTGTACACGGTTTTTTGTTTAAATAACAGTGTAGAAAGCCTTGAGAGAGCTACACGGACTTTTAATAAAGAGCCGTGTAGAAAGGTTATTCTAGGGTTTTTGTTATATAAAATGCCTTCTCCTTCCAGCGCCGTTTTGATCAATTAATACTCTCCGTATAGAAAGGTTATTCTAGGGTTTTTTGAAAGTGAGAAGTAAAGAAAACTCCTAAGGTTTCCATCATCAGATCTGAGGAAAACCGTTGAAGATCAGTACTAATGTTTTCGCCTAAAGATGTCTGCACTTCAGAACTGTAAGATTTAAATTACTTTGCCATTTTATTTTGGATTTACGGATTCTGGATTGCTTGCGTTTTTTAATTACAAAAGGCAATATCTATATATGTTGCATGAATTGTAATATCTTAATATTTTCTATGGTTTTTGATGCAATATGGGCCTGCGCACGCTTCAGAAAAATGGGTGTAACTTTTGATCCGTCCGTCGGATCGGGCTGAAATTTTGACAGGAACTCCACAACCCAAAGTCGGATTCGAAACTGATCTATGATCCGTTTCGCCCATTTTTCGGGCTCAGATTCGCGATCCAACCGTCGGATCTGGACTTTTGGACCTTTCTTTATAATTTTTGCATTTTTAGGGTCTTGGATGTATCTTTTATGCATTTTCTGTTTAGGGTTTGTAATGCTAAATATGGATTTGTATAATTTTGTATAATGTAGTGTACATGAATTATTTATACTGTTGTATAGTTTTGGAATTCTAAGTTTAAAAGGCCTCTGTTTAATGTTTCTCTGTTTTGGAATTCTGATTTTAAATGGGTAGCAAAACAATTTTACACGGACATAAGGTATTTAAAAAAAAAAAAAAAAAAAGACAATTCTACACGGACATTTAATAAAGTCCGTGTAGAAAGGTATTTAAACATTAAAAAAAATAAAACAAAAATAAGAGAGCTACACGGACATTTAGCTAAATGTCCGTGTAGAAAGAGTAATTGTACACGGCTGTTTATGTAATTATCCGTGTAGCTCGGTTATGGAGAGCGCCACTGGCAAGGAATTGTACACGGTTGTTTATGTAATAATCCGTGTAGAATCTTTAAAATTGCACACGGCCAAAAGTCCGTGTGTAGTTATTGAACTAATTGTACACCCTCGATTTAAACACGGTAGGAAATCCGTGTAGCTCTTCCTTTAAAGTCCGTGTATAATCTCGTTTTTTGTAGTAGTGGAAGAATGGCAATAATTTAATTAAGTAAACAATAACTTTAATTGAAACGTAGTGGCAATATATGATGATGGCAATCTAATGAAGCATGGCAAGGGCTATCTGAGTTTACTTATTTTTAAACCTTTATTTTATTTTCTGTTTTACTTTTAGTTTACCAAAGGGCTCAATTGTTTTGAGCTTCTTTCTTTTTAATATCCATCTGATGTTACAAACCCCCTGTAACAACTTTTTATCATAATAAATCAAATAAGGGCTTGACCCTTAACTATGTTTCTTCAATAAAATATCTACCTTAATTGAACGAGTTCAATGGATATGAGCATTGATAATAAATGCGGTGGATAATTCAAAAACCGGGCATGGATATGGATATAGCAAAGATGTCAGATCTCCTACATGTAATGCTTCTATTATATGTATATAGTATACCACATATATAAACCCTATAGTGCCCAGCATGTGATGATGTATACGTTGTAGTCTTACCTCATATAATTGAACGAATTATATACACATGATGGTCCCAATGCTTCACTAGATCTTAGTTGGATGTTTTGGAATTTGTGGTTTGCAATTAATTTAATTACCTATTTTTAAATTATTTCCTGTTTTTAATTACTGGGTTGTTGGTGCATGATGTGGATATATTAGGGATGTTATATGGGTTAAAACTAGAAAATAATTGATTGTCTTTCATTCTCACCTGGCATGCATATATATCCCTAAACCCTTTTTGTATTATGTTATCAATGAAATTTTATAGTAGGTCACTCGAGTTAGAACAAGAAAATAATATAAATATATATGAAGGAATAACTTGAAGAATAAAAAAATAATTCAATGTGGGGAATTATTTCTGTGCATGAGCTGTGCATTATCCCCTGAAGGAGATGCCATTCTAGTTGGTTTCCCCAACTGGATATTATATGTTATTGTGATTCAATATATACCTTCTTATTTGTTTCTATATATTTCAGTTTCCATTCTGCATATAATATTTCAGCATACACATGCAGCTGTTACAAACATGTTTAATTACTTATTTTGCATATATATATATATATATAGAGTGTGGCTAAATTGCTGCTGGCAGCATTTTGGCTGAAGTGCTGCCGGAGCTATATTTCATTATGTGATGTTCAAACAACAAATCCAAACCGTTAGATGTTCAATCTATATTAAAATCTACTTGGAGACCAAATTTTACATTTTTTTGAATTTTTTTACTATTTATTAAGCTGGTTTGAAAACCGCTGTTTTCAGTAAATTTCTGCAGCATTGAAAACAGCGGTTTTCAAACCAGCTTAATAAATAGTAAAAAAATTCAAAAAAATGTAAAATTTGGTCTCCAAGTAGATTTTAATATAGATTGAACATCTAACGGTTTGGATTTGTTGTTTGAACATCACATAATGAAATATAGCCCCGGCAGCACTTCAGCCAAAATGCTGCCAGCAGCAATTTAGCCACATTATATATATATATAGGACAGTGCTACGGTGCTACGCGTAGCATAGAGCCCCTCCGTGCTACGGCTCACTTTTTGAGTTTTCAAAATCCTAACGGTCGATCCGAACCGTTCAACATGATCTCCATATGAATATGTACTTGCAAACCAAATTTTACATTTTTTAGAATTTTTTTACTATTTATTAAGCCACTTTGAAAAAACACTAATTTGTACACAACAGTAAACTTTTCTGGACCATTGGATCAGCGATTTTCAAAGTGGCTTAATAAATAGTAAAAAAATTCTAAAAAATGTAAAATTTGGTTTGCAAGTACATATTCATATGGAGATCATGTTGAACGGTTCGGATCGACCGTTAGGATTTTGAAAACTAAAAAATTGAGCCGTAGCACGGAGGGGCTCTATGCTACGCGTAGCATATTAGCAAAATCCTATATATATATATAGAGTAAGGCTACGGTGCTTTGCAAAGTAAACCACCCCGTTTACTTCGGGCTACTTTTTGGATTTTGAAAATCCAAACAACCGATCCGAACCGTTCAACATGTTTTAAACATTGAAATGTGCTTGGAGACCAAATTTGACATTTTTGGAATTTTTTTACTATTTATTAAGCCACTTTGAAAGTTTCTGATCCGGTGGTCCAGAAAATTTTACTGTTTTTTACTGTTTGCCATCGGATCAGCGATTTTCAAAGTGGCTTAATAAATAGTAAAAAAATTCCAAAAAATGTAAAATTTGGTCTCCAAGCACATTTCAATGTTTAGAACATGTTGAACGGTTCGGATCGGTTGTTAGGATTTTCAAAATCCAAAAAGTAGCCCGAAGTAAACGGGGTGGTTTACTTTGCAAAGCACCGTAGCCTTACTCATATATATATATATATATATATATATATATATATATATATATATATATATATATATATCCATTCTTATATTAAGTACATAGATGTTCTGACCTGCCAACGGTCTTGATTAAAAATGAAATTTCAGATTGAATATCATCCATCTGATCAAATATTATGATTCTATGCATCTTTTTTATGTATTTTTACGTGTATAAGTCTAAATTTATTTAGACACGTACTTGCCACACATACTCTCGACATGTAAATTGTATCATGTTTCTGATTGGTCATGATTTTTTTTCTATCATTTTAGGAACTTTTTAATTGATTGGTCATGTTTTCTTTTCTTTCTATTTTTTTATATCATTTAAGGAATGTTATTTGTCATTTAATATGTCATTTTGTTTGAGATTTTTTTTCTACAAAAATATGTCAAAATGATCAAAAAAATATATATGTCATTTAAGAAATGTTATTTATGTGTAGATGTCATTTAATATGTCATTAATTGAGAAATATTATTTATTATTTAATCTAAATTATTTATGAAAATATGTCATTTTGTCTGAGATATTTTTTTTCTTATAATATGTCTCCGTTGCAATGCACAAACACAATACTAGTAGTACATAACTATATATAACAACATAACGGATCATTTTATACGCACAATATTTTTTTTTCATTATTATGTGCTTTCCATTCGACAGATGTGTGTGTATATGTGTGTGTGTGTGTGTGTATAGGAGTTGGCTATGGTGCTACGCGTAGCATAGGGGCCTCTGTGCTACAGCTCAATATTTGAGTTTTTAAAATCCTAACGGTCGATCCGAACCGTTCAACATGATCTCCATATGAATATGTACTTGCAAACCAAATTTTACATTTTTTAGAATTTTTTTACTATTTTTTAGATAGGTAGAAAATCACTTGATCTGAATGGTACAGAATTTTCAGATCAAGTGATTTTCTACCTATCTAAAAAAATAGTAAGTAAAATTTGATTTGCAAGTACATATTCATATGGAGATCATGTTGAACGATTCGGATCGACTGTTAGGATTTTGAAAACTCAAATATTGAGTCCTAGCACGGAGGCCCTCTATGCTATGCGTAGCATATTAGCCAGATTCTATATATATATATATATTTACTTCATATACGTATACCGTTTCAAAACCTTTTTTTTTTTTTCTGTTGTAGGACGGGCTGGAAATACAAAATCATTTTTTGCCGCAAATTTAGGTATAGAGAATAAACAAAAAAATACTAAATATGAGATCATAATTAAGGTAGGTAACAAATATCAAGAAGTTAAACGGTTTATATTATTTTATTTAAACGTGTTGACCATAGTGATTTTCCATCTAAGAAGTTATATCCTGTCTCCTCTCACTCTCAGAGCCTAAGTAACCTACCCAACCTAGATCCTCTGTATTGATTCCTTTATGGCATGATATGTGGTAAATTTAGACAGGGAATGTGTGGTTGTTTATTGATATGTACCAACCAAAATTAAGACTGTGGTTTAAAAAAATTAACTGATAGCAAAAGGTTATATATGTAGCGTGAAATTTTAGATGGAGATTGCAAACCTAAAAAATGATTTAAATCCATGACAACAAGAACTTGAACCAACTAAAATATGAGACAACCAAGGCCTAAAAAGAACCCAACTAAAAAGAACTTTATCTTAACTTGATTTTGACTCGACTTGAAATATATACCACCAACTTAAACATGGCCCGAACTCGAACCCGACTCGCCCCACAACCAATTCAAAGCCTAGCAATCTGAATCCGACCCAAGTCAACTCAAAGACAATATATCTTGAATCTGAAAATGATTTAAAGTTAGATGATCCTATTGGATTTGAGAAAGAAATGAAGAATGAAGTTTTATTGATTTTTTTTGTGATTTACAGTCTATACTCAAGGCCTATTATAGGCTGAGAATGATTATAGCCGTTAGCTATTTTCCTAAATTACAACATTCTAGATTTGCCTAATCTCAGGAAATTATGCTAGGTACTAAATTAAGCATAACAGCTAATTCTTGATGCTAGCCTAATTTCCTTCCTAAATGGTCAATGATGATTTTCTGAGACCTAAACTCTATTTCTCAACACTCCCCCTCAAGTTGGGTTCGAATAAATTTATAGAACCCAACTTGTACAATATAGTTTGAAACATCCCTTTATCTAATGCTTTGGTGAAAATGTCAGCTAACTGATTATGACTTCTCACAAATGGAGTTTCGATTTCTCTAGCTTGAACCTTTTCTCGTACAAAGTGACAATCCACCTCAATATGTTTAGTTCTTTCATGAAACACTGGATTTGAAGCAATGTGTCTGGCGGCTTGGTTATCGCAGTACATTTGCATTGGCCCTTCACATAAAACCTTCATATCACATAGCAATTGCTTCAGCCATACTAGCTCGCTTGCTGTTGATGCCATTGCTCTGTATTCTGCCTCCGCACTTGACCTTGCAACTACGTTTTGTTTTTTACTTTTCCATGTCACGAGATTCCCGCCTACAAATGTGCAGTATCCTGTGGTTGATTTTCGATCGAAGTTCCCAGCCCAATCTGCATCAGAGTAAGCGAGAATATTGTTAGTATTATTTTTCTTCATCCATATCCCTTGTCCAGGAGATCCCTTTAGATACCTAATAATTCGGTTCACTGCATCTAGATGAGTGGTTCTTGGTGCATGCATGAATTGGCTTACAGTACTAACTGCAAAAGCAATGTCTGGTCTAGTAACAGTTAAATAAATTAACTTACCAACCAATCTTTGGTACTGTCCTATATCCTTTAAAGGTTCACCACTTTCTGGTTCGAGTTTATTATTGGTATCCATAGGGGTATTAGCAGGTTTTATACCAAGTTTACCTGTCTCCTTTAAAAGATCAAGGGTATATTTTCTTTGAGAAAGAAACAAACCTTTGTTGGAATGAGCAATTTCAATACCTAGAAAGTACTTGAGTATTCCTAGATCTTTGATGTCAAACTTTTCTTTTAGGTTTCTTTTCACATTCTCAATTTCTGCATTGTTATTTCCGGTGATAATTATATCATCTACATAAACTAGAACAATTGTAGTTGAAGTATTTGTGTGTTTAATGAACATAGAGGAGTCAGCAGAACATTTTGTGAAATTGTGAAGTAGAAGAGAGTGGCTCAGTTTGGCATACCATGCGCGAGGAGATTGTTTTAAGCCATAAATTGACTTATGTAATTTACATACTAGGGTTTTGTCATATTCATGTTTGTGACCTGGCGGTAAAGTCATGTAAACTTCCTCTTCTAAAGTACCTTGAAGGAATGCATTCTTAACATCCATCTGAAATAAACTCCAACCCAAGTTAACAGCAACTGATAAAAGAACTCTAACAGTGTTCATTTTGGCAACAGGAGCAAAAGTTTCTTGGTAGTCAATGCCATACGTTTGGGTAAAGCCTTTTGCAACAAGTCTAGCTTTATATCTTTCTATGGTACCATCACTGTTGTATTTTATTTTGTAAACCCACTTACATCCTACGGGTTTCTTTCCATTTGGTAAATGAACAATAGACCATGTGTTATTTTTTTCAAGAGCCTTGAGCTCTTCTTTCATTGCTTGGTCCCAAACAAGGCTGTTTTTTGCTTCTTGAAACGTGGTTGGTTCAATTTGTGCATGAATATTAGCTAAAAAGGTTTTGTGTTGAAATTATACTTTGTCATAAGAAACATAATCATGAATTGGATACCTCACATTGTATGTGACAAAATCACGTAACCTGGATGATGGTTGTGTTTGCCGATTTGATCTTCGAGGATTTATATTTTCTTGACTTTCTCCCCCTGTGTTCTGCTCCTCTGCCTCATTTATTTGCTCGTCATTTTGATTTTCTCCCCCTGAGTGCAACTCCTCTTCATCTGTACTTGTGTGACCTTCTTGAGTTTTTGTACCTTCAAAAAATGTTAGGTCTGGAAGAGCAATATCATTTCTAGGTTGCTGATCCTCTTCCTTTTTATAAAACGGTACTTTCTCAAAAAAGGATACATTTCTAGATATATATAATTTTTTGTTAGAAGGATCATAACATTTATACCTCTTTTTTTGAAAAGAATATCCAACAAATATAGCTTTTACTGCATTTTTATCTAATTTATCTTGTCTTTTAATATGTACAAAACATGTGCATCCAAATACTCGAAGATGATCTAAGTTCATTTTTCTTTTGTTTAAAATTTCTAATGGACTTTTATTATTCAAATTTGTGGTAGGTAATCTATTAATAAGATATATAGCAGTTAAAATAGCATCCGACCAAAATCTTTTTGGAACATTAGATTGAAAAAGCAAAGACCTAGTAACTTCCAATATGTGACGATTTTTCCTTTCTGACACTCCATTTTGTTCAGGTGTATTTATACATGTAGTTTGATGAAAAATTTCTTTTTGTTTTAGAAACTCTAAAAAAAAATTATTAACATATTCAGTACCATTGTCAGACCTACATATTTTAATTTTGGTACCATATTGATTCTCAACAAGATTTGAAAATTCTTGAAATTTAGAGAAAACTTCATTTTTTGATTTAAGAAGGTAAATCCAAGTGGCGCGTGAAAAATCATCAATAAATGTAACAAAATATTTAAAACCATTGTAAGATTCTATGGGTGCAGGTCCCCAAACATCAGAGTGTACAAGTTCAAATATTTTTGAGGTTTTATTGGTAGATAAAGAAAATGGTAGTCTGGTTTGTTTTGAAAAACGACAAATCTCACAGTGATTTGAATCTAAATTTGAAAAAGAAAATAACTTATTTAAAACATTATCAGAGGGATGACCAACCCTCCAATGCCACAATTTATTTTGTTCTACATTATTATTAGCAACAAGAGCTTTATTTGAAAATTTTAAAATATAAAGACCATTTTCTAATCTTCCTTCACCAATCATCATCCCGGTCCTTTTGTCCTGAAATTTCACAGCTTGAGATGAGAAAATAACATCACAATTTAAATCCTTTGTAATTTTACTAACAGACAATCACTACCAGAATTTTCGTTTGTAGCATGGGTAGCACTGGTTTGTTGCATGGGTGTTAAGGGCCCATGGAAAAGCTTTGACATTTCTGATTTCGTATACCTTTTTCATGGGGTGACTCATGCAAAACATTACCCATGTAACTGCTAGCTGCTTATCCATGTAACTGTCTCCCATGTACCCATGTAAAAAATTTTGGGAGAGCCCGCCTCTGCCAATCCACTCAGATAGTATATTTTATTAACGGTACATGCAAATAGTTGACCCTATGCCCATGGAAATAGGTATAAAGTTGTGAGACATATTAGTAGCATGGGCTTGCGCATGCAATTGTTTTGTGGATCCTTTTTTATATTATTTAATGCTAGAGGTCCATGCTAAAACCCGGCCACCATACCCATGCTAATAGTCTGGAGAGTTCAGATCGACTATTAGCATGGGCTGCGCATGCAATTGTTTTTGTTGACCCTTTTTATATTATTTTATGCGAGAGGTCCATGTTAAAACCCGGCCACCATACCCATGATAATAGTCTGGAGAGTTGAGATGGACTATTAACATGGGCTGCGCATGCAATTGTTTTGTTAAACCTTTTTATAATATTTTATGGTAGAGGTCCATGTTAAAACTCGGCCCACATGCCCAGGTAATAATCTGGATTGTTGATAATTAGTAGTTGCATGGGCTGCCCATGGTAATACTTTTGAATTAATGGCCAGAAATATGCATTTGATATTTTTCTCTCCCTTTGAATGGTGAATATAACAATAATTCATAGCACCACGAATTAAATCAGTGTATAAAATAACTTTAGTTTTGAAACAAAAGCATTGGGATTTTTGATAAAATTGTCCCAAAATTTTGAGATATGCAGTTAATTCACCAAAATGGGGGGAAAATATATTTCAATTACTGTTCTCTCAATTAATATAATTAAACTGATAGATGGACTGTTCTTTAATTATGTGATTTTACAATTATGTGACTTGATGAAAGGGGGCCATGTGGGCGAAGGGGTGGCAGGCAGAGGGTTGCAGTCCAAAGAGTGGCAGTCCAAAGGGTTGCAGTCACTTTCTATTTAAGCAGCCAGCACAAAAATTCTCTTCCCAAACCTTGTTGAACACCTACAATTGGTAGTACAAATCTGATCAGATTAAAGAATAGAAGAGAAAAACAATTTAGTAGAGTTGAAATGGAAAATCCCAATCCAGCCGAAAATAACAATCATGAGGAAAACCCAAATCCTGTGCATGCCCCTAATCCCAATCCTGTGCATGCCCCTAATCCCGTGAAACAAGAGCCTGAGGATGGATCTGAACAGCCTTCAAGTGAGTCTGAACAGCCTCCAATAGTTGGGTCACCTGTGATTGAAGTCTCATCATCGGATGATGACTATGCTTGGCCACCCGGTTTTCCTTATGGTCCACCCGGTGATACCGATGATGAGGATATTTGGATTAGTTTGAGAAGAAGCAAGAGAATATGGGAAAAGGTAAACAAGAACGGAGGCAAGCGGATCAGATACTTCTCGCCAGAGAAAAAAGGGCGAGGCAAATAGTGAGACATGAATAGTTTTTTAGGGTTGGAGGGATTATGTTTGTTATCTAATTCTTACTTTTATTTTGGCTATCTATTTTATGTTTTTCTTACAATATTAGGTCATGTATCATGTAACCATCCCTATGCATAAATATATGAAGTAGTAATGTTTTTTATTCCTTGGTAGTTTGTACTATCTAATTTAGGTTTGTACAACTCACTGTTTTGAACATTACACTTTTACAAAATTGATTTTATCAAGAAGAACATGTCAAAATTTGGAATAAAGGTTTGAAATAAAAGTTGTAATAGGTGGAAAATGATTGAGGACAGAAAAATCATTAAGCTAGGGGCTTATTAGCAAAAAGGACAGCACTAACCAAAAGGGCAGCGAAACACCCTAAAATTAATGTAATTTAGTGAAACACCCTGTAATTAATATAATTTAGTGAAACACCCTAAAATTCACTGTTTCCAACAGTAATTTAGTGAAACATCCTGTATTCACTGTTTCTATTTTGAATACTGGTATATTCATAATAGAAACACCCTAGTTCTACTAATATTCATAATAATGTATTAATCTAAGTAAAATAAGACAGCCCCAAAAATTAATGAACTTACCCGTATTTTGCCCCATAAAACCGACCATAAATGCTCACTGTTGACCCATGTGCAAGCCTCCTGTAAATATTGGAATTTACTAAGCATTTAGATCATGTTAAGAGGGGCTACTTTCTGTGTTATTATATATATTGTATATTGACAGACTTAAATTAGTGAAAACATAGAAATTTGAAATGTCACCGTACCAATTAAAACCCAAATTCATCGTAATCATCGAGGGTAGCCGCATCAAATCCTTCCTGAATTTGCGTCATGTCAGGCTCCTCCTCTGTGTCATAGCCTTCGTCAACATCAAAATCTTGTGTGTTTGTGTTATTCTCCACTGCTGGTGAAGTCTCCATCGTATCGTTTACTAGGTCGAACTCATCTTCTTGAATGACCACATTATCCCAATCAAACATTTCATCATTTGATTCCAGGATAGGATTATCCGTCATTTCCTCTTGGTAAAATTCCAGCAATTCATCAGCGGCATCATCGACTCGAAACTTCCCTTTCGGGCTTGTTTTAATTGCCACCCACCATGGGCGTCTTGCCACTGTATCCGATGCATAGGGAATGTAGACCACTTGGATTGCTTGGCATGCCAATACAAACGGCTCAAACCCTTTTAGTCGAGAAGTGTGTTTCACCTCGACAATTCCATGTTTGCTGTCCTTCTTGACCCCGTTTGTTATGTCAAACCAAATACACCTAAAGAGGGCCACCTTGTTGCCTCCATCATAACTTAGCTCTATGACTTCTTGGAGAACTCCGTAATAGTCGTGTTGTACACCATTTTCGTCCCACTCTCCTTTGATGCAAACACCACTGCTTTTTGTCGCCTTGTTCTGCCCATAATTTTCAGTGTGAAATCTGAACCCATTTATATCATAAACTTCGTAGCAGCTCACTTGTTTCGATGGCTGGAGTGCCACCTTTCGGATGTTTGTTTCACAATCACGATCAGATAGTACCCTCTTTCGTATCCACTCGGCATACCCAGCCTGACGAGCCTTTTCCAGATCTTGCTCTCTTGTACCCCTCATTCGCATGCATGTGTCGAACTCACTAAAATGGCAGCAAACACTAAAAATTAGTGTTTGTTTGGTTTGGCAATGAATAGGTGTCAAGTAAATCCTTAAGAGAAAGGTTTATTAAGATGCTACCTTTCAAACTTGGAGCTGATTTCCGGACAGTTGCGGAGGATATAGGTGTGTGCAGCTAAAAATTCATCTTCGCCTAGAATCCTTCGATGTTCCTTTCCACCGGGACGGCCCGTACTATAAAAAATAGAAAGTCCCCTATTGGTAGAGTTGAGTTCTGTAATTCCTAGCTTGCCATTTCGAGGGTTTTCTTCAAAATAATGTGAGCAAAATGTTGATATCTCCTTGACAACCGTTGCCTCGACGATGGATCCCTCGACTTGTGACTTGTTGGTCACTCTCATTCTTTGTTCCTTGTTACGCCTACAAATGCATAAGTGGGTTAGTTTTGTTTGGTACATATATTGTTATGGTTTAGATTATAGTTGTAGGATTAGTGTTTGAATAATCAATAAAAAAAAGATAATGAGAATAAAATCAAACCTCTCACATGGATACATCCATCGGGAACCGACAGGGCCACCAAGTCTAGCCTCGTGAGCCACGTGGACAACAAGATGCTCCATTGAATCGAAGAAACCGGGAGGGAATATCTTTTCCATTTTGCAAATTGTGACGATAACATCCTTTTCCAATTGGTCGATACGTGCTGTTTCAAGCTCCTTGGCACAAATCTCTCTAAAGAAACTTGAAATCTCACATAAAACATCCCACACCGAATCAGGAACAAAGTCTCGAAATGCGATTGGAAGAAGTCGCTCCATGAACACGTGTAAATCGTGACTCTTAAGCCCAATTAGGGTGGAAGATGTTAGGTTAACACACCTATTCCAATTCGAGGCGTAGCCATCGGGTAACTTTACTACCTCCTTGAGCCATTTTAAAACTTTTTTCTTCTGATCTGAAGTAAGTGCAAAGGGGGCTTTTGGTTGTTTCATCTTTCCCGCGTGTCGTGGATCCGGGGTTAGGTTCTGATTCGGACGATTGCAAATGAGAGCCATATCTTTTCGGACCTTTTCATTATCCTTTGTTTTGCCCCTCATGCATAAAAGCGTGTTTATCAAATTATCCGCGAAATTCTTCTCCAAATGCATCAAATCAATATTGTGGGGCAAAAGGTTGTCTTTCCAATAAGGTAAACTCCATAAAATGCTCTTCTTTTGCCAATGGTGAGTCTCACCGTAACCTTCAATCTGATTAAGTTTGTTGCCTTTACCCCACTTTATATCATCCAGCAAGCTCACCTCCGCTAGGAGCTCCTCTCCCGTTTTCATTTTTGGGGGCCCACTACTCTCGGTTTCTCCCTTTATGAAATTTTTCTTATCTTTCCGAAATGGGTGATCCGGAGGCAAGAGACGTCTATGACTTCCAAACCAACATGCTTTACCACCCCACTTGAGTTGAAATGCTTTCGTGTCCCCCTGACAGTAATAACATCCCAACTTACCATGTGTACCCCACCCGCATAGCATCTCGTAGGCGGGATAATCACTAACCGTCCATAGTAGTGTTGCATGCATTCTGAAATTCTCGTTTCTAGATTCATCCCATGTCATTTCTCCAAACTCCCACAAATTCTTCAATTCGTCAATTAAGGGTTCAAGAAGGATGTCAATATCTCGTCCCGGATGTTTTGGACCGGGGATGACAAGCGCGAGGAACATGCTATCTTCTTTCATTATCATGCCGGGTGGTAGGTTATAGGGAAACAAAAACAATGGCCAACATGAATATGGAGCCGCACTCGAGTTGAACGGCATAAACCCATCCGTCGTGAGCCCCAACCAAACATTTCTCACCTCTTTCGCGAAATCTGGATTTTTTTTTGCGAAATGCTTCCATGCTTCACCATCAGACGGGTGCATCATAATCCCAGGTTTATCCCGCTTCCCTTCCTTATGCCATCTCATATTTTTTCCCCCTCGATTTGGTCATGTACATTCTTTGCAATCTGGGCGTAATAGGTAGATAGCGAAGTATCTTTTACGAAACGGGCTTTGCATTTGGGTTAGGTCCAGGTAGCTTATATCTTGAGGCTCCACATACATCACAACTTGTCAAATCCTCCTTTGTCTTGTAATACAGCATACAAAAGTTCGGGCAAACATCGATTTTCTTGTGTTCCATACCCATTGCCTCGATCAATCGTTTCGCTTGGTAGAAATTAGCCGTCATTTTTTCACTAGGCGGCAGCATGCCTTTAATGAGATCCATCATCCCATCAAAGCATTGTTGGCTAAATTGGTGTTCCGACTTCAATGCTAAGGCTTGTGTCACCGCCGACAATATGGTGTGTTTTTCGCATTTAAGTTTACCGATCATGTCCTCTTCCCATAGCGGTGTGTCCGATGCGGAGAGCATATCAAAGAACTTTTTAGCCACTCCTTTGGGGCTGTTATCATCCCAATCGAAATCCTGACCCGCGACTGCCCTAACCATATCCGCCATTGGATCAGTTGGTGGAGGGGATGAATGTGGTTGTTGCTCCCCGTGCATGTGCCAAATTTCATAGTTGTTGCAAAACCCAGATTTATAAAGATGTATCTTGACTGTTTCGACATCCCTACTGTACTGGTTGGCACAATTTTTGCAAGGACATTTTATACACTCCCTTCCTTGTCCGTCGAAAGTTACAACGGAGGGTTTATCTAGTGCTTGACGAGCAAATTCCTGAACACCCGACACAAAGTCAGGATCTAGTCTTCCACCCGTGTTTTTCCTGCCTTGTTTCATCCATTGACGATCGGAGGCCATATGATGAAATAATTAACTATAAAATGAAGGGCGGTTAGCACAGGCCTCAATGAAATGCAAGCATACACAGTCTTACCCAAGATTACAGGAAGGACACCTTAAACAGTGGTCTCAATTTTCGCACATTCTTACCTTAATTCTATACACTGAGTCTTACCTTAATTAATTCTATACACTGAGTTTTACTAGGTTCTCAATTTTCGCAGATTGCTGGGACTGTTAAGTTTGTCGAAAGGGCTCAAAGTGGCCCAAACTGAGCTGCTGTGCGCATAGGGGTTAGAAAGAGAGAGAGATTCCAAAATTACCAGACTAATTGAGGGAGGGATGGAACGGCGGCGCCCACAAGCGGCTGCAAATCGCACCAGCTGCTGCAAATCGCACAAGCGGCGAAATTAGGATGTGTTCACGAGACTTCGGCCGGTATGGACCTGGAATAAGAAAATATTGCTGCCTCAAATGCTTCTTTTTAACTACGCACGTATCTCAAAGGCTAATAAAACTGCTGCCTCAGTCAGGGGAGCTGATATTAACACTATAAAATATGTTATTAACACAACACAATTCAACAACTAATAAGTTTAATTATAACATAAATTTTCAAAATATTACAACATAGAGCATGGAATCTAAGAAAATATTATAAACATTTTGCATTTTGAAAAACCTTTTTTCTAACATGTTTTTTCTTGATTTCTTCATTTAAATGAGTTTTATTATCTATAACAAATATGAGTTTTATCTTTAAGTAGATACTTGTGAAGTTGGGTAAAATAAACATATATATTGATAAATTTTCAATAATATAATAAAATATTTTATTTTTGTAATATATTTGAAAATCTTACAAGTATGATGAAATATATAAATAACGAATATGATAAAATATTTATTTAATTTATTAATCTAACTTTTAAAGAGTTAATGCTTATTTGTGTCGCAATATCGATATAAATAGTGGCTCAGATGGAGTGCATAATAAATTTTTCATTTGCGTACCCAACTTGTACGCTTCAAATTAGGACATAAGTGCACACCACCATACACAACCCACAATTTTAAAATGAAAAACTAGCCTAAGTAAAACAATCTTTGTAGATAGGTTGTTCACAAATCTACTTAGAATCCACAATTCAAGCATTCAGTAAATCACATCTTAAGTTAAACACAAATCCTACTCAATTCATTAAGAAGTTATTACAAATCCTACATTAATTAAGTTAAACACATCCTAAGTTAGAGAACGGAACAATTCAGTAAACCAAACATCCTACTCAATTCATTAAGTATTTATTACAAATCCCCTTTCGAGGACCGAAGTTTAGATCGAGTCCCCACATTGGGAGGAATTAAGGCTGATTACCCTCTCCCAATGTGTTTCCTCCCCCACCGGACATGCTCCCTGCTAAAACATCCTACACAGCAAATAGAACAAATATAACATCAGTGCGAGATGATGCAAACACAAAAGGGTTAGATCAATAATCATGACTTCCTTATTTGTATGTTTCGACACTTACTGCAGGATTTGGTGGCTTCACTCCTGTTGCCTTGAAGAGCAACTCGAAACGTGCATTGTTCATGGCTGTATCTGACGAAGCCTTATCCAGTTCAGCTTTGTGTCGCAGCTCTTGGGCTGCTATCTCACCAGCAAAACAACTACGTGCGGCTGCTACCTTCTCAGCCACTAACTTAGCCACCTCTTCTTCAGTGAATCTCCTGCTGCCATCTTCCGCCGAGGTGGCAGTGCTCTTGGTAGGGCCTGATGCTGATGCCTCCACTGCCTCTAATTCCCGGTTAGCTTTGGATGTCCTCGACTTGTTACCAAAACCGAATAACCGCCCTGATCTGTCCTCACCTTCCACCGCAAGCTCCCATAATTTCTCTTCTTCCACTTCCTTCCCATGTGCTTTTTTTAACTCCATATACAACACCTTGAAATAAAAATAATTAGTTACAAACCAGTTTGTGCTAAGTAGGGTTTGTGCTAAGTTGGGTTTATGCAAGTAGTGGTCAAACCACTTTGTGCTAAGAATGGTTTGTGCAAACCAGTTTTGTAGATTGGTGTTATTGCTAAAAGTTATAGGCTTATCAATTTCAACTTGTAGATTGGTGTTATTGCTAAAACGTCTTGCTAAAAGTTTTGTAGATTGGTGTTACAGATGGTGTTATTGCTAAAAACTACATGCTTATCAATTTCAACTTGCAAGTAGTGGATGCAAAGCTAAAATTAAATGAGGTCAAAAGTAGTGGTCTTTGGGAATTATCTTACCATAGCGTTGCGTGATCTCGTGTTGACGTATTCCTTGCTGCCATCCTTTGCCTTCCTCAGGTGGGTTCGATCAAAAACATCCTTCAACGCCACCGAATCTCCCCTCTCAGCTATCTGCATTTATGAATGAATAAACACTATAGAGTGGCATAAAACATGGCTTAGGTCAGGTTGGTCCAGTGATTTTGACCAATCCAAAGATTTAGAAGGAAAAACATTTCTCAAATCGTTCATAATTAACAGATAACGATGAGGAAATAAAATGTAAACATAGAAAATTATGAAAGGCGAATAGGTCAGTATTTCCCATTTAATATATGTACATTCAACAAGTTAAAATTAGAAAACAGGTAAAAGAAGTTAAAATTAGGTCATATATCCAACAACCAAACATACTAATGTTATTTCAATCCCAATTTTAACATTAAGTAGGTATACATCCTAAAAGGGCAAAAATTGATGATACTATTAATGTGAGTTTAGGCCATTTTACATAAGCAGTTTACAGGCCATTTTGAACAGTAGGATTGTTATACACTAGGTTTATATTTGAGAACGATAAAAAACGGCAATACCATCTTTTGCTTGTGCCTAAACGTGCTTCTGGAACCCCCCACATGACTGGCGACTGAACCGCGCTTCAATTTATTGGCTCGGTTTCTACTCGATTGTTCCTCCCAAATTGGAGTAGACCATATATCGCACAGCCCCTTCCAAATTGATTCATTCTTGCACCACCTCGGACAGTACCCTTTCCACTCCTCCTTACTTGGCCCATATTTTTCGAGACACACCCTCCTTGTATCGGTGAGCACACGGCCGTATGCATCTGCTGCTATATTCTCGAAGACATCAATGCACCGCAAGACATCTTCCTCCTCACCCCATGAATACCGCTGCAAGAACTGCTTTAAGGTATCGAACCTGGCACCCGAAGGTAACGTGTTGTAAGACCTAAAAGGTCCTGGAAGGTTCGCCAATGTAAGAAGCCTTATTGTGGCAACCACCTTTGTATCCTCTGGCTCCGATGTGAACTCTGCATCTCCAACAACCATCAGTTTAGGTCTGTCAGCTGGTTTGGACGGTTCACGAGGCTTGGCAAGACCGCGTCCATTCCTAACCTCCGGCTTCTTCCCCTTTGTTCTTCTCTTTCTCTTGCCAGCTGCAACTCCTGATGCCGAGTTATCAAGTTCTAGCCCACTCAGTAACCGGGCTTCAGGTATGGAGCGTAGTGGCCTACGCATTCTGCACCTCCTACTGCCGTCATCATGAAAAACCCCTTGCGGAGGGCTTAACTGGTCTGAATTCATCTGCTCGGCATCAGACACCTCCGTCTGACGCTGTGGGTCTGGTTCTGGCCCAGCTGGGGATTTGCCAAGCGGTGATTGCGGTGCGGCGGTACTTGCCTCTTTCAGCACCGCGCCAGGCGGCGACTGCCCTGCAGCAGGACTTCGGGATGCTGGATTAGGGGAGGGACTGGCCTCCATCTGCCCCTGAGGGGGCGGCTTCCACCATGGAGGTTTTATGCTGGATAAGGTTCTCCCTGATCTCAGAGTCCGCACAGATCCGGACGACTCTGCACGGTTCGATCGCAATGGGCTAGGGGATAGAGAGGCCGTGTCTTCGGGATCCACAACTGACGCAGGACTGGACTCGGGGTGATTTGTGTCGGCAGTTGTATTAAGGATTGGTGTTACATCGATAGGATTCAGCCTAGCCGATCGTCGGCGGCCTGTTGAGTCGCATCCCCTCGGTTTTGGCCGAACATTGACCTTCCTATGTTGCCTTGGAGGGCCTTGCGGAGGATTTGTAGATTGGAGGTTTGTCTGACGGGGTGGGATGACCGGTTCTGTCTGACGGGGTGGGATGACCGGGTCTGTCTGACGGGGTGGTTCTCCCGGGCCTGTCTGATGTGGTGGGCTGACGGGGTCTGTCTGATGGGGGGGGATGACCGGGTCTGTCTGACGGGGTGGGATGACCGGGTCTGTCTGACGGGGTGGTTCTCCCGGGCCTGTCTGATGTGGTGGGCTGACGGGGTCTGTCTGATGGGGGGGGATGACGGGTTCTGCCCGATGGTTAATACTGACCGGTTCAGGCGGAGTGGTTCTGTCAGTGGCTGATGCAAAGCGGGGTGGTTCTCCCCGCTCCTGTCTTTCCCGAGCAACCATCTCGTATTGCATCTTTCTTGTTCGAGCAACCATCACTTCATAGCTCGAACTTTCTGATATGACAGTGGGCGTGGGTCTCGGGTTTTTCCGGCGAGAAGCCATCTCCGGCTGAGATGCATCACCACTGATATCTGCCACATTGTTAACTGTCAAATAATATTCATCCTCTCTAACAGCTGTTATTACAAAACGGAAAACTAAATATTTCTGTTAGGCTCAGGGATAATTTAGAAAACAAATTGCAAAGAGAGAATTTTTTTAAGTCATGTTCTTGCACATTGCAAAGAAAACAAATTAGAATTGTATTTGAAAATTAGAAAACTAATCTTATGTATGGGTTCTGCAAGAAAGGTGAAATGGACAGGGCACCAGATTTTCTAATGTCTTCACCTATAGCACTCTTGTAGATCTTTACATTCTTTACACTGACATGAATTTAAAGGGTTTGAGCCTAATGTCAAAAACCTATAACACTCTAATAAATGGGCTGCACAAGAAAGTTGAAATTGAGAAGACACTAATTTAATTATATAGTAGTTATCCCTTAGCCCAACCTAGTCATTAACCCTAAAAGATCTCTGATAAAAACTGTAGCTAACTAATACAACCAGACTTTTAGTAAAACAAAATAATTCTAAAGAAAATAGCATTGCAAGATCTGTCTTTCAGCATATTCTAATCCATAGACAACCTTATTAGTACTAGTCAAGTTTAGAAAACAAATAAAAGATACTGTGTAGAGTTATCATATAATAAGGAATCATATCTTCAGTACTGGAGGTGCAATTTTAATTAAATATATGTTGGTGCCAGTTTTTAAAATAAAAGTAAATGACTCATGCCTACAGTTAGCTTGGCAAAAAGATCAACAATTGCAATTTCTTTTCTAACGCTTTTAATTAGAGGTCAGGAAGTCCAAATAAAGTGCTATCCTGTAGTTTCATTCAGATTCTAACAGTATTATATTTTAGATAATGTAGCATCCATCAATTTAAATTTTTATTATTATTAACTATTGGCGAAAGTTAATTGTCCTGGTCAAAATGTTTAAAATTATATATGTCTTGAACCGAAAGCATAATATGAATGATCATGAAATTTATCTCTCTGTAAAGAGATGTTGATTCAGTTTTCACAAAATAATCCAAAAAAATGTATTTCTCACCATTTCAGTTAATTATTCTATATCAATTTTGATCCAATTTAAACTTACAAAAGAGTTTTAATGAAGAACACGTCAAGAATATTAATTTTCTTTGAATAGTGTATACTCCATAAAAGCAGTAGAGCTTTTGACTTTTGAGTCTTCTTAGTCATGCAATTGGAGAACAAGGGTTCGCAATATAATTTGTACAGAACCAAATGGAAGAATAAGAATATTTTGTTTACACTAAGTATCAGCCTATCAAGCAACATCACTCTTTTTAGATATTACTTCTAGTTACTTCTATTACATAATCAGTAAAACACATTATATACTCGGGAAAAGTCGGATAAAATTGAGAAAGCTTTTATCAGAAGTCACCACACTAGATCTGAACTTGTATTGGTGACTTTCCACAACAAAAAAGAATTTGTAATAATTGAAAAACATGGACAGGTTTGTAAAAGCTATCCACTTCTAAAAATTTCTCAGCAAAAGAACATTATCCAAAATACACAATCTATTCTTCTTTACTAGACAACTTTACTATGAATTAATCTAATTTTATCTTTTGGGTACCTATACAAAATTAGTCAAGTCAGAGTTACTATGGAAACCCAACAACAGCAATCTCACGAGATGTTTGAAGCTTCTTCAAATTGACATTGATTAATTGAAAAAAAAAAAAAAAAAGTTCTTCGAATTCGATGTACAAAATAAGATATAAAGTAGATAATCACATACTTCTGATAGATTAAATGTGTGCCGCTTTCAGTTCGACTAATATTGACAATCAAGTAAAACAGGAAAAATACCTAATCAACCTGATATCGTGACTGTAGCACCCAGATTTGGGGGATGTGCAGGAATGGTGAAATTGAGAAAGCTTTGGGACGGCAATATCAGAAATTGGTCTTTGGGACGGTTGAACACTAAATTCCTTCCTAATTTGTGAGAAAAATCACCAAAGTCAAAAGGAGAGTAAAATCAAGACCACTTACCAGCTTGTCCGTGTAGCGTGGACTCCGATCGTTCTTGTTCACGGCATCTCCGTCTCGTGCGGGGTCCCCTCGATGGTTCTGCCGCCGCCATTGGAAAAGAGAGAGGATAAAGGGATCGGCGAATTGTCGGATCGGGTCTGGAGTCTCCTCAAATAGAGAGATCGGGTCGAGAGGGATTGAGCCAACCCACAAAATCGATTAAAATTGGAACTTCTGAGCTGGGTTTCGAAGTTATAAGCTGGTTCGAGAGGGTTACGGGGAAGAGGAAGGGGGAGAAGAAGAAAGGTTTTCGAAGTTGTGAGTTTTCAAAAAAAAACCCCAAGTCCAAAACCCTTGAAAAACCCTCCGTCTACAATTAAATGAGCTTCACCCACCCCTGTGCGAAATGCTTCCATGCGGTAATTTAAAAAAAGTTTTTACATCCGGGCCATCGGACCATATCTCGCACGAATCTGAATGAACTCCTCTTAGTCGGATGTTAATCTAAATATTGTGTTACCTCAGAGAATTGGACTCCCTAACCACAGCTCAAATTAAAGGAGATCTCCATTGAGAATCAGGACCCTTGAACTCACATCAGACGGACCTGATATTCAATTTTTTCCAAGATCTGCAAATTTATGAAGAAAATGTTATTTAAAATTATGAAAAAATTATTACAATTTTTTTAACAAATAACTTCAACAAATTGTGCAAAGAAAAAATTATTTTTGATCAACCATGACAGTTTTGGCTATGAAGAATTGAGAAAGATGATACGGACCGTTCGTTTTCGCATTTAAAATCAACGGTCGATTTTTGATTAAATCAGTCCAAATCTCAATTAAAATGATCAAGGTAAAACAAAAAACATAAAATGCAAACCAAACATTTATTTCAAATACGTTTAGACTTCGATCGGACATGAAGTATTTATAGCCACACGATGTTCTCATGTTATATCAGATGGATGGATAGGCAAATGGAGTCAAAAATTTATCAAAATTTCCAACAATTAAATAAATGTTATGGTGTGTGATTTGCACGGTCTGGATCGTCAATTGAACGACACAAATGCACGTCTCTTCATTTGCCTATCCATCGTAGATTGATGTTGCATGTTCTTGTGTAAAGGTTCTTCCAAACTTGTACATCAACATATCATGTTTTGTACAAAAGATTCAATAATCTCTAATAGTGCGAGGAATGTGTTTATGTGCTTGTTATAAGTATAATTAAGATTCGTTATACTATTTTTAATTTAAATATTAATAAAATTTAACGTTACAATTTAGCTCGTTAATTTACCGTTTAATAAAAGTTCAATAATTGATCAAACATGATACATTATCTAGAGATCATTCTACTATTGAGTTACTTCAAAAACTAATTAACAAATACTCTCCTCATTTTTCAAATTATATTTGGTACGGAAAATTATTCAAATTTACGTACAATCAATTAATAAAAATATACATTCAACTATTAATGTATTACTACATACTATTTGAAATACGCGTTTCAATAAATAGAACATTACAATTAATACGAACTACCAAAGAATTTAATTTTAAAAATAAATAAATTTAGAGATCAAATTGAAAATTTCAACATAATACACTAATCACTTTTAAATCACTAAATCATCTATTTAGATTTAATACAGTGTTTTACAATTTAGTGTTTATGTGTTTGAATGCAGATGGGTTGGAGAGAATCCAATAAGCCAAAAAAATTTCAATTTTCCAGTAGTGGCTGTAGGGATCCAGCTGGATGGGCCACATTGACAGAGCGGATTCCAGCTAACACAGCTCAGTGCCTTTACACGAAAGATACAATTACCACCTACAATAAGTCAAAATTGCTCTGTTAATTATATAACCTAATCTGCACGGTTTTTCCCCCCATTCTCACCGCAAAATTTTTGCCGCCCGCCCAAATGAGAATGACTACCACTGAGAGCGCCCCCTTTTCCAGCTTTCCCCCCATAAACCAATCTGCTAAGTTCCCGGTCTCTCTCTCAATCTCGCCCACCTTTTCCAGCTTTCCTCCCATAGCCCAAATTAAGAAGCTCCCCGTCTCTCCCTCAATCTCGCCCATCCGTGATTTACGAGCACGGCCTCTACCACCCTTGACCGTCACCTACAACCGATTGTCAATTCTCGGAGGCAATCCAACCACGCCATGTCCTGATTAACAAAAGCTTCGGTAAATCTTTACATTTTCCTTCGTTATTTTATTCTTCGCAACAAGCTTGTCGTTCTTCTTCTGTTCTATAACGATGCACGTTTTTTCCTAGCTGGAATTAATTAAGTAATGCTGCCATCTATTTACAATCTTTAATTTAGTAATTCTGCTTTGTTTCTGGTACCGATACAAAAGGTCACTTGAACAAATAGATTGGGCTTAGGTGACTGGTATTAGCTGCTAATTTGTGATGGTATTAGGTACTGGTGTTAGGTGCTAATTTGTGATGCTAACCTTGCAAAATTTTAACCGTTGCCTCAAATGTAAGATAAAGAGAAACATCTCCACTGTAAAAACTCAAAACCAAAAAATGTCAAAATATATTGAACAATGGAAGCAATTTGGGGAGAAGAAACATTTTTTTTTTCACAACACAGTGCAACAGTAACAGGTAATAGCTGTTTGTTTTGACTATTAGGACATCAGATATGGCACCCCGAAAAAACCACACCGCAAGAGCAAGTGCAGTCAAATACACTAAGCGAAAGCGCACAAACAATCAACAACTCCACACTGGGGAGACTTCAAATGCTGCGCCGCAAGGGGAAATTACTTTATCCCAACCACCAAAGAAGAAGGGACGAGGCCCTGGAAAGGTAGTAGACTCAACAGCAGACATAGCAGACCGACCAGTGATATGGCCAATTGGGGAACACGAGTTCACCTGCGATGGAGACGCGTGGAAGATAGTGAAATCAATAACTAGGCTGGCGCTCAACTACATGCCATCACCATTAAGATCTTATCACAGCTTTGATCTACAAACAAAAAATGCAGTCGAGAAGGCCTTCTTGGTAATACTATCACATCTTTGAATTTTTCTTAAGTATCAATCAAACACTATCTCAGTAACTATTCCAAGAAAAATCTGTTGTTTTGGGTATTGCCTTTTTTTTAGTGATGGTATGACAGTAATATGCCTTCACCCAGTGCCTTTCAAATTAGGACCTCATCGCTGCCAGAGTCTTTTGTGGGAAAGACAGAGGCCTAATAAGCCTAATTAAGCATGCATATAATAATATGCGAGTACCATGTGCAGCAAATTCTTCTTTGGGTTCAAAGAATTATATAGACCATGCATTCATATTGCCTTTATTTGTGCTTGTCGTTGTATTACCAGCATAACAGTATATATATAGAATTCGAATAAACTTATGTGTATTTGACTATTTAGATACACTCCCGATTGTAGACTGTACATTCTTGTTGAAATTCTTCACTTAGTCATCGTGAAAGAACCTTTTCTTGTCGCCATCAGTCATTGACTAGCAGAAACATTTTAACAATGTGATAATTGGATTGTGTTGGCTGGAGGCTCAACACTAACACTTTTATTGCTCATTGACTTAATTGGGGGTTTTTCTACTTGCATCATTTGTTTTACAAGCACATACCTCCTATGGATTTGCTTAACTCATCTCAGAAAAAGCAATAAATCGGTACCTGTACCATGATTAGATACCTAGTATCCCACTTTTTAATCTATGGAAATATCAGTTTTGCAATCAAAGAAACCGACTAGAATTCTACATAAACCCATCCAAACTACATGCTATTAGATTTTGTGGATGAAACAAATCTTTATGTAACTGTTACTGTAAAGACGCATCTCCTTTGCATAAAAGAAAATTAATTAATTGTTAGTTTTCTGTCACTGAAACTGAATAAATAAAGGTCAAAGCATAGCCGTCAAAATCCTAATAAAGGATCTGACTATAATTTGGTCTGACCTTCTCCGGTGTTGGCCCTTTTAATGTTTGATGTATGATGTATTTGTAGTCAAATTGTAGATGGAATTGCTGCCTTAACATTTACTACTATCATAATTAGCTCTCACTTTCAGCTGAACATTTACTGACACCATAATTAACTCTCACTTTCAGATCTGACTCTAGACTAATTTTGGCAGTGTTTCTTTGAATTTGTTTAGTGATGTCCATTAAATCATGCAAATTCAAACCAATCAAATAGAAGACTCATTTGCTCCTCCCATATGTCAAGCATTCAAGATATGGAAGTACTCTTTTCATGTGGTTGAGTAATAAAAAAGAATTGATTATTTTTGAAAAATAATAAATTAATCTTCTTAATGTCTCGTTTATTGTGGTTCTTGTGGGTTCTTTTCTTCTTGGCTTACATTAAATGGTATAAATCCAAGGCAAAATTGGCTACACCCCCACAAATTCCACATTTTTTTTTTTTTCCTAAACATCTTTGATGGTAAAGAATCTAGGACTCTAGCAGTGCTGCATCAAAGGATTTTAAAGGGGCAAATGTTCTTTTTAACCAATTTGCTCTATTGCTCTTGACTTTCTGGTAGTTGTGCTATAAATTGGGTTATCGTGTTTGTCTAAACATGATTTGTTGAAGGAAATTAGACCTTGCATTGTTGGTTTGCCTAAACTTGGTTTCTGTAGAAATGTATAGTCAAGACTCAAAGAGCTAGTTTTCATATCATGTAATACTTTTAGAATCTGCTGTCGGTTTAAACCTGCAAGCAGAAAATTTTCACAGCCAACACAATCCAATTATCATATTTGCTATTTATTCATGTTTAATATATTGTTATTACGCATTCTTTCTTCACATCTCATGCTTTTGTGAAAATAATAATAATGATCGAGGCCAATAATCTCAGCTCTTTATTTTCTTTTCAACAGGAAAGGTTTACATACCGGGAAGGGGAAGATCCTGACCGTTGTCGGGAAGTCCTGGATGGCATAGCTGGCAAAAGATATGGTGAGGAGATGAACACGGCAAGGGACAAATGCTTCAAAGCATTTGGTCGGGACATAGACAAATGGAAGGGCATGGTGCCACACTGGTGTCTTAACGCCAAGTACTGGCACGAACTCTGTGACATATTCGGCACAGATGAGTGGCAAGGTTTGAGTGCTCAAAACAAGTCGAACCGTACCACCTCCGGACTTACGGTCTCGCACTTTGGCGGATCGGCAAGCGCACACCAGACCCAAAAAAAACTTGTAAGATTCTGAACTTTTGTGTTAAAAAATTACCATCACCCTAAAAAAACTCACTCAATTGACATTACCGCCTTCTTGTTTTTTGCTTTCCTATGTGGAGAAAAACTTGCTTAATGGGACAGAGCCGACAAAGGAGCAGCTTTATCTCCACACCCATTGCAAACTACCAAATGGCAAATCACCGGTGTTGGCCCAAATAGAGGCTTCCATTGCGGCTGCTTCCCAACCTACTGACGATGGTGATAGTAATGGCCTCGTTAACCAGTCGAATGCGGGGACTACCATACAGGACAATCCTTTTGATGTCAACTCTTTCCAATTCACCAACAAGAGAGCACAGGATGTGTATGTAAGTACTTATTTCTCTCCAGTTCACCAATGTGCATTTCTGAAAAGCGAGTTCACCAATGTGCATTTATGCATTTATGCATAATGGACGAGAATTCAGGTTATAGTATATTACAGAAAAAAGAATCAAGCATATCATAGTGACATAAAAAAACCAAAGCACATGTGACAATTTCTTCTAGCTAACTTGGAAGGCCTACTACATGTGCCAGTAATCTCAATAGCGCAATGCACATGTGGTGTTAGATTCAAACATTAGCAACCATTTCATAAAAGCTAAATAGTACCATTCTGGTTTTTATTATAAGTTGTACCAGTATGGTTGCCGTATCAGTTTTGTTATTGTACAAATCTGGTTTCACCCAGTCCCACCCAATCAAAGATATACTTTACCTATGAATCTGGTAAAAGTACGAATTTGGTACAGTTTGAATCTGGTAAAAGATATACGTTACCTACTACAAATTTTAGTGTCAAATTAAGATTTCTGATGCAACAATTTTAGTGTTAACGAGACACAGTGGTATAATTCTAACTATTAGCAAATAGATAAATTCCTAACAATTACCTTAACACTTAGCAAGCCTCCCAGAGAGTGGTATAGTTCTAGCAGTGAGCTTGCATCCGTGGAAAACAATAGCAGAAAATAAATCTTATAGAGTTTAATATATTGTATATACCCTCCAACTCTTCAATGGGTTAATTTTTCATATAGCCTTCAACTTGTCTTAATTTTCTTATTTACCCCTCTAGAGTTTAATATATTGTATATACCCTCCAACTCTTCAGTGTGTTTCTTATTTCTCCTTATCAATAAGATTGCAGCTATCATGATCATCAACTTCCTGAGACATCCAATATCTATTCCCTTGTACTGTGAATATATTATGCCTAACAGTAGTAAATTTAAGTGGTAAATTTGATATACATGAGTTAAGGGAGAAATAAGAAATTGACACTGTATTGAAGGGCATTTAAGAAATTAAGCCTTTTTTCTTTAACTTCATTTATCAATATACTATATTTTTAAGCTGTTCAAAATTACAGGTGGATGTTACCGAAAAAATGGCTGATGAGTCAAATGCTGAGAAGGACGAGAGTACTCTCTTCATCAATGCGGTTGGCGGTGTGAACCGTGGCAGGGTCCGAGGATTTGGATGTGTCCTCGACAATCATTTTTCACCATCCAGGCGAGTCAGGCCAAACCGGGCCGCATCTTCTGTTTCTGGCATCACAAGCCTAGGGGAGAGAACTATCACAGAATCACAATGGAGTGCTATGCTAGAAGAACGTGATCGTCGGCAGGAGGAGGAGCGGGAAGAGAGGAAGAGAGAACAAGCAAACAATAACCATCTCTTCGGCCATTTATTCTCGTTGCTTGCCGCCAATCAGACTAATTTAACAGTATGTAACCCTAACTATCAATAGAAAATATTGTACGAACATTGTTAGGCAACTTCATTTATAACCTCCCCACTGAGTAGTTTACCCATGGTATGTTGTTATTTTAGGCCTATTCCAGGGATTTCAATCTGAGTTTCATAACTCACTTTGGTATTTTGTTGAGTACAAAAATCATCATATCATTTATTACTATGAATAAATGTAGCAGGATCTAATTTAATTCTGGTTACTATTACGTGGATGTGATTTTGTTATTTCTGGCATAATACTAAGACTTTTATCAACTGCATTTTTTATGTAGGCTCAAGCACTCAGTTCTGATAAACCAGATGAGGTTGTAGTGGGTAATATGCATCCTAACTTGCAGGTCAGAACTAAGCTTACAAAACAAAATCCGGTTTAAGTTACTCTCATACAAATAATGATATATGGTTCTTGCAACACTGGTCAAAATAATGAATGAATCAATGAGGTGAACTTTTACTCAGCTAACATGTTACAAATTTTTGTGAATTATTCCAATGCACTCATATTGTGATATACTCTTCTTGCAAAAAATGGTACCATAAATGTATGATCTAAACTAACCTAAATACTTTGGCAATGTGGTATACGTAGGAACTAGCTACGGCTATTAGAGAAGTTGATCAGGGAGGGAGGTACCAAACAATACTAAGTCAGGGACAGACTGGACAGGAGGCAGCAAGTAGTGAAGCCGCAATGAACCAATGGTTTGGGACAGACACCTAGAACAATGGCGAGGCATTCTACTAAACCTTTTAGCATCAGTATGGTATTTTGAAGTTATAACATGTGCGAAGCCTTGGGGGATATAATCTTTTGTAAATCTTTGTTTATGGTTTAACCATGTATTTTGGGTACAGGCACAAGTGTATTATATTAATGTGGCTGTTATGCTTGTCTGTTTTTGGTACAATGCATGCTTGATGACAGTGTTTGTTAATGCATATTACAAGGTTTCTCCTTAAATTGCAATTTGTTGTTACTAATGCTTATTTATTTCAAATACAAATGTTTAATGGGTGGGAACTGGGAATTGGCATCGTACTGGGGTGGTATACTATTGGTACTGGATGGTACAATTAGAAAATGGTGATTTTCTTGACAATTTCGGATCTATTATTTACATCGCAATATCCACCAAATAAGCACGTACAAAACCCTGGCAATTACCTAGGTGGGACCCACGTAAAAAAACAGGTGGGGCCCACTTTCTTTGCCCATGTAAAAAACCAGGTGGGGCCCACGGCCTACATCCATGCAAAAAACAAGTGGGACCCACATGAATTATCCTTGGAAATACTCACGTGGGGTCCACGCTCCTATCCTTGCAAATACTCACAAGCTAGCCTTGCAAATACCAAGATGGGACCCATACTTCTATCCTTGCAAATACTCAAAGGATATCCTTGTAAATACTTAGATGGGACCCACAGTCCTATCCTTGCAAATACTTAGATGGGTCCCACGTTTCTATCCTTGCAAATAACAAGATGGGTCCCACATTTCTATCCTTGCAAATACTCCAGCCAGGCGCCAACCCTGAAAGTTTTTACATGCGCAGTTGTTCGATCCATGAGTGAGCGCATGCAAAAGGCCGAGAAAAGGTATTTACATGCGTGTCCATGGAAATACTGAGTATTTACAACGGGGGTATAACCATGGGTAGTATTAACATGCGTAGGCGCATGCAACAAGCGTTTTTTGGGCTTGTTACATGCGTAGGCGCATGCAACAAGCCATTTTCAGACCCATGCTACAAACGAAAATTCTGGTAGTGAATAGATTAGAATTAAATGTTGGTAAATGTAATACATTTGGAATTTTTTTCCCACATACATTCATTGTTCCTATATTTTTAATCGGTACTTGGTCACCATTTGCAACAGTCACATTTTGTAAGTTTTTAATTTTTTGTACATTTTCTAAAATTTTAATATTTCCAGTCATGTGATCAGTTGCACCAGAATCAATAATCCAATTTTCATCTGACTTTTGAACTCTAAACGATTTAATTTTAGATGCAATACCTGTGTAAATACCTGTTACTCCCAATTTATTAGTTATCTGGGCCACAATCTGATCAAGCTGGGCCTGACTGAGGTTTGGGCCTGCTGCTTGAGAGGATTCGGATTCGGATCCAGAGAGGAGTGCGGACCCGGTTGGCTGCGTCGACCCAGAGAGAAAAGCGGACCCGGACCCAGAGAGGAAAGCAGACCCGGTTCTCCTTTCTTCTTCTCTCGATCTGTCTCTTCCTTTGTTTCCGTCGCCCCCTTTTTCACCTTTTCTCTTCGGCCGGAGGTGTGGATGGAGGAACCAGCACTGGTCCCTATCGTGGCCCTCCTTTTTGCAGTTATCGCACCTTACCAAGCTGCTGTTGGCTCCCCGCACATCCCCCTGTGAGATCGGTTTAGGGTTCCTGTTCTGGTTCCGGTTCTGATTGTGGTGGTGTGCAAGAAAGGCTTGGTTTTCGGTGCTTGGTTCACTATTCATACCTTTTCTTCTCGACTCCTCTCTTTGCACTGTGGCTATGATACTCGAAAGAGAGGGGAGCTCGGTTGCCATGAGAATCTGAGCCCGAATTGGTTCAAAACTGGCGTCTAGCCCAGCCAAATAGGTGTAGATGCGCTCAAATTCTACCCTATCTTGAAGAATTTTTGGATCGCTCGATGGTGGCAAGTAAACAGATAACTCATCCCATTTCTTTTTTAAATGTCCATAATACTCAGTATTTGGCCTATTTTGTTGTTTTATTTGAGCAATTTCTTGCTTGATCCGAAAAATATGTGCAAAGTTTTGTTGGTGCCCAAACATTTCTTTGACTGAGTCCCACATCTCTTTAGCGGTATTTGAAAACAAAAAGGTTTCACTTATGTTTGGTTCCATGGAATTAAGGAGCCAAGAACAGACAATATCATTATTCATTTGCCAATGTTCTATTGCTTGAGGGTCAGCCTCACCTTCTTTTGGGGGTTCTGGTTTTTTTATCTTGCCATTGATATAGCCTATTTTACCTCTGCCGCTGAGAGTCAGTGATACCGATCTTGCCCAGGACAGATAATTGTTGCCATTGAGTAGAGTGGCTGTGAGCCTCAGGTTTGGATTAGCGTCGCCATTGAGTGACTGCTGACCACCTGTTGTTGCTTCTGCCATTCTTGTTGTGGCTGTGTGTGTTGGTGTTGCTTCCGCCATTCTAGGGTTTTGTGAGTTTTGTTCTCAGGTCCTTTAGACCCGCTCTGATACCATATTGGATTTGAGAAAGAAATGAAGAATGAAGTTTTATTGATTTTTTTTGTGATTTACAGTCTATACTCAAGGCCTATTATAGGCTGAGAATGATTATAGCCGTTAGCTATTTTCCTAAATTACAACATTCTAGATTTGCCTAATCTCAGGAAATTATGCTAGGTGCCAAATTAAGCATGACAGCTAATTCTTGATGCTAGCCTAATTTCCTTCCTAAAAGGGTCAATGATGATTTTCTGAGACCTAAACTCTATTTCTCAACAGATCCAGTACATGATGCAACCCAAACAGTTACCATATAATATTTCAGCATACACATGCAGCTGTTACAAACATGTTTAATTACTTATTTTGCCCACACACACACACACACACACACACACACATATATATCCATTCTTATATTAAGTACATAGATGTCCTGATCTGCCAACGATCTTAATTAAAAAATGAAATTTCAGATTGAATATCATCCCTCTGATCAAATATTATGATTCTATGCATCTTTTTTATGTATTTTTACGTGTATAAGTCTAAATTTATTTAGACACGTACTCGCCACACATACTCTCGACATGTAAATTGTATCATGTTTCTGATTGGTCGTGATTTTTTTCTATCATTTGAGAAACTTTTTAATTGATTGGTCATGTTTTCTTTTCTTTTTATTTTTTATATCATTTAAGGAATGTTATTTGTCATTTAATATGTCATTTTGTTTGAGATTTTTTTTTCTATGAAAATATGTTAAAAAGATATAAAATATATATATATGTCATTTAAGGAATGTTATATATGTGTAGATGTCATTTAATATGTCATTTGAGAAATGTTATTTATTATTTAGTCTAAATTATTTATGAAAATATGTCATTTTGTATGAGATTTTTCTCTTATAATATGTCTCCATTGCGATGCACAAACACAATACTAGTATATATATAACAACATAACAGATCATTTTATACGCACAACATTTATTTTTTTCATTATTATGTGCTTTCTATTCGACAGATGTGTGTATGTATATATGTATATATAACATTATCTTTGCATACATCTGTTACAAATATTTACTTCATATACGTATACCGTTTCAAAACCTTTTTTTTTTTTTCTGTTGTTGGACGGCTGGAAATACAAAATCATTTTTTGCCGCAAATTTAGGTATAGAGAATAAACAAAAAAAATACTAAGTATGAGATCATAAGGTAGGTAACAAATATCAAGAAGTTAATTAAACGGTTTATATTATTTTATTTAAACGTGTTGACCATAGTGATTTTCCGACTAAGAAGTTATATCCTGTCTCCTCTCAGAGCCTCTGTATTGATTCCTTTATGGCATGATGTGTGGTAAATTTAGACAGGGAATGTGAGGTTGTCATTACAGTTCTGATTTGTGATTTATGCAGAGACGACTGTAACACTAATTGATATGTACCAACCAAAATTAAGACTGTGGTTTAAAAAAATTAACTGATAGCAAAAGGTTATGTAGCGTGAAATTTTAGATGGAGGTTGAAAACCTAAAAAATGATTTAAAACCATGACAACAAGAACTTGAACCAACTAAAAAAAACTTTATCTTAACTTGATTTTGACTCATCCATGCAGACTCATAATCAAAGACCTAATAATCCTTCGAGATCAAACTGATCCTAACTCGACATGATGCAACCCAAACAGATACATATTTTAAAAATATTATTTAAACTAAAAAAAAATTAAATTTTAGAGAGATGTGACTTTTATTATTTTAAAAAGATCATATATAAAATCACATCTACAATTTTAATAAATCACAATATTTTGTGCTCACAAAATATATAGTTACAAGTTTCCACTTAGCACACAGAAGAACTCTGACTGGTTTACTGATGGAATCATGGTGGCATAATAAATGGTCTCGTTAATCCAGCCAGGATATTGAGCATCCATTAAATTTGTATGTCGCAATCAAACAGAATTTCATAGAAAACAAACTAAAGTCCCTCAAACAATTAAGGCACTGCCTATTTCCTCCCCATTCCCTACCAACATTCCACATCATGTGTTATGTGGGGCCATTTGAAATTGGGATTCTGTGCTGCGCATCAATATACAACATACTATATATATTCAAATACAACATGTTATTTTCAAATAGAGCCCACAATAATTAATTAGTACGATAGTGTATATGTGAATAAAACTAGAATATGTTACACATCATGTGTTGCATGGGATCCAAAAAAATAATATTTATAAGTTAATTTTAATGCATTCATTTTTCATTATTTTTTTATTATTTAACTTTATACTAAATAATTGTTTTCATCATTTTTTGCATTATTCATGAAGTAGATCGGTTTCAACGTACGATTTGGTTTCGTCGTTTGAATCCAATATGATATGTTAAGTTCACCAAAAAAATTTAGTGAGCTTAAAAATATCCTAGTTGTACTCGTATATAATTATTCATATAACTTATTGAAAACGAATAACAAAATGAGTAAAGGAACAATATATGCATATATTTATGCATATAACTTGTTCAAATGAATATAATAAAATGAGTAAAGATACTATATATAGTTCCTGTGTCAACAATTTGCCTTACCAGTTACCACACTATACAGTCCATATTCAGCCAGAAGAGATAATTAAACTTGGTTATTTTTTGCATCCTTTCTACATAGCTATCAACCTAGAGAGTTAGAGAGAGATAAGAAGTAGAGAGAGAGAGAGAGAGAGAGAGAGAGAGAGAGAGAGAGAGAGAGAGAGAGGGATAGATACGCGGAGAGAGAGAGAGGGAGGGTTTTCTTGTGGGCATGGTCTTCTTCTCTCTCAAGTCCTTGCATCACAAGCTATCATGTTGCATCTTCATCCAAGATGGATTACGACCCATACTCACTCTTCATCAGCCAAATACATCCAAGTTTATCCCCATCAATTCCAATCGGATCCGGATCTCAACCTTTTAATAACATAAGGGTTGTTTTCAGCAACGAAGTGCAACGATCCAAAAACATTGATTTTGTAGATGGCTAAGGTCATGAGTTATATACCATGGATAGATAGCATTCTTTTCTTGCTTCTCTCTCTTTATATACACACACATAGTTACATACATAAAGACAGTTAGTTAGCTATCCGAGTACATCAAAGTAGGAGAGAGAAAAGTTCCTTCCGTATATGATACTTGCCCCCAAGAATACCTAAAAGCATACATCATACATACTAGTCATTCCAACACCATACCAAGCCTTTGATACCCCCCCCCCCCCCAACCCAAAACCCCATCTTTTTCTCTTAATTCCTCCTGTGCATAAGGAAAAAGGTGAGATGGGGCTAAGACAGATAGAGATGACACTTCCACCAGGGTTCCGGTTTTATCCGAACGATGAGGAGCTTATTTGTCATTATTTGCAAAAGAAGGTTACAAATGAAACTATGACCGGAGGAACATTGGTAGAGGTGGATTTGCATGTTCTTGAGCCATGGGAGTTGCCAGGTTTGCTTCTATTAAATAATCTCTATCGTACTTTATTTAATTGGATTATATATTTGCTAATTAACTATTTAGAATTTATTTATTCATTGCTTTAATTCTTTGAGGAATATGTTTGGTCTTTTTTTTTTTCTCTACATATCTATTTAAATTTCCTTTTTCTCTCTCTGTTTTAGCTAAAAGAAGGTAGGATATATATATATATATATAGCAGATAAGTTATTTTGAATTTAAAAAAATAAACCTTCTAATTAATTTAGTGACAATATTCATAATTCAATTATTTTGCTTTTCGTTCACTTATTTTGGGGATTTTGATTATCTTTATCATAATAAAATGATAGTCGAGCAGACCAGCTTAGGCTACCATAAATTAGTTGCACAAACACAGAGACGACCAAAAGGGTTCCTTCAATTCATAATTAGAACTTGAAAATTAGTGAACTATGTTTGCATATATGCTCCGTTGTGATCACCTTTTCCTAATGAACAATAATATTTCCTCATACTAATTGTTTCTTCATGCCAATTTCTCCACACCTAGATCACTCACCAAAAGATTAATTCTCAAAATCTGTTCTTGAAATGTACAAGGCAATGCATTAAAGACATCTTTTCCTTAAGGGTGCATGCAGAACCTTCTAATTTTGTTTGGATTTTATCAATGGATTAATTAACTCTAATGTTCGTCTTCTTCTACGAATTAGGACAATCATTAATTGATCTCTAAATTTCTACTCTTAACTTTTTTAATTAACTCTATATATCTTGATATGTATAACCTATATCCTTTTGTTGTAAGGAGAATTTAACTTAGTTTAATTTACAACTTTAATGGAAATCCTATTATTGATCACAAATTAACAATGCAACAGAGCACAAGTTGTCTATATTCCTCTTGCAATTTCACAGATCACATTATTTTGTCTCATGCGCGCACTGGATATATAGTTGGTGTTTAGTCTAATTAGAATTAATGTAGCTTCAAATTACAAAACAGAATAATTTTGTCATCCAATACACATATACCTCTGTAGCTAGAGGGACTTGGATAGTTGTCTTTTATGAAAGGACAAACTCTTCAATGTCATATCTACTATTTAACTAACGACATATATGGACATTAGCACTAATTAACATGTGAAACCTCTGTAGAAGAAACAATTTAATGTCGAATCTCAAAAGAAAAAATTTTGGATCGTTCTGCCTGATTTTTTTAAAATAAGAATCTAGCAGTGACCCATTGCATGATATGGTTATCATCATTTATCTACAAGTGTAAAAGCACAAATTGTCTGATATGTATGGTTGTTATCACTGATCTCAAGTGGAGATCCCCCAACAAGAAAAGCAGCATCATGCATGCATGTTAACCATTCTACAGTTTGTTTTTAGCATGTATTATTGTTGATATATATATGTAGGCACCAGTAAAGAATAACACGATCACACTCTCATAGAACTCTAAGAGAAAATTAATTAATTAATTAAGAATCATAAAATTAATTAGGACCAATATGCGCACTGCATGTATTTTCTTGAAAGAACATTACTGTATATGTATTGATATGATGCGCGTGCGCTAACTCACTAATTGGTAAAATGAGGAAACTACACTCCAACTTCTTCAAACAAATTGATATTATACACTTTTTTGTTATGATATTTCAGAATTTCTTATTGCATGTGTAGCTCTAGTTATATTAATACCAAAGAAGTAGTAGTAATCAAGACTTGCATAAATTGGCTTGTTGCGTACTAAACACCATTCATTTGTCTACAAGCATATATATGTTATATGAAACATATATCTAAGTTTAAATATGTTAACGTGCTTCAGATACAGCGAAACTCAGTGCAAATGAGTGGTACTTCTTCAGCTTCAGAGACCGCAAATATTCAACCGGTTTGCGCACAAACAGGGCAACAAAAACTGGGTACTGGAAGGCAACAGGAAAGGATCGTACGATATACAATCCGAATAGCCATGTCATTGTAGGTATGAGAAAGACTTTGGTGTTTTACCAAGGGAGAGCTCCAAATGGAGTAAAGAGTAGCTGGGTAATGCATGAATTCAGACTTGAGAACCCTAATGCTCCTCCTAAGGTAACTATTGATCTCCATTAATTATAGATGTATAATTATTAATTTTATGCCAATGTTGTTTTAAACTTTTTCCAATGATGGTAGTATTTAGGATATCTTGATTCTTCAGTGCATTTTTTTTTCAAAATAGAGTATTATCTAATGATAAAGGTAGTAACCTATATTAGAATAACTGTGGATCCACAGTAGCAAAGTATATAGTTCCTTCTTTTAAATATTAAGTCTCCTAATTTTAATGAAAGTAAATACTCCCAAGCAAGATTGCTAACTAAAATAATATATTGTATTGTTCATTTATTTGACAAGTTTTATTAGTATGCAATTTTTTGAGAAAATTAACTCCATAATTTAAGCATGTTCCTCAAGCCAAGTTGAATGATTTTATTGTATTATAAATATGGGAAATAAATCTGCTGTGATTCTTTGAGAATCACAGAACCCGGCTGATATTCCAAATCCATCTCTTAATTTTTTGGAATGCACAAATCTCAAAAATAGTTGTTTTTATGTACAAATCTCGAAACAGATGAAGGGGTGGATTTATAATAACATAGTCCTGTGATTATCAAAGAATCACAACAGATTTATTTCCATATATATGACATTGGAGGACATGGTCCTCTTGTGGTCCCAAAGGATTACATGGTTAAGCCTACTTAGAAAAATTAGCTTTATGATAGTAGAATATATATTATATGGTTTCTTATGAGACATCCAACATATCTATGTGTGCCAGATTGACAAGATAAATTGTAAGCAGAAGTGCATCTGTTTTGATTGAACCTTATTTTCGAAATGCTACCAATTAATAAGGCCCATTTGATAGAGTTGCATATATATATACAAGAGAAGTGAGGTCATTAGCATATTTCATAGTGAATGTACATATCAACTCGATCATGATCCTTGATATACCTAATTAATATATAAACATGAATGCTTACAATATTGCAACCAGCTTTTAAATATATTAAGTTCGGATTGATTCTAGATTTTCCATATCTCAACAGCACCGAATCTAGGTCACATGATTTTTTTCTATTGACAAGCCAGTTATTTTCTTTCTTTTTCTTTCTCAATATTTCTTTTATATATTAATTTCTTTTGCTTTTTTTTCTATATATTTTGCATATACATACTGTTTCCTCACATACCATTTGTTACCTTAAGTGTGTGGTGCACCAAATTGTTTTTATGTATATTTGGTTAATTAAACTCTTACAAGACTTAGCTATGTGTATCTATCGAAATATTAATGCAACATTGACAGGTAGCTTTGTACTCTTGTTAATAAGTAAAATTAAGTAATAATCATAATTAATTAACAGCAAGAGAGTTTCTTAACTACTCTTTTAATTGCACGGTCGCTATTGCATTAATTAATTAGTTTCTTATTGTTCTTTACAAGTTATGTCATACATCATAATAACATCATCATTATTAATTCCTACAGTATACTTGGGTTGTCATCATCAAATCTAATTAATTATGGCATTAATTATTTCATGTACTTTGCACAGGAGGATTGGGTTCTTTGTAGAGTATTTTACAAGAAGAAGGGTGACGAATCTTATACGGACAACAGTTCCATGGAATTTGATGCAATAGACACAGGATGTGCTTCTCAATTGGTTGATCAACCAAATCAATTAATTGGGTATAATAACGAGCACATGGGCTCATTTCAGGATTATAATAATAATCCCATAATTGATATGGGGTTATTGCACTTCAATGAACCTGATCATATCCCCCAGGAAACGATGAATCAAATTAGCCCTGAAACAGTTGACATGGATTCTAGAGATGGAGATTATTACATGTTTCTTCTAAACATGGGCATAGAGAACCAAGATCTTGTGGGAGGGGGTGCTACCAATATTGAAGGTTTGAGGGTGCATGGTGAAAATGGCCACATTTTATACTAGAAAGAAATTAATGGAACTTAATACACAGTACATTGCTGTTAATTAGCTGTTGGGGTATATATATAAATGTGGGGTATTTGTTGATATGGTGAGCAGAAATACTATATAGAATTTATGTTATTTTCTCCTATATATATATAGAGTGTTTGTACATAGAGAGTTCGTTTATGTATTAATTGTGTTAAAGTGTTTGACGTCCTAATTAAATGCATGAAATTTGATTGGCTTAGCACTCTTCTTGTTTTTGATATATATATTTTTCTGTAGAAGTGCTCCAAGTAAAATTATGTCATTTTAAATGAAATACTAATTAGTGAAATTAGAGTGATCAAGGTTCATCATATTGAAAAAGGAAAGTTTCGATCATTTGCCAACAAAAATCTAAAATAACAGCTATAACGTAACCATGGAAATTAAGAAATAATACCTATATATCAAACCCTATCCCCTGCTAGAGATGCAAAAAAAACAAAAATTCCTCTAATTTGTTCAATAAGGCGTAATTCGTTTATTAATTAGTTATTATTGATATATGGTGGACAATTTACTTAATTACCAGGAACTTTATTAATGATAACATTATTAACGATTTCCATATTGATGAAAACCAGTCATACAATAATGTTTAGCAGAGACCAGTACCAACATTTTGGTACCATCATACAAAACAGAATAGAAGATAAGCATAGGAATTTTAGCAAAATATCTATGAACTACAAAACACGCAAACAGTTCAACAACAAAAAGACCAATGTAAGATCCACTAAAAAACTGACTGGTTTAGGTAAAATTTTCAATTTGGAATAGAAAAAACTATCCATCCTTGCCCAAGCATAGGGATTATAGCCGGTTCATCCACCATTAAAAGCATAGGAGAACCTCCTCCTGATAGGACCTTAGTATCAAAAGGAAGCATAAATTATAAGTTAGAATTTGCATCATACCTCTAGTGTTGACACCAAAACAGAGCTATAGCAACAATCTGTACTCCTAGACTCTGAATAGATCTGAAAGAGCCCCCTTTGAATATTAACATGTTTATTTCCATCCAAACATTCCAAAGAACAGCACCGCGTATAATTTCAACTATATTAGGATCTTTCATAGATGACTCTATCCAAGTCCCACAAATCATGAATGGAAATACAATCAAAAGAAAACATATTATCAGCAATCCATTGCCAAATTTCATGCACAACTTTACACTGAACAAACAAATTATCTATACTATTTCAGGTTCAGAACAAAATACACAACATGTATCACCCTGCCACCCTCTCTTCAGAATATCTTTAGTTAACATCCTATTGTTTTTAACCAACCACAAAAAATAAATTATTTTGAAAGGCATTTTAGCATTCCAAATTGATTTAAACTTAAAATTAGAAATACCCCCATAGTCCAACCAAGAGTATAAAGAAAGCACTGAGAATGCACCCTTAAGAGGACCATCTCCATAATATACTATCAACATTATTAATGATATAACATCATTTTAAATTATTCTTAGTCAGTAAAATTAATTTTAATCAATCTAGCTATTAATAACTTCGGGCCAGATACTCAAACAATTGTATAACATCATTTTAATTATTTTTTTTGAAGGTTGTCGGCAAAATGCCGATCAACAGATGTATTGATTAAAAAAAGTTATTTACACAAAATATTAACTAGTTCTCACTATTTGTGAAATAAAATTTCTAGCAAAGCACAGTAGACCCTCGTGTGATCAACTATCCCAATTCTACCCTTAATCTTATGCAAAGCACCCCCAGTTGTGAATATCCATTGTAGTCTCCTTTATTAATAGGCTCGGGGGTTTCATTTTCCCGGAGAAGGTTCTTCTGTTTCTTTCCTTCCAGAGTGCCCATACTCCGGCCGACCATGCTCTGTCCCATAGTAGCTTCCTTGTTTTCTCCCGACCCTTCCTGTTCAGCCACCAGATGTCGACAATTGTCTCCCCATTGCGATAATTTAGATTGTGACTGGCCAGCAGTCCTCTCCAGAACCTTCTGGCATAGCGGCAGTCCCACAACATATGATCTCCTGTTTCCATGGTTCCATTTGAGCAGAAGACGCATCCAATTGTAACCGTACATGCTCTGGAGGTTAGAACCTCCTGAGTTAGTATTTTGTTGTCCAATAATAGCCATACGAAAAACTTAACTTTCATTGGCACCTTAAGTTTCCAAAGCACTCTGCTGTATTCGGACACCACTCCCGTATTGTGCATTATTCTGTAAGCCGATGAGCAGGTGAAGATTTCGGAGTTTTCCCACCGCCAGATAGCTCCCCCTTGTTCGACCGAGCATCGGAAAAAAGCGTCAGGTCGGTGAGTTCTTTGAGGAAGAACGAGTAATCCCCTGAGTTTGTGAGATTATGATATCCCGTAATGCCGTATAATTGCCTCAAGGTTTGCGACCACTGTGATTCCGGTTTGTGATGAATCAACCATATCCATTTCACCAAGAGAGCGTCATTCTGGTTGGAAAGGTCAAGTATTCCCATTCCCCCATTAGTCTTTAAAGCACACGTTCTCTCCCAGTTAACGAGACAGTTGATTCCCCTGCATTCTTGGCCCCCCTTCCACAGAAAACTTCGTCGCATTCGATCAATATGTCTAATGATGCCCTTTGGCATTTTTAAGGCCTGCATAAAATATAGCGGTATTGCTGATAGAACCGCCTTCACGAGAGTCACCCTCCCTCCCAATGTTAGGAGTCGAGATGTCCATCTCTTGATTCTCCTTCGAATTGCTTGTAGCATCGGCTGGAATAGTATTTGCTTTGGTTTCCTGACTGTTAGTGGTAATCCCAGGTACTTGACCGGTAAGTGGGATTCCGATGATTGGAGAATGTCAGCCACCACCCTTGTGAGTTGTAACGGAATTGCTAATGGTACAAATGAGCTTTTGGCTCTATTGATTTTGAGACCCGTTAGTTCTTCATAGACCCTTAGGATTCTAGCAATTACCTTTAAGGTCGATGGGTGGGCCTCTGCAATAACTACAGTGTCATCAGCGAACTGAATGGCCTTGGCCGGGAGGAAAACCGAGGGATACATCTCTGTCTGTGTGTTTTGCAGGAATCTGCTTAGCGTGTCCGCCACGAGAATGAAGAGCATTGGCGAAAGAGGGTCGCCTTGGCGAAGGCCTCTCCTGTGTTTAAAGAAAGGTGTTTGGGATCCATTTACTTTAATCAGTGAAGAGGATGATTTGAGTATGGTTAGTACCGTCGCGACCCATCTCGGTGGAAAGCCTCTCTCAATTAAGAGGTTGGTTAGGTAGCACCAGTTCACCGTGTCGAAAGCTTTTTTTAAATCCACCTTGTATAGTACCGAGCGCAATTTCCTCTTTGTACAAAAAGCCAGGAGTTCTCTTGTGACCAGAAATGATTCCATTATGGAGCGACCCTTTACAAAAGTCGTCTGACTATTGTCGACTAAATCTCCTAAATGGGACTACAGCCTTGTTGCTAAAATCTTAGTGATTATCTTTACACTCGTGTTGATGACACTAATCGGCCGATAATCACCGAGATGTGTCGGTGTTTCCTTTTTTGGGATGAGGGTGATAGCCGCCTTGTTTAAGATCTGAACCAATCCCCCTGTTCGAAGAAGTGTTTGATCAAGGAGATGAGGTCCCGCTTGATAATCAGCCAAAAGGCCGCATAAAACTCTACCGGCATCCCATCCGGTCCGCTTGACTTATGCTTAGGCATGTCCGTTACCGCCCGCTGTATTTCTGATTCAGTGATTGGCTCATCCAATATCCGCAGTTGCTGTGCAAAACGACGGACCCACTTTCCCCGAAAGGTTAAAAGGTCTGGCCTGCTCTCCAGTGGTTCCTAATGTGGAGCTGAAGTGTTGTAAAATGTGAGGTGATAGTTGGCGGTCTTCGATGCGGTTCCCTGCACTGTCCGTGAGTGCCAGAATTGCGTTTCTATTTTTCCTACCGTTGGCGATTGCGTGGAAGTATTTGGTGTTCTTATCGCCTAACTTCAGCCATGCGCAGCCGGACCGTTGTTTCCATCTCATTCCTGTTCAGTTGCCAGTGTGAACACGTGCTCTCGCAGCCGTATTCTCTGTCTGAATTCTACCGTATTGAGATCTCTCTGCTCCTCTACTCTATCTAACTGTTGTATTATCCATTTCGATCTCTCGAGGAACGAGTCCTTCGATCTGAATCTTACCTGCGCCCATTTTTCAATCTCTCGTTGTGTATTCCTAAGTTTTTCTCAGAAGTTATGTTACGGCGTACCCCCTGGTACGACCGAGTTCCATGCCGTGTGCACGACCTCATGTATCTCGTCGTATCTAAGCCAGAAAGTCTCAAATCTGAATGCCCTTTTTGGAGAATGAGCATGTGGTTGGAGTCGTAGCATGAGGGGTGCATGGTCCGATGCTGTTGCCGGAAGGTCGTGCCAACTGTATGATGTGCCATGCTGCTCCCAATGGAATGACAGCAGTGCTCTGTCCAAACGAGAGAATGTCGGGCTCGGCCTCTTGTTGGACCAAGTGAACCGGCGGCCGCGAAGTGGGGCATCGATTAGTCCCAGATCATCGATCATTTGGTTGAAAGCTTGCATAGAGCCCATGTTCGGCATCCCTCCCGTTGTGTCCTCAAGTTCCCGAATGATATTAAAATCCCCGGTAATTAGCCACAGATGGTTATTTTTTGTTCGTATTGCGCGAAGTTCTGCGAGGAAATCCATTTTTTTATGTTCCTCATTAGGACCGTATACCCCTGTTAGCATGAAAGTTAGGTCATTTCTCGTTAGCACCACAGTTACTGAATAAGAGTAAGTGAAGGTATCAAGGAGGGTGAATGGAGAACTCCACGCGAGTAATATTCCCCCCTTTGTACCTTCCGCATCAAGAGCCACAAAGTGTCTAAATTTTGAGGGGCACACTTGCCGCACTATAAAGATAGAGCACTCGCTCCATTTAGTTTCTTGGAAACTAATTAAATTGGAATTCGTAGTACCAACTAATTCCTTAATCACATCACATTTTTTAATATCCCCCAAACCTCTAACATTCCAATTTAGGCACGAAATAGGAAATCTAATTGCATTCAGATTTAGATTCATAGCAGTGATACACAAAAGGCACATAGGTGGTGCATACTCAAAAGCGGGTAATTAAAATAGGATTTAAAAACCTAACTTGACTAAATAAAAAATCAGGGGCCACCCTAAGCAGCCCCTTCCTCCTCCTCTAACAGGTCCTCCTCACTGTCTGTGTCAAATGCCGCAAGGACCGATTCATTGCCGAGTTCATGTGTTGGTGCCGGTGGCCTCGTCGCTATCTCTCTGCCCATGCCATCTATAATACCACAGTACTGATCAATTTGTTTTGCATGTTCATCCCGAAGAGGGGCAATTTTGATGGCGTCAGCTTTAAGAGAAGCAATAAGATCAGCCTCGAGGATGCGCTTTGCCGAACTCGGCCCCGCCCCGTCGGGCAGCTTCTTGGACTTTGGTTTTTTAGCCGAGTAGGATTTGACCTCGCCCTTCTCTGAAATGCGCTTGCTCCTCCTAACCTGCGGCTGTTGCTGGCCGTGCGGTAGACGTGTTCCCCCGCCTTGCTCCGCTATATCCGGTTGAACCTGTTGCTCAGATGGTATCAGTGTTGGACCACCTTGTTCTGCCATATTATGTTGACCAGCCGGTGGCCCTTGTGGTATCATCTGAGTCTCGGTCATAGCAGCCAATAGGGCCTGCTCCTCTTCTGCCGCCGATCGGATTGCCTCCAATTGGTCTTGTAGTGCGATATCGGCAGCAATGGCCTCCAATTCATCGTCAAATTCTCCCCTTGAGGATTCCTCTTGGATAACCGGGTTGTCGTAAAGGTAACCATCAAAATCATGGTTACTGTAGTTGTTTGAACCCGTCTCCTCATATGTGGGTCCTGTGACAGAGTTTTGGGTGTTGTGTTGCTCTATCGGTTCAACTTCTTCCTCTATAGGTTGAATGTCTTCCTCTATCGGTTCGTCTTCTATCGGTTCAACTTCTTCCTCTATAGGTTCGGTCTCCTCATCTAGTGGTTCGTTCTCGTTCTGAACTTCCAGTGCCCGGGCGATTGGGGAAGGGTGAATCGGGTTCAGGTTAATTTGGTTGATTGGGGGTGAGTTAGGAATTTGTTGGTGGTCGGATCCTGGTCCGGTAGGAGAAGTTGGGTTGTATCCGGTTCGAGTTAGGGCTTGAATTTGGTTTTGTTTTGAGGCCGGGGTTTGGTATTGGTCTGGTATTGTGTTTTGGGTTGGGCTCTGGTATATGTGGCAGGTTGAGATATTTTTTGGAGAGGGGCCTCTGGACTGAGCAAGGCCCAAAGCCCGGTCCACTAGTGGAGTTGGTTTATGCTACGGTGCGTCCTGGTTAGGGAGCGAGGTTCCTTGGAAGAAATTTAGTTCAAAGGTTCGGATTGGTTTTTGAATTATGTTCCCCCCTTTTCTCCCGTACCCGGTAGCGTGTTGTGTGTCGGAGCCGGTCTGCTGGGCCCACCTTCCTCTGTACTTCCCTTTGCGTGGGGTACTGCCTCCTGGGGAGAAATGATTTGGTTCGCAATGGTCCCTCCATTTTGGTGAAGAATAGAGGCTTCCAGTTCTTCTTCAAGTTCATCGATCTTGTCTTTACCCCTGTTCTGCTGTGTCTCCTCGGCCGGCCGTGCCAGATTCGCTTGGCGGTTCGCCATATAGGAAGCAAACAGTGGGCTTGCTCGTAGTGTTGTTTCGATTTTGTCTCTTTTTTCGCACTTGGCCATGTTTTCCCATATCGAGAATAGCATCTCGAACTCGACCGCCACTACTCCCTGGCAGTTGTCCCTGGCAGTGAGACCGGTAACAGCCTTTACATTGTCCGCCTTTACATTGTCCGCCTTTACACGGTTGAAGAATTCCTCTGTTGGTGTCGTATCGAGTGGGGGAATGAGAGGTAGTGGCTCTTCCAGCCAGCTATGTACGACCACCTAAATGTGTCTGGCCATTCCTTTGACCCACATTTGAATGTTGTGCGGGATATGCGAAAGCTCGGCGACGGCCACCACCACAAACATTGTCTCCAGAGAGTGGACCCTTGTCATTGAGGTGTGATTGAGGACGACCCCGAATGAACTAACGGTCGGTATAAGGTGGTCTATGTTCCATGACTGTGGAGATAATCGTTTGAGCTCTAGCCATACGTTAAACTTTAACCGCAATGCAAAGCCATTGATGGCCGGTGACCAAGGGTATGCGACATAACCAAGATCCTGAAGGTGCTTAGCATAGTTGAGTAGAAATCGATGGCGGTCCGATCCCGGTGGTAAAACCAACAGATACTGGGTGCCAACCATGTGAGTGATTGGAAATGGAAATTCTGATTTGCATGTGGACATGACTATTGACTGGACCGTCGCAAGATTATTAGCAGGCCGCAGCCTCGCGTCAATCACAATCGCTTGGTTGAGTTCTAGCGCGTCTACCCTCATCTGGGGTGTTTCTGGGATATATGCCATAATGGAGTCTGGCCTGTTGAGTGGGAGGTCCGCCTCTCCCTTGTTGCTGCGGGGGCGCATAGGGTCTAGATAAGTCGGTGGATTTGCAACCAAGGATGGGCAGGTTTTTGCTTGATGGCCTTTCGCCCAACAATGCGCGCATACACACTCTTTGCTTAGACAGTCGGTTTGGTCGTGGCCCATTTCTAAGCAATTGTAGCAGCGGCCCCTTCATTTGGGATGTCCTGGTATGGGTGGTAACAGTAGCGAAAGTGGGTTGAGGGGGGTGTTTGTTGTGTTGTGGGGGGGTAGCACAGGAGATGGTAGCTGCCATGGATCTTGTTCAAGGAAGTTTTGCCACGGGGGGTTGTGATAGCGGGTCGGGTTGATGGTCTCGGGCGGGAATGGGAGCTGGGTTGTAAGTGGATCGGTGGTCGGCCTTGGCTGTGGTGGGTGTGGTAGGTTGGGAAGTTGGCGGGTTGGTGTTGCCGTGACAGCGGCATAGGTCTGTGGAGGGTGGTTTGGTGGTCCTAGTGGGGTTTGTGGAGTTTGCGGATTCCTGTTTTTGGAGTTTGGTGCTGATAATGAGTGAGAATGGGAGGTACTGGGGGTGGGTTTTTTCCTTGTCATTCTGTGATTAATGGACGGTAGGTGGGGAGTAGTAATGGTGGAGAGAGATGGTAACAATGGTGGAGTTTTTGTAGGTGATGGCCAGCCAACTGGGGCGCTATTAATGAGGCGTGGAGCTTCATTTAAGTGATGTGAGAGTTTAGCGTCGGGAGGGTACAGAAAGAGGGTAGAGATGGTACCTGGAGTAGATGGGAGGGAATCGTGGGGAACTTTCTGGGTTTGAGACGCCATTGTGGGTGAGCTTGAGTGCCTCGGGCCCTGTGGTGTTGATGACGATGCGACAGTGTCCTAGTATTTCCCATGCTCAGCCCTTGTCGCCTTCTGTGGCCGTTCCCCTGAAATGGTTGTCTGGTGTAGGCCGTACCCTTGTTCCCTTTCTGGTAGCAATGTGTAGGACGGCTCCGGTGCGGTGGTACGAGGTACCAACCCTCTCCCTGGGGAATCGCTCCTCTCATTTTCCCAGACCGCTCACCTCCTTATGTTCGAGATGAGATTGGTTTAAAGCTTTTAATTTATTTACGCATGCATATTGGAAGGAGTTGTGATCCATTTTAATTATTAATTCTTGTATTTTTTTTTATTCAAACGATCCGGTACACTTCAGAATTTTTTAGATGATATGTTTGAAATTCAAATCAGTATCTCTTGATAAAGAGACGAAAACTCGTACCACTTCTTTGCTTTAAGCCAACAGTTCTGATATCGTCGCATCTTAGAATGCTTAATTAGTTATACTAAATATAAATGCGTTCTTGGATGAATCTAAATATATATTGACAGCTAATAAGACACGTGTTGACTGGTCAAAACACATTCAAGCATCTCAAAAGGTACACATTTCTCTTTAAAATAGACACTTTTCTGAATCAAAATGAAACCTTATTCGAACAAAAAAAAATGGAACCTACTATTTTAAACTTCAAATGTCATTGTTTAAACCACCCAAGAACACATCTTGTCTGAACCAAAATCTTGTTTGAAGTAAAAATCACTTGTCTGGTTCAACATAAATACTATTCATATTTTTGTACAAAGATTATAATAATAAGGTCGTACTTACTCAGGTTAAAGGGAAGAAGTACCAAAAGAGGATAGATCCCGGTCCTGTGAATTAGAAGAAAAGAAAAATTATCTTAAATCATAATAATATTGGAAGTACAAATTATTGATCTTCTTTATTAAATTGATATCACACTACGTACACTAATTATATATTCAACCCTCCCAATTCTAATATTTAGACTTCACTCCTTATACTAACTTTCCTCTAATCAGAAAATACAAGAATATAATTCAAAAATAATTTGTCATGTATGGATTCAAATGACGAATTCAAACGTTGAAACCAATCTACTTCATGACTGATGCGTGCACATGTAAAATTTTGAATGTTCCAAATTCATTTAGAACAAAGTCAAGCGGTCAAAAGAATGATTTTTTTATATGTTATTTTATGCATTCATTTTTAATCATTTTTTTACCGTTTGACTTTGTACTAAATGAATTCCAAAATTCCAAAATTTTGCATGTACATATATCACTATGAAATATATTGGTTTCAACAGTTTAATTGGTCGTTTGAAGCTAATCCAATAGATTTTTAGAATTATCCTCACCAAACTATTTTAATGACAACTGACAACACACAGTAGCTTTGCTCAAAATCTATTATTAATTAACAACTTCACTTTGTGCAGCTTTTTGATCTTTTTGATAGATACACTTCCAAGAATTCAAGGACAGAAACAGTATAAAAGATCTCTTAAAATAAAAAATTTAAAATAAAATTGAAGGCAGATCGGCCGACTTTCTTTTATTATTAGCCATGGACCACTTCTTTTTATAAAAAGAAAAACTGTCCCCTCTTAAATTAGGTAAATTAATTCATTATAACACAAACATAATTAAAGAGGCTGGTGGGTCCAATTAATATTTAAAAAAGGATAAGAGAAACTTATATATCTATCTATTGAAGTGAATTTTATCAAGCAAAGCAGCACCTACCGTACTCTGCAAATTATTTAGATATTTCTCTCAAGAGAATGAAATTTTTAAAAAATAATTAACTTGTACAAAAAAAAAAAAATGGATTGCCAGTTCATCATCTTTGCCAACTATTCATTTATTTTGGATAATTCTAGCATACAACTCACCTTTATGAATAGCAAACTCTTATATGATGCATATATTTTTAAGATATTATTCAAATTAAAAAAATATATAAGTGTACCCTAAACTATATAGATATGCTGTGTATCAAATTTGAGTCAATAATTTGCAATTTTATAGAGCATTAACACAGTCTAATATTGCAATTATTTAAATAGACATTGCAACTAATTAATTAAATGTTCATAGCGAGCCCGGAAAATAAAGCTGAAAACCTCTTAAAAAGTTTTACCTCTATATATAAATAGCTTTAGCTAATTATAAGACTTCAACTGTAGATTTTATTTCCTCACCTATCTAAAAAAATAGTAAAAATAATGATATTAGACCATTAAAAATAAGTGCATGATTTTAGACACTACATATATATCTAATAAAACATAAAATTTAGTCTAAAAGTACATTTCCATATGAATATAATGTTGAACAGTTCAGATCGACTGTTTGAACTTTAAAAATATAGATGTTTATCCAAAGTATGGACCAATGTGTGCTATGTTTAATATCCAAAGTAAGCACCTCCACATTTTCATAATTTGTGGTCTGGACTGCATTTTTCCAATTGGTGGTTAAAAAGAGGTTGTAGACATGATCACATGAACATGGCTATTGTACTTTGGATCATGATATAGCAGTAGTTGCAGGAACGGTCCTGCCAGATCCATTCTGTGATATTTCCTGAATTCCTGTACTCATGATACCAGTGTTTACCGGAATATATTATGATATTCAAAAGGTATCATGCTCTGTAAGCACATTGCTTGGATTATGGGGACCAAAAATTCATCATCATGCAAGGCATGCATGTTTCTAAATATTTCAGAAATTTTCTTTGCTTAATTTTCAGCATCTTGTATATGTTATTTTTGAGAATTAAACATGCGTCTCTCTGAAGAGAGAAGGCTCGTGCCATTGCACTAAGCCCACAGTTCTAAGGAACTGTGATCTATAAATGACAAAAAATATTAATGTATGCAAATACATTTTTTTTTTGTAGTTAGTACATACGTGCATGTATTTCTGAATATAATTGTAGCACATGATTTTTATGGGATAAATTCTGGAAATTATGTAGCTATCCCACATAGCTGATAATATATAGCTGGCACTGAACTTCAGTGTGTTGAACTGGCGATGTTCTATTCCAGATCTGCATCTCGTGAACTAGTTAATTAATTTAGCAATTTTATTTTGCCTTTTTTATAGCACAAGCACTCTTAACTTTTTACTTGTATGTGCCTGTGCGTTGCAACGGAAACATATTATAAGAAAAAAAATTATACAAAATGACATATTTTTATAAAAAAAAAAAAAGTAGACTAAATAACAAATATTATTCCTTAAATGACATAATTTCATATAAAAAATATAATGACAAATAACATTATTTAAATGATATAAAAAAAGAAAGAAATGAAGACATTACCAATCAATTATCAATCAATTAAAAGTTTCCGTAAATGATATTTTAAAAAATGGAAAGAAATCAGGACCAGTAAGAAAAATAATACAATTTGCATGTGGTGAGTACGTGCTTAAACAAAATTTGGACTTCTACACGTAAGAAAAACATCAAAAAGATACAAAGAATTAGAAAATAGCAGATTATTTGATTGAAATGCTGATATTCAATATAAAATTTCATCTTTTAATCACAGCCGTTGGCAGATCAAGACATCTACGTGCTTATATAAGAATAGAGATATTTCCTACATTCTGTGTCTTTTATTAAGTTTGGCCTGCTCGCCCATAATATACCTGTGGATTTATTTACTTTTGTATTCTTAGAAGTAATAAAATCATAAATATACCCTTGATCAAACTTATTTACATTCATGTATTTTAATCTGTCAACTCACTCCTAATAATATATACATATCGATTAAAATACCTTCTCGGCAATCAGCAAAACTTAATTACTCAAAAGAGCATGCAAATATACGATCCTCGTCACCAGAGTGTGTATCGTTCATAGCCACATCTGTATCTATAATGGATATTACCAGTATGCGTTGTGTTATATATTATGCATATATATACGTATACACTATATACAGATACATATAGTACTGTTAATTAGTATATATATGTCTCTATGAAAAATTAAATTTAAAAGTGAACATAGAAAGAGTCTCAAGTAAGAACCCCACCTCTGGCAGTTGAAAACAAGCAAATTTCTGAAGAAAAGCATGTGGTGGGGCTCTTACACAGACTGGTCTGGAGACAGTACAGTATCAGTTAATCACATTGCACATATGGACCAGAACCCAGAACCCAGAACCGCTTTTTCTGGTTTGACTATGTATGTGCCATCCCCTTGGTAAAAAAAAGAAAATATATTACAATGTATGATAATTGATGGCTGGTAGTGGGAATCAGCTGTTTCTGACATCATCTTCCTCTAGATGCAAATTTGTGTTAATGTCAACAACATATATGGTATCACATGGGAATATCACATGGGAATGTTTGGTACATAATTAAGCTTAATTAATTAAGTAATCTGCTTAAAGATCCATATTTTTCATAATCAAAGGGAATTGAATTTTATCCAAAGGGCTTTGGACAAACTTTTTGCCAAAACCGGTTACAAACCGTTCTTTCTGTGTTGAGATTGGTGCGAATGATTTATAACTTAATTAATTTAAACAACCCCATGAATCTAAACCATTCTTGCAAATTTTGACACTAATCGAATAGTTCAAACCCGACTTTGAATAAGACTTTGTCCAAAATCCTTTGAACAAGAACCCCATCAATATCCTACTTGAAGATGTTAATGTCCAGCAAATTCAGAATGTATTCATTTTTAGGTGGTTTAAGTTTGGGCTTTAATTAGAAACAAGTAAAAATTATCATTATCATAATCACCGAAATTTTTATTAATACCATTCCCAAAAAAAAATAAACCAAAAGACCACTGAAACCGGGGAATTCCATTCTTAGGGGCCGTCATTTGTAGTTGTGGCCCCTCAAAAACCAAAAAAACTCAGCATATTATACGGTGAATTTTTTGGTTTTTGAGGATGGAGGCCGCCATTTGTCGTTACGGCCCTGGTAAATATCGAATTCTCCAAATTTTGTGGTTTTTTTTTTTGGGAATGGTATTAATACAAATTTCGGTCATAATCATGACCATGATGACATTGATGATGATAGCTAGATTGCAAAAACGTGCGTCTCTTTGAAAGATTGTTCTAAAATTTGATGATATAAACTAAGATAAGGTCTTTCATGCAAAAGATTAATTTTTAATTGCTTTTAACGGATAACAAGTCGTCCTTGTCAAATATTTTGCCATTATCTTGAAATCCACAAGTCAAATCATTTTGGGCCTAATCCAAGCCTAATTCAGGATTGCATAACATTTCAAGCCTCCTATTTGCTTTTCATTCTTTTACTCATTGATGAAAACTTGATTCACAGAAGGCCCAATAAAAAAAAGTTCAATTCATGAGATAATATGTTTTCAAGTTTTCACCTCTCATGTTTATATGGAGCATGATACAAAAATACTCATAGGCTCATGATTTAATTAGTGCCTCAAATGGTGAAAGTGTGAAACATTACAATAATATTTTGCTACATGAGTGTTTAAAATCCAAATCTCAGTAATGGGTAGAAACCGTCAAAGTGTTTAGTTTTTTCTAACTTAATCAGCATATATTTTTTTTTAACATGCTATATATGTAATCAGACATCAGGAGAGAAGTGCTGGTCTACTAATATTGGTTATATATAGGAATTCTTTGTTTAGAAAAGATGAATAGTATTACCTCAGTGCCAACCAAAGAAGCATGTTACATTCCATTTTCTTTTCTTTTTTCAATCAAACCCTTAAACTATTTTTTTTATTTTTCAACTTTTGGAGCAATCTCGATTCTCTCCATCTCTCCTATTATGCGGGTGGTTGAATAATTGTCGTTGAAGAATTAGGGAACAGAGCTATGGTGCATTCCTTCTCCCAACTAGCTGCTCTTATCAATGTTCATTTCCTGTTTATTTTAACAAGAAAGATATACCATGCTAAACTGTTAAAATTAATTCTTAGCTAATGATATGGTTGGAAATCGATCATGGTTTGGAGGGCTTTTGAACCGCTCAACGTTTAGAAAACAAATTATTGGTGTTGGTAACAGAAACTTTGATTTGACCCCTCTTCAGGTAATTTTTGTATTCACAGTCATCATTTTAGTGTTTTCTAAAGCATAAATCATAGATCTCATGGTTTTTCTTTGATTCTTCCTATTGGAACTGTTATCACTTGATGATATTTGTGAATAGCATTGCAACATTTATTAACAATTAATTTCTGCAGCAAACAAAATATGCACTAATGATTTGCTCATTTGATGATTTTAATGGCAGTTATTTGAGAAATAAATTATGTGATGCAGTTGTTAATTTATTTTGATAACTCCAGATGCAATCAACATGACTTTTTATGTTTATATTTTCTGTTTTTTGTAATTAATTTTCAGAAACTAAATTACTATGCTATCAACTGCCTTAAATTTTTCTAATGCAGGAACACCGTCTACAGAAATTAAAGGACAGATTAGGTATACCATTTGATGAAACCCGACCTGATCATCAAGTAAGTATACCTTACTTCTATGACCATTTGTTGATAAACTATTGCAATTGACAAATATGTTCAAATGTTAAATGCAAAAAAAAATTAAAATCTCAAAAAATCGACCACTAAATCATTAATTTAAAAGTAATTTTTCAAAATGAAGAGAAGAACCGTAAATTGCTGGCTTTTTCATCACCACCACATTTCCTGTAATGGTCTTATTGAATATTGTTGCATGATTTAATAAACTTAGTACACCTTTTACATCTTCTGAAATCATTATGGATACATAAGCTTCAATGTTTTGATTACTGTTATATTTTTCATCGATGTGGTGTTCATGCAGGACGCACTAAAAGCACTTTGGAAGGCATCTTTTCCAGAAAGGGAACTACCGGGACTGGTTTCCGAGCAATGGAAGGATATGGGTTGGCAAGGCGTCAATCCTTCCACCGATTTCAGGTTCATTTCCATCTTTCACTATTTTTGTGTGTATATATGTCTATCTTTTGCAAGGGAGGAACTATAGGTCTTTTGCTTAGTTTTATTGTAGATGATATGTAAGAAAATTATATTTTTTTTCATGGCTGTTTATGTATTATCTTTCAGGGGAAGTGGATTTGTCTCCTTGGAAAATCTTTTGTTCTTTGCCAGGACTTATCCAGTAAGTATTTCTGTTTGTATCTGTGTAGAAAGGAGAGCTTCCTCCTAAAATTCATGATTTTTTTTTTCAATAATCTAATGATTCCCCTGTCACACTCACATTATAAAGGGCTCATTCAAAAGACTATTGCACAAAAGAGACGGAGAACGGGCCACCTGGGAGTATCCCTTTGCTGTTGCGGGACTCAACATTTCATACATGTTGGTTCAGATGCTGGAACTCAATTCAGGTACTGTCAGACATGACTATAGATGACTAAAGATGTACTTTAACCATTTGAGAAATGTTTTGCTTATAGTTTAGCTCAAATATACCCCAGAACAGAAATGAGTATTGGAACATAACAGAACTACAGAAAAATGTATAATTCTAAATCTTCAAACGATTTTTCTTTCTTTATGAGAGTAAGTAAACACATTAAGTGATGTGAATTTGTTTGATCTGTACAGAAAGACCCAAATCTGTTCCTGCAATGAACTTCTTGAAAGTGTTATCAGGTGAATTACACTTGCTCCTTGTCAGCTCATAAATTTTTATTTTTTTTCTTAAACCATTTGTTTCTGTTGATATTATAGTAATTAAGTTTGGTTGTAAATTGTTATTTTAGAAGACGAAGAAGCGTTTGATGTTTTGTTCTGTATAGCATTTGAGATGATGGATGCGCAATGGTTAGCAAGGCATGCTTCATATATGCAATTTAATGTACATCATCTCTGATATTTCCCTTCTTCAGACTTGTTATGTATCAGGGATTACCAAATAAGATGAGAACCTCAGTTATTTAGTTACAAATCTATGTTCTAATGCCTTGTTTTTGTTTAATGGTGTCTGCCAGGAGATACTGGAAGCAACAAAGAGTCAGCTTGAGAGAGAGCTTTCACTTGATGATGTGCATAGAATTCGAGATATTCCTGCTTATAATCTTTTGTTTAAATAACGTTGATATATTTAATGCGTAGCAGAATAGGTTAATTTGAACTAAGAAAATTAGTAACAGATTAATGTCATGCAAGTATCTTGTCTACTCAAGCATGGCATATCCTGTCAAACTATAATTCATGTGCTCTTAGAGAGTGCTTGATTTACAAAATTCATGAAGGACATTCATGTATTGAGGAAACAGAAGCATCAGACACAGGAAACGTTTACAAACTGTTTGTTGTAACCAACTTTAACTGAACTAGTGGAATGAATAAGAAAACATACTATTGTTCTGTTTCTTTGAGTTCAATAGGGTCACTTCGAGAGAAAAAGAAAGGTTCTATATAATATCATGTTAATTATACATCTCTAGTTTTCAAATTTTAATCAGCTACAAAATGAAACATAAACAACATGAACAATTAATCCTCGACTCATTTTCCATCAAACAAAAGAAGAAAAAACATTGATTTGAGAACTCCAATGTATTTGTGTTTTCCATAATATATGACAATGCTTGAGCAGTAACTACAAAAACACACAATTTCCAATTTTCACATATACTGACATGATCTCCGCAGCAGGACAAATAAGAAACTAATATGAGATCAAGGAATTACGCAGAATGTTTCTGAAAAGCAAGATAAGATATAAATTGACTACATGCAATATGAGATCATTCCTCAAACCTTTGACAATATACACTTTCAATTTTCCTCTAACATATAAAATAGTTCAAAATGGTCCAAAATATACAAGCTATTCTATGTACTGCCCACTATTTGCCTTGGTGCCAGCGAAAAGGATGGCAAGTATCCTTCTGACAAATGCACCACAAAACGGTGCAAAGCTTTTGCCAAGGCAACAACAAATATTTTTAATAACGCACAAGCTGATCGTAGCACTAGAAAGGGCTGTCTGCTCGCATCTCTGACCAATTTGAATAGTACCACTCTCACCCTGCGATCTGCTATAATTGCTTGCAATTGTGAAGTTGTTTCTCTATTTAGCTGCCGGGTCCCTTCTTTGCCAATTGTAGTCTTCATCAGCCATTGGCAAATGGAATCAGCAAAAGCAGTTACAAGAAACTGGCGAAAAAAGATGGTTTCTTTGGAAAGCATGGCTTCTACCAAGGAAGCCCCATCCTGCTCCAGTTCAAAACAACAGATCATTTGATGGATGTAATTACTTGGGAGTTTCTTTGTTTTTGGTCATTGGTTGGCTGGCTACAAGCGCAAATTTAAGAATCAACAGTTCCAAAGAATTATAGTTCAAATTTCAAATCTTCATAGTTGCAAATAATGCCAATGTTAGATTTAAAGTTGCAAGGAAATGTTTAACTCGCCAATATACAACTGAGTTGGTTGTTTTAATAAACATAATATGATGATTTAGATTTGTCTATGATGATTGAAAAGCAAAAATGAGCAAATAAAGTATCACACATTTAATCTTAGAATTTTCTTTCAAATGCCTTTGATATTGCCATTTATGTTCCAATCTCATTTGCTAAATGCAACAAGCACTTGGTTAAACTTTTCTGATGGGTAGATGAAAAATGCATACCGCAGTCATGAGAAGTCGTCGTAAGACAACGCCATCTCTAGAAGGCAAAAGCTTCAGAATTAATTTTTCTGTCTGAAATTCATTTGCCCCAACCTCTCGGTTATTTGTTGCCTCTGACAAGTCTGTTACACCAATGCTCGCTCTGTTCGTTACATATCAGTAATAAATTATTCACCCTATGCTCTGGACTAATAATTAAACAATAACACAATATGCTTACCTGGCCGAACCTAGTCTGAGAAATAGAAGGACCTTCTTGAGTTGTAGCTCTCTCCTTCTGTTCAAGACTACCTGTATGGATTTCCATTTTTCATCTCATTACTTAATTCTACTTCACCAATCAAGTAGCTTCTACCAATAAAAAATGAGCTCGCTCCTTGACACTGCCAAAATTCCTATACTTGGTTGATTCTGATTAGCTAACAAGCATTGCATATTAATTCATTCCATGAGAAAAAAAAAAAACTTCTATTCAATTAATTTATCAGTTTACTTTCCAAAAGCTTTACCACTCCCTCTTCCCTTCCCCTCTTCTACAGAAAAAAAAAACAAACAATGAATAAAAAGAGAGCCAAAGAAGGAGATACCGAGTACAAAATTTTCCTTGAAGCAAGAGAATTATCATAAAGGAGCTTTCTGACAACAAATGGGTATGCAGCCTGAAATGTTTTGAAGTTCTCATCTACTGCCACTGCCAGGCCTGTTAACAACCAACAAAATAAGACACATTTAGGTAAAATATATTTTCTTATGTTGAATTTCAACATAGATGCTCAACAACAAAAGTTAACCTTCCAGTGAAGCCAAGGACCGCAAGACAAGTGTATAGTAAGGAGGCATGCGAAAATGGTGCTTCAGTGCTACCGACCATACCTTGGCAAGCACCTGCAATTAATTATACATTTTTAAGAAGAAATACAAATAGTACAATCTTGACAGAACTCACCTGGCTTTGCCCCTTTACAAGGACACGATTTGTGAAAAGAAAAAGAAAAGGAAACAAAAACAACCAACTGAAGCAGTTAGAATGTTTTTAGCCTCAATTGTTTTGGTATTGTATTTCTCAGAAAAATCAATACAAATAGAAAGAATGACAGATAGAGTACAAAGTGACAATTACAAGATCATACCTTACTAAATTTAATGTCTGGAATTCCTTCATTAAATGCAACCTCACCCAAAGCGTCTTCTAACTCCTAAAACATTTTAAAAGAAACCAGATATACCTTTGAGTATAAAAAGAAAAAAAAACATTTGTGGATAAGCATAGCAGTTTATATCATTTCTATGCACCAAGACCAACTTTGAGGCTGAAATCACTCATCATATAGTATAAACCAGCATAAACCATTGGCCTACTATAGACATAAGCAGCAAAGAGCAAAATTTACAATAATAATTTTCTTTACTCCCATGCCAGTCATCTAACTGGTGAGGGTAGGACCTGTTCATTGAAACCAGATGGGTCGGCCTGAGAAAAACATTAAAGGGTAGGTTTTAGGGTTAGAATTATGGACCTGTTGGGGTTTAGGGTGAATAGTTAGGGTTTAGAGCACAATTTTTAGACAAAAATCTACCAATTCATATCAAACATGTATGTGGCTTACCAGAGTAACACGTCGAAGATTGGTCCCAGGTGGGACCATATCCATTTGAGTCAAATCAGAGACAAGACCAGCCCAATCTCCGTTTGCAATGTGCACTATGCTGGCCAGCATCGCCAGTTGATGCTTCTTCTCCATCTTGCATAGCAACCCAAAATCTAGAAACCTAAAACACGCAAGTAGGATATAACATGCATAATTGCATATATATAGATAGATAATAATGTGATTGAATTAAAAGTTTTACAAGAACGTAAATCTAACCCAATGCGGCCATCAGGAGTATAACGCAAGTTCCCGGGATGAGGGTCTGCATGCAAAAGACCAGTCTCCAGAAGCTGCACTAATGATGCTCTCACACCTTTGTTGACCTTATACCAAACATTAAAACAAAATAGGGGGGTTTCAGTAGTACATTTACAGCATGCAATTTGTCAAAGTAAAGGCACATCCTCCTCAGTAGCACATCTAAAAAAAATGTGACCATAGTTTTGCAAAGTGAAAATAAGGTTATGGAAGGACAAGGCATCATAACATGCATATTGAATCGGAATGCATTTTCAAATACTTTTAGTAACTTACAGAAAAAGGACAAAACTTACAATCAGAAAAAGCAAAGTCAACATAGCTAAAAATGACAGGAAGCAAAGTCATAAGAGTGACTGACAAAATTATGAACTATATCCCTGCAATACAAGAAAATATCATGCATACCAAAATTTGGACATGTTGCTGACAGATGGCATTCCACACCTCACAGGGCTATGTTTTTAGTTTTGCAGGGTTATACATCAAAATTTCCAAACTGAATACATCATAGGAGTTTCTATTGGTTTACCAAGTTTATACAAGTTTAGCCAAACAAATACCAGGTCAAGAAGACGAGCTTGTGCTTCAAGCTGTTTCCTTTCATCTAAGTAATGGTTGGTACTATTAGCGGGGAGCTCTTTGGTGATGGAAATCAGTTTAGTTGGGTTTTCACCGACCATCCACTCCATAGTCAACACTCTTTTTGTTGTGAGTTCGTAAAAAACCTTTGGGACCGCCATAAATGAGTATTTCGAATGAGCTTCCTGCATTGCATTCACACCAAAAAAATAATAATAATAATAAATAAGTATGATCAGGGATATCAATTTTAGTTTCTTTTTTTCCTCTTATTACTTCGGTTTCGTGGCTTGTTTTGTTTTATTTGCAGAAACATAGCTGTTAATTCAGGTCAATTGAGCACTTCAAACTTGAACACAGTAAATGGGGGTAATTTAGCAAAATTACAGGAAAGCAGTGCCTTAAACATACCAGCACTTTTATGGTGATGGTACAGCAACCTCACCAAAGATAATCTATTTACTGATGATTAAAGATGGAAAAAGAAACGGATAGTTATTCGAGGATCAATGACTTGAACTCCAACTTTTGAGTACCGTACTGATCCAGGTACAAATATGGATTAATATATGAAAATTGTGACTCCTACTTGACCAATTTCAGGATCATCAGGTGCTTGATTGGAGCTTATTGAATAACTAATAAGGAAAATTAGTACAACACTGAAGGACAAAAGTTTATGTTATAGTTCTAGGTCATTGAATTAAAGAGATAAAAGACAACTATAAAAGTAATATTTTACTTACAAGAAATGTGGAGGCATTGGAAGCTTCAAGAGTATAGTCCAACTCCCCAACAAAACCTTTGCCAAGCTCATCAGCATAAAGGGCTATATTACTCCTCCTTTTGGCTACTTTTCTCAAAAAAGCCAGCTGCAGTAGAAGCTTATTAGACCAATCATAAAATATCAATCAAGAAAGGTAACATTAGCTACTTATATGAGTGGTTTCATCAAGGACTAGCATTGCAAAGGCTATATTTTTTTTCTTTTTGGGGGTTTTCTTATTGATGCTGTCTCATAATGACTATTAGATGTCACCCTAGCATGTAAGAAATTAAATGTAGCAAAAATATAAATAAAATAATAGGAAACCAAAACAAAACTATATTGTTAGTACAAGGTCGGTTTATTTAACTTTACTGCTTTGGTACACCCAATCTAGTATTTTTCAGCTAAATGGTAGTATCATAGTCCTTTGTCTAATGCTCCTATCTTTTCTTATATTACCAACATGTAAGGTGGGAAATGTAATTGGTAACTTAATACCAGTTGATCCATTTTTTTCTCATTTTGGCCTTTTTGTTTATACATTTGCTTAATTGAGGCTATTTGAGAGCCAAATTGCTGTTTATTCCATGCTATGCTTGCAGACAATAATTCCGGATTGATGTTTCTGGTAAAAAAGATTAGAAAAGTTGAAAACAGGCACTGACCCCGAGACGAAGTATGTACATATCTCGCACAACAGACTGAAGCACATCAGGACGCTGCACCTTTAATGCAACAATTTTTCCATCTGTTGTACACCCTTTATATACCTGATTTATTTATGTTGAACAAGTAAAAGATTTAGGAAGAGAGCAAATTTCTTCTATATGCTGTACAAGATTTGTTCTACGATAACCTAAGCAGTAGTAGATTTCTTTTTTAAATTTAAAACATTTGAGCACAGAATCAAACATAATTGACCAAATATTATAATTTTTTATGTTTATCACAACTTCCCTTTGTAAGAAAAATTAAAGGAAGTAGCAGAAATTTCATAATTACTCCAATGTAAACAACAAACCCTCGAAATAATTTCCTACTATGTTCCATGAATCATTCAGCTGCCTACTTTACATCACCCAATAAAAAAGGAAAATGGCATCAATACATCTTCAAGAGCTACTTGTTAAGAGAATAAGAACCTGGCCGAAGGAAGCAGCAGCAACCGGCTGATCAGAGATGTAGCTAAATTTTTTATCCAAAGGGCATCCCAGTTCTCCCTCTATAATCTCCATGGCTTTTTCTCTTGGAAATGGTGGAACTTTGTCGTGTAAATCTGATAAAGCCTACTTAAGTAAAATAGTTGATAAAAAAAATCAGGCAAGAAAAAAACAAAGAAAAATGAGTAGGCATTCTGAAGAGGCAGTACACAAAAGTGTCAGGTGGTGTTTTACCTAACCTCGCAAATCTCAGAACCAATAATGTCTGGCCTCGTGGAAAGTGACTGCCCAACTGTGATCAATAAATAAGAGCACATCCTTAGAGATTCAATCATAAGACAAGTACTTAAAAAGGGATCGCAATTTCAGCCAATAATTTATGCACCAATACTAATAAATGGCACCAGTACAGGCATCCATGGAGAACTCAAAATTGCTGTGAAACTAAAATGCAGGAGTGCAAAAACATAACCAATTATGTTGAATTGGGACCAAACAATACCTTTGATGAAAGTCGGGCCAAGATATAACAGTGTTTCCTTTAGAAGCTGACCCATATAATACTTTGAACCATCAAAGCTTGTGCTAATCTTGGCATTACGCGCATCTGACTCCAACATGATCCTCTTAGATGCACGCAGTTTCACAGAAGCAGTAAGGAATGCGAAAAGTATCTAAAACAGATAGGGTCCTCAAATTAGTTGTGATAAAAGTATACTTCAGTAGAACATTTGAAAAGCCATTTCAGTAGTGGTTGGTAGCGCATCTATATCAGGATGAAAAAAGTACCGAATAAGTACCCCAAAGAGCCCACCAATATGGCTATCTATCTTGCATTGTCAAAATTCTTTTAGATTTCCAATTTGTAAGTAGTTGACAAAACAGCCTCCGCTGAAGCAACCAACCAAGAAAAAGGAAAAAGGAAACAGAATAAAATTCTGTTGTTTGGATACCTCAATAATACGAAATCCCAAGACATGAGGCCGGCATATGAAATAATCAGCAACCGCTTGTGGATCATAGATTTCCGGCATAGGAGTCGACAAGACCTTAGAAGAATGCCAGAAATAATTGATATACAACTTGAGAGCTTCATAATCAGCCATCATCAATTCAACAGATGACAACCCTGACAAGTATGCAACAAATGTCAGCTAGGATAATTTGAGTTTCCCCAGTGAGAAACAGTTTTCCCAAACATATTTCATCATTACTGGATGAGTACTTCTATGCTTCAAATTGCAACATACCAGCATTTCTTACTAAGCTACTAAACCTTTTCATATAACACAATACTCTCAATTATTTATGGTGAAGTTTATGCGAAAACTCAATTCATGATTGACATTGGTATAAACCAAAATATCCAAAATGATTCACCCAAACCATAATTGCACAGTATGCATCGGCCAAATAGCAGACCTGTGAAATACTATTGATAGTCACTAAATATCGATTTTCATAACAAGGAGAAACCGTACCTGGTGGATATGGGGAAAGAACAGGAAACTCTTGCTGTGGCGGAGCAGTCACTACATCATCTCCTTTCTCCGGCTGTGGCGGAGCAGACACTACATCATCTCTTTTCTTCGGCGCTGATGCTGGTTTTTTCTCAAGGAATCGTAGCCAAAAAATGTCGGCCATGGCCTTTCGTATCGGAGCGGTGGCGGTGCCGATGAACTCCGCATCCGAGCGAATCACTCTCATGAACTCACTTCTACCTCCTCTCACAGTACTACTGCTTCCTTTATTGACAATAGTAGCCTCCTTGGTTTGTGCCCTCTTACTCGCATTTCCCTTTCTCTTGCTGCCATCAAAACTGGGCCACATCGATTGCAATTTCTCGGCATGCTTGACTGGCTTCTTGGGGCTGAGAACGGCGGAGACAGTCAACATCACCGCCGCAGCCACCATCTCCTTCCGTTCCCTTCTCCACCTCCTCTCAAGTGAATTCCGGTAGCGTGGGCAACCAAACGGACTAGCCCCGTATCCTGTGAGATATCTCAACTTTTGCGTTGACCGACGTGTCCGGTGCCTATTCGGGGATAGCGCAGGGGCAGTATTATTTGTGCTTTGAGATTCGTGTAGAACGTATTTGAACGGTTGAGATATTACAAAAAACACGTAAAAGTTGAGATATCTCAGAGGATGAGAATTCGAGAAACTAGCGAGGGGTTCAGGCGTTCAGCAGTTGAGATGAAATCTTCACCTAAGGTACCTCATCGTTTAAGTTTGAATCTTATCCACTCGTTGTACATTAGCACGAATTTTAATGAGGTCCCGTGAATTTTAATGATGTATATTTAAACACAAATGGTAAGGTAAGGCAGAGTCGGATCTAGTTTGATCCGCTCGAGCAGCTGAGGCAGGAAATCTGAACCGTTGATAAGCAGTAGTGAGCGATCTGAGCACTTCACGTGGACCGGAGAATGTATGGCTGTCAGAGTGTGAGAATCGACGGGGTTTCGACTTCAGCGCAAGCAATCGAATCGGAGTCTGTTTCTATGCCACGTGGCGATAATGTAAATGCAAATTCTGATTAAATTAGAGATTCAAGATAATTTAGTGAAATTTAAAATTAGTAATTTCCATAACACAGAATTAATTTAGAAAAGGCTTCTTCTTTTATACAAATTATAAATGGATTAAAAATTACAAGTTTGTAAATAATTTGAACGTAAAATTGAAGAATAATACAAATATCGTGAAATTTTATTTTCTTTATGAAGTATCAATTATTTTGAGAGAAATTACTTAAACTACATTTTTTAGATAAATATGAAGTATCAATTATTATTGTTGTAGGTATTTTTTTTGTCAGAAAGGCTCACTTTTATAATTATTGTTTCTTCTGTATGGCTCACTTTTATATTTATTCACAATTAGCAATAATCAAATAAATGATTGTTAAAAATTAAGTTTGTAATTAAAGTATCACTAGAAAAAAAAATTGCATAGATTTCTCGTTGTCTTTTTGAAATAATGAGAAAACGAATAGTTATATTATTACAAGAAGAAAAATATACTCAGTTTTTGGGGCATCCGACTTAGAAACAGAATATTGAGTGTTTTCAACTGCCAAATTTGATTAAAAAAAAAAATTGCAGATGGAAATTTAGAAAATTACGCATTTTGACAGAGTAGTTTTTAATTCATACAGAACACAAAATATACACATTGTAGTTTTCTAGAGACATATTGGGAGTTACTTAAAAGTAATTAATAAAGTAATTATTCCTGATATAAATTCAAAAAATTATATTATATGTTTTCAAGTTTCAAATAAATCGAAAATTCATACGTCTTTCTAAAAAATAGCATAGAAAAATCTTTTTGAAAAAAAAGTATCAAAAATTTTTATTAAACTGTCTTGCTTTTCCTCTCGAAAATGATTGGATTTTGACCAATGGAAACCATCAATTTGATAGAATAATTAGGTATAGAATATACTTGTATGTTACTATCCTATTCATCAGTACTGGTTGTTGATACTGGAAAAATTCTCTTATCTGTTCGAATTCTTGCTGCCGTTACTCAACAGTTTTCTGTTGAGGTCTATTCCATAGAGGTACTCCAATTGGATCAGTGATCGATTTATAGGTTTTGTCGTAAACCTAATTGGTTACTTCCAATTACGTAAATCAATAGTTCAAACCGCACTCAAAGGTAGGGCATTTCCCATTGATATCAAAATCTCTGTACCAGAAGCAATGGTATCTCCAATTATAGCTCCTCTGGGATGTAAAATATATCTCTTCTCACCATCCCCGTAGTGTATAAGACAAATGTATGTATTTCGATTAGGGTCGTATTCTATGGTTACGATTCTACCAGATATGTTTTTTTGATTCCGTCGAAAATCGATTTTACGGTATAGACGCTTATGACCCCCCCCTCTATGCTTTACGGTAATGATTCCTCTCGCATTACGACCTTTACTACAACGATGTCCTCCATAGATCAATTTATTTCGTGGTTCTGCTTCCCTTCTTTTTTCCCAATACCGAGTCGGGTTCTTCTCCTACCAGTATCTAGAATTCAAGAGGCAAATTCTCAAGAAATTCACCAATTTTTTGTTAATAAAAACTTTTGGATTTTAGTCAAGAACTTTCTCAAATTCTTATTTCTTTTTTTATTGATACTGCGCTAATCAATCGCTTTATTTTTTTTTTATTTCTTTTTGGATTTTTTTTTAGAATTGCTATGCTAACTAGACATTGTATTATCTATTATTATTTGATATAATAATAATATTAATGTTAGTGTGTTTTTTTTTTTAATACATAAAAATAAAAGAAATCAAATGAAGAAATGGGATTTTATCCCGTCTGTTTTCTGAAAAAAATTCAGAATTCAGATATTATTTTTTGATAAAAAAGGAGGTCCGTATGGAACAATTTCAAGAATCCAAATTTGTACCCCTTTACATTGTGCCATTCTAGTATTTTGATAAATTAGAAAAATTACGCATTCTCAAGACCATGTGTAGTATTTTGATAAAAAAAAATGTAGATGCGAAATTTACACATCTTAAGAGCTTTTACGCTGTGCCATTCTAGACTATACAGTACTTTGCATATGAGAGGATCACTTGACATTATTTTAACAATTTAAAGATTTTTAAAAATAAAACTAAAAATTCAACAGTATAAACTTCATTTATATTATTTATATATTATGTCTATAAAATATGTTGAAAACTAAAAGTGAACTAATTGTAAGCGTTCTTAGTTAACAATTCTTGATGAGTGAGCCTATGGTGCTATGCATAGCACGGATGGCTAGTGTACTACGGCTCAATATGGTACTTTTTAAAATCCTAATGGTCGATTCAACCGTTCAATGTGATAACCATATGAATATGTACTTGCAAACTAAATTTTATATTTTTTTGAATTTTTTTACTATTTTTTTAGATAGGTAGAATTTTGATGGTCCAGAATTTTCAGAAAACACTGATTTTTCTACCTATCTAAAAAAATAGTAAAAAAATTCGAAAAAATATAAAATTTAGTTTGCAAGTACATATTCATATGGTTATCACATTGAACGGTTGGATCGACCGTTAGGATTTTAAAAAGTACCATATTGACCCGTAGTACACTAGTCATCCGTGCTATGCATAGCACCATAGGCTCACTCATTCTTGATTCACCATCAAATAAAACTTAAATTGCATAATATTTAGGGTAAATTTCGCTGGAGGTCACTAAATTTTGTCCTTTGTCAGAATTGGTCACTCAAGTTTAATTTGTCATTTTCTAGTTACTCAACTTTGTTATTTGTCTCAATCAAGTCATTCTATATTTTTCCGTCCAAAATCTTAACGGAATATACCCATTACGTCCAAAATATTAACGGAATATACTCATTCCGTCCAAAATACTAACGGAACGAGCATATTCCGTCCAAAATACTAACGGAATGAGCATATTCCATTAGCATTTTGGACGGAAAAGTATATAGTGACTTAATTGGGACAAATGACAAAGTTGAGCGATTAAAAAGGGACAAATCAAAATTGAAAGACCAATTTGTGACAAATAACAAAGTTTAGTGACCTCCAGCGAAATTTATCATAAAATTTAATTGTTAGCCTATTTATATTCCCAATAAAAATAATTTTCAAAACTTTTCAGTTTTCTATTTTTATTTATAAAATTTTGATAATTCATTTGTTGTTAAATTACGGTTTTAATTTTTTTTACTATTTGGATCCATATTTGTTGTTAATAATCTCCACTTCAACGCATACTTATTTAATTATTTAAAAAAAAAAATGATAGCAGCCCATTTGTTCAACGAATTAGATCCCATGCCCATCGGACCTACTTTGGTTCGATAGGCTTAGTCATTGTCTGATCTGCATTAAGATGCGTGCGCTCAGCTTTAAAATATGTGTGTGTCTGCTTCAATTTCCCTGCGCATAGATTTTAATGTGCATCGAACAGTGTTAGAGTCCATTGGATTCAAAAGTAGATCCAATACCCATCGGACCTACTCGGCTACTCCGTTCTCCTGTTCAATGCATACTTATTAAATGATAAATATCATTTATCAGCAATTATATAACTTCTAATTAGCAGATAGTTCACCCACATTCGTCAAATTTTTGCATCCTCCTTACATTGCTTAAATTACCAAAATTCTTAACCTTTGACAATTTTTATTTCTAATATTTTACTTACAGTATAGTTTATGAAAATAATTTGATCTTTTTATTCAATATTAATCCATCACTTTACAGCCCAGATATTCTGGAAAGCCCATAATTTCCTGGTTCCGGATCCTCTAATCCAAACTCAAATTGTGAGTTTGGATTCGGACCGACCGATCAGAATCCGGTCCAAATTAAAATGCACAGTGTCTCTTTAACATTCGTGCAGATTCTGATCGGACGGTCTGGATTTCAAATCGAAGTTTGAGTATACCCATCGGACCAATCCGAATTATAATTTCCTCCGAGGAGAAACAGACTGATGGTCTGATACTCTCACCTGTCTCTGGTCGGGCTCTGATCTTTTGTGGCGACACTAGTAGGGGCGACGATGGGAGGAAGGAGACAGACGCTAATGGTAGGCTTCGCGGTGGCGATGTTGATGGGTGTGGCTGTCTACCTTCGCATCTGGTCCATTGATTCCTCTTTCACTGCTGATGATCGCGAGATCCTTCGGTTTGTTCTCCTCCCCCACCCCTTCAATTTTTCAAATTACACCCTATAAGTTACTTAATTTGCAATAAACATGAGATTTTCGAGTGTGCTCCAAACGCTTGCTTGTTATGTTAACGAGTGGGTAGATATAGTAAGGTATATTCTGTTAAATAGTGGCAATCTTCCAATCAATTTTGTTAATGCTCTTGCCCAGAGATGTGATCAAGCACTGCAAAATTGTTTAAGTTAGCTTTTGACTAGCATGAGCTAGTTATGAGCATAGGTGGTTGGGGAATTTAGAAGATTCAGCACTAATTTAGATTGATTTTGTTTCTGTACTGATATTGGTTTAAATGGTACGGTGATGTTTGCAAAATCAAAAACTTGATTTTGGTTGCTAACATTAAAGGGTTTTTGTGTTATTCGCATACAACTTGGAATTTATGAATAGTTTGCAAACTATCTTTGTTCTAATCTCCTATTGTATCTTAACACTTTCTTTCCTTATTTATTCTTTAATTGATACTAAAAGTTAACGATTTCATTTAGCATTGAATTTATTGTCCTACTGACTTGATCCTTGTTGCTCATGCTTCTCGGGGTCCCTCAGTTTAGCAATAATGTGTTCTTTGGTTATGATGATGTCATTTCTATAAAGAAATGTCATACAACACATCTATATCATAATCATCGTTTTGAAGGTGTAGCCAATATTTATCATGGTATGTGCATGTTGTTCATGCCAACATTTTGGAGTAGAGATGAGACATTTGGCTATTTCATTCTTAGTATGAGTTGATAGGAAACATGTACCGAATAGTTTGTTTTTTTATAAGTCATTGTTTACTATAATAATTCCATGCACAATGTTTTCTTCATTGTTCTTTTCCAAGTTACCAATCAAAGAGTTGAACCAAAACTATTGTGCTATGTCAGATAAAATCTTGGTTTCCTTCCCTAATTGGAGTACTTGTGGAAGGAAAGGCCATCGAGGATAGTCCTAAAGATTTAAGGGGATACATGATATTTCTTAAATTTTGAGGGGTGTGTATGATTTCGCACGTGATAGGAAGACAAAACAAAACATGATTGCCTTTTCATTTTTTCTTCCTTCTTTTGAAGTACGATTGAATTCAAGGTTATCATTTGTGCAGGCAGCAATTTGAACGCGCAAGTCTAGAAGCCATGGATGAATCGGCAGAATGGCGAATGAAATATGACGGTGAAGTTGAGAGAAGCCGGCAGTTGCAAGATGAACTTCTCAAGGTGTAATTCCCATTAGTTGGTGCGCATGTGTTAGGCACAAAACATTTCTTAGACAATTGCAGATTACATAAAAGGCACTTGATTCATACAATTGAAAGGTAGCACTATGTGATGACAATTTTGCCCCTATTGCAAATAATTTTCTTCCCAAAGGTGAAATTTTTGTTGACAAAATATGCTACCAATCATCATTTAATAAATGTAGTGTAAAAAGCTTATATAAAATTGTGTGAAAAGCAATGCTTCTGTTGACCAAACAAAAAATGCTGGGGGTGATTTTGTCATTTCTTTGCTCCAGTTAACATTAGCGACTTAGCGTAGCTCAGTCCTTTTAATCCTATTAACATTGATTGGCAAATAAACTAAAAGGAAATGATACTCTCAGATGCAATTATGGGAAGGGGGTCTTCTTTCCAATTTTCTGTAGTATTGCATATAATTTAGTAAATTGCAAGTATCTAATATGTTTGTTTAAATTCACCTGTTGGCAGGTTAAGGCCTCTTTAGCAAGCTCCACTAGGAGAGTTGCCTTGATGCAAAAGGTACAGTACAAATAAGGATGGTATTTCTTTCCAGGGATTTCAAGGAGATGTTTATACAATTCCTCCAATCCCCCTTTCCCACCAATCTGTACCAGTACAGCCTTTTTTTTTTTCATTTCACATATCACACCCCCCCCCCCCCCCCCCCCCCCCCCCCCCCCTCCACCTTGGTTTTGTGACTCCGTCTGGGTTTCATTTGTAGCCTTACCCAACTTGTTTGGGACTAAAGGCTTTGTTGTTGTCGAAGTAAACAAAGGAAAGATATCCACGAGAAAAAACTGAATTGTCCATAATGGTGCCAAAAAGAGACCCTTTCTCTTTTAAGACAATTCTCCATACAACCGAGGTCCCTAGTATGATACAGTGACAACACATGATTCTCGCAAAAGTAATAGAATTCCTAAAGCATTCATAAAGGCAATATTTTCAAGTATTAATCTGTATAACTTAAATTTATTTTCTCAAAAGCGGTAGTTGAATTTTTGTATAACTTCAGTTGTTGCCATTATTTTTCATTGCACTTCCCCCAAATATGTGCGATTATTTTTTAAATTTTTAAACATAGGGGGTCTTTTTGTTTTATTATTCTATTTTCTTCAGTTGGTTATGGTACTGTGTCACTGGTAATGTTTTCTTGATGTGCCAGGAATATGTTACCCTTCAAAAGGAGATGGAATCCTTGAGAGAAACTTGCAAGTGCAGATAGACGCAACCTTGTTGACTTGCAAAATTCGAATTGCATCCTTAATCAAAGATGCTCTCGCTCCTTTTTGTTTTTTTTTTCTTCTTTATTTTATGTTTAGTTAGACTATGCATTCTTCTTATTACTTTCCTTCTCATGAGCTTATTGGAGAAATTTTCTTTTATTTTCTTGCTAACTTAGATTGATAGAAAGACATGTTGGTTGTAGAGAGGAGTTGAAGCTTATTGTTATGATAAGTGAGCGTAAAATTTAACACCGTGTACATTTTTCATTTAGTATAGAATTTTCACCTGTACCTCTATCTTGGCTTAAATCACTTCCTATTTTAGAGTAGTTTTGACTCAATATATCTACTGTCACAGAAATGGTAGTAGCGAATTATCACAGTTACAAGTAAGCTGTACTGTGAAATTTTAATTATCACAGTTACAAGTCGGCTTATCTAGTATTATATTATTATGGACTGTTTTTGGGCTTATGTATCTTATCTAATGGGCCGTGATTGATGTGAACATTATTGAAATGGATGGGTGATAACTTAATAAGTTGTGACAACTGACAACCAGTGTTGTAAATAACAGTATGCGCTCGTTGGACGGACATGGTACCGTCAAGCGATTAATTAGAAATAATCAGACATAATTGGAAATAATCAATCGATTAGTCGGGAAAATCCGTAACGATTTGGTCACTGCTAACGACTAATCGGCCGATTAATCAGTCTAAACAACCGTTTTTTACAACACTGGTGACAAAAATTGAAATGGGTTATTTCATCAAATTTTGAAAAAACATTATCGTGCCACCAACTCTAATTTATGTTATGTATTTCAAATTTCACTAGTGATGAATGCAGAGAATCAAACAAGCATAGGCACAGATTTATGGATAATCACCTTTCTTTTATTAATAGATATTCAAGTTTAGACAAATTTATTATCTATGTATTAAAATTAATGATTCTTAATAGAAAAAAAATAACGATGTTGAGGATTAAGAGTGGATAAATAAAAGCCTAGTCTTGCATTAATTTTTTTTTCTTTATTAATTTTTGTATTAATTGAGACAGATAGGGGAGACAGAGTAGAAGGATAAAATAAATATTTAGAGAGAAAAGGTTTTCTCAGCATTTAATATTGCAATTGTTGAGTTCAAAATACATCTCAAAATAAGAATCAGTCTTTAATCTAGTGGCAAAGTTGATATTCTCTGTGTGAGGTTGTAGATTCAAAATTTAAAAAAGACAATTCTTTGTAAATATTAAATAGTTAAATGGTTTAACCTCCAATCTTTATCAAAAATAAAATAAAATAAAATAAATAACACCCAAAAACAAAAGCTAGAAAACATGTTTCACACTCTCTAAATTCCCTATGACGTACAAGCATTACTAAATTTGGCAACACGCTTCCCAAAAAAACGGAATGGACTCCGCTGCTTTTCTTAGAGAAAAGCAGGGTTCTGCTTTTTCGATCCCAACCATTCAAAATTTTTCATTCACGTATTTTGATAAAAGAACTTTTTCATACACAAATCTCAACTAAACCCTAAGAAAAACAGCAGAGTCAGATCCCAAAAAAACAAGAAACTGAGTTGGTTGCCACAAAAATTTCCTCATAATTTCATAGAATATATAAATTCTGAAAATTTACAACATTTCTAAAAGAGCTATTTCAAAAACTATAAATGTAACCTGATCCAATTGATCGTTCAATTTTTTATTTGTTCTCGTAGCTCCTGAACAGCTTTTGTTATCCCAACTAAACTGATTCTTTACCAATCTCCAGTAGTTTATGTTATTTTAAGTTAAATTATCATGTGAAGATGTAAATAAGTTAAAAATATACAAAAAAAAAAAAAGACGGCTTTGGCATGATATAATTAGCCACAAGGAGTATGAACATTTATCCTAATTTCTCTTTTTCAGATGCACCTACGTAAAATTTCATAGTTTAAAGACATATTCGGTTGTCACGAAATTATGCGAGATGAGATTTTACAGATACAGGAACTCATACATTAATTTACGGGAACCCATACATATAAGCATGCATGAAAATAGTTATGAAAATTTGTTACAATACATGTTCGGTTGTACCAAAAAAATAATCTTAAAAAATCCTAAGAACCAGCATTTGGTCTAGTGGTAAAGGCACATGTTTTCCATGTGGAAAGTCATGGATTTGAAATCTACAAACTAGGCGAAATGTGTTGGGTGATTTGACCCCAAACCATATTTCAAAATCTTAGAAAATCCTAATTTGACAAAAATATTCATAAGAAAGAGAGGCAGAGGATTAAGTTGTGCATGTAAGTCTACATGACATGAATAACGATATTAGTATCTATGTCATCCATAAGTATCTATCTATTTCATTATTTTCATAAATTATAAACTAAAATTGTTTGTCTTTAATTTTTAAAATTAAAAAAAAACATTTATAATTTTTGTCAAATTTTGAAATTGATAATAACGTTTCTATAATTCAATAAACTTTAAGGTTTTTTAGAAATTTAGAAATTTTTAATACTTTTACATTTTTATTTCTAAGTGTTAAAAATAATAATACATAATTGCATGACAAAATATAACAAAAATTATATAAATTTATGAGCATGATTAGTAATTGCTTAAACTAATAATTGCTCAAACTCATTATCAATATCAAACTAATAAGAAAAAGAGAACAAAAGAGAGGAGGAGCGAAAGACAAATATATGGGAAAAAAGTATGAAGTCAAATCGAATTAATTTTTTCTCATGATTTATGGAAGGAATAAGAAAATAGAATGGAAATAATATCCATACCCACACTAAATAGAACAAGTATACTCTTCAATATCTTTCACTTTACGGTTTGAGATTTACTCTCAGTCGCTTTGAGATTCGGACTAGCACAGGGGCAGTATTATTGGGCTTTGAAATTTGTGCAAAGTTAAAAAGAACAGTCCGGATCCACTAATTCTAAAAGATTCCCTTTTACGGTACCGGGAAGGATGTGACCGAATGGACTTTGAAAAATCTTTCCCAACAAATAAAAATTATCTCGGTAGCACAGTTAGCTAGGAAAAAAAAGTCTTACGACTGTGACTACTCAAAGATCGAGAGTTCGAACCCCACTCACAACTTCGCAGCCTCTGCGAAGATTTAAAAAAAAAACAAATAAAAAACCCCATGAATTTATGGATGGGCAGACAGTAACTAAGAACACTCTCAAATTTATCTATATTCTAGATTACTTGATTTATTCATTCTATCGGCTTGATCTTATGTAAAATGAACTAAAATGATAAAATTTTACATATCGACATAAGAAAAAAAGAAGAAGCGATATTAGAGGTTGTATTAATTAGTGTCAAAAGGCTGTTATAGGTATTTGTTGTAATAAAAAATGCGATGACGTTAAAATTCTTGTAATTGTTATGAATAAAATTAGTAATGTGGATGTACATTCATTTTGTAACTCTTTCATTTTGTAACTCACAACATTGATCACCTCTATTTATTTTCCCATTTATTATTAGAATTCATTTTTTTTATATATTTTTCCATTTATTATTAGAATTCATTTTTCATTTATATGCAATGAAATATTTATACCTATGAGGTGAACAATTTTTACGTAAATAATTGTCTCCCCAATTAAATCTCCCAAACATACTTGCACCAAAAATATCTGTGGGGGACCACTCAAACTACATGGGGGGACCATACACGTTTTTAGAGGTGGATTTTTTTTCTCCGTTCAATCTCGTCCATATTTCTGACAATTTGTGAGCAATTTTGCGAATCTAAACCACGAACGTCTTCTACGCAATTTTCTCTTTCAAATGAGATCCATGATAACATACTTTCGGGCTCATCGCCACACACGTATTTATACCTCGACGTGCAAGTATTTATTCCTATACTTGCAAGTATTTTTTACACATGACACTAGATGACGTCTGAAAAGATTAATATCAAGTAATGCAAGATTCAACTATTTTTGTTAGAGGAAGGTTGACGCGGGGACGATTGGGTAAAGTTGATGCGGTGATACGGGGTCCCCACTACTTCATTAGAAGAAGGTTGACGCGAGGACGATTGGGAGACTGGAAAATGGATGATCATAATAAGTTACGCATCAAAGTATTAATATTTTATTTTTCAAGTATTAATATATTATCTTCCAAATATTTATATCTATGAAAGTTAATGCGGGGACGAGTGCGGGGACTGAGAAAGAGGAACCATATAATTAGTGGAGATCATAGAGGAAGAGTATTGCATAGATTTTAGAATAATAATTAGTGGAAACATATAATATCTTTTTAGAATAATAATTAGCGAGACCATATAATTAGTGGGGACCATAGTACATAATTTCTCTAAATGGAGTGCGGAGATTTTGAGAGTACAGGAGTGAGGGTACTCAAATAATTATTCAATATTTTTTGTATGAGAAGTCATATATTTAAATTTTGAATGAAAACAAATATTTTGAATATAAATATATAACTTAAAACTTTGACCATTATTAGTCTTTCGGAAAAAAAAAATATAATTTCTTTCAAAGTTGAACCAATTTGTATGACAAACCCTGTACAGAGACACTTTTCATGCGCCCTTTGTTCTTTCCTGTCGATTAAAAAGAAAAACATAACAAACAGATATTTCGCCGTGATTTTTATTTTTACCCAAAAAAAAAAATATTTTAATATAAATAACCAGGTTTTTAAAATATTTTTATTTCTACCCAAACCGCCAGGATTCCTGGCGGTCCGAATTTTTAATTCGGACCGCCAGGATTCCTGGCGGTTTGAATTTTTAATTCCAACCGCCAGGATTCCTGGCGGTCCGAATTTTTAATTCCAACCGCCAGGAATCCTGGCGGTCCGAGTTTTTAATTCGAACTGACCCGCACCCGTGATCCCTTTCTTCCTCTCTGTGTCGCCTCTCCGCCAGAAAAAACGAAAACGAAAAACGCGATCTCCGCCAGAAAAAAGGAAAAAGGAAAGAAGGTGCGCGCCTCCACCCCTCCGCCTCGCCGCCTCTCCGCCTAGCCGGCCCGTGTTCCCTTTCCTCTTCTCTGTCGCCTCTCCGCCAGAAAAACCGAAAAACGCAGATCCGCCAGAAAAAAGGAAAAAGGAAAGAAGGTGCGCGCCTCCACCCCTCCGCCTCGCCGCCTCCGCCCCTCCTAGGCCGTCCCTCCGCCTACCGTCCCTCCGCCTCTTCACCGCCGGTCGTCGAAGTAGAAGTAGGTTAGAATTTTCTGTGAATATCTGTGAATTGGGGTAAATTTCTGTGAATATGTGAAGTAGTTTAAAATTCTGTCAATATTTGTGAATTTCTGTGAATAACTTAGAAATTGTATCTGATATGGTTCAGATTATGAGAAAATGCAAAATATGCATCTGATATGGTTCAAATTATGAGAAATTGTATCTAATATGGTTCAAATTATGGTTCAAACTTTCTGTGATTTTATTTTGTAAGGTTTTAGATATAAAATGCAATTATGGTTCAAATAATTTCTGTGAGGTTATAGAATGCAATTGTGATTTTATTTTATTTTGTAAGGTTATAGAAATTGTATCTAATAATTTCTGTGAATTATGGTTCAAATTATTTTGTAAGGTTTTAGATATTAAATTAGATGAGATGGTTCAGAATAATATTATATTTTTAGAGATGTTTTCCTTTGTGAACTTTCTATTTCTAACATAAAAATAAAAAAAAATTATGAGATTTTTAATTTTATCGTGTGGTGCTAAAAAATAATTTATATCTTGTTCGAAAAATAACATCGATTATTTAACTCATATAACAATTACATTTCATTACACGAAAAAAAAATGAGAAAAAAATGTGGAAAATGTGGATTAAATTTCTTTTACAATTCTTTTATATATTATCATGCTTAGTGAATTAAATTTCACGATCTCGATCACAATGAAGATAGGAAAATGTGGAATTGAACGATTGAGCAAGAGAGATGAGAAAATTTGAGAGTCGTTGATGGCAGAATAGCAAGGAAAAAAAATAAAAGAGAACTCAAAAATTATTTCATTATTCATTGAATTGGTACCTTACAATATATCATTGCTTTGTATATAATAATTCGACTTAAATTTTATCAAGTAATTTAGAATAATTTAGGAGATTGAGACATGCCAGATGTTAGTTCATCAAACACTGTCTCTTCATCACATAGACTCAACCATTAAATTTTAAATTTTTGTGACCATTCGCTAATTTTTCAGTAGAGTTTACCAACCCTTTTCCTTCATTTGTATGTTTGATGGATCAGAATTAAATCATTACTACCTTCAAATGAACTCATTTTTCTTATCATGATCGAATTAAATGGATCAGATTTAAAGCGTGAGAGAAGAAAGATTCAAATTGTAGTGCAAAGAGAAAGCAATTCAAAATATATATGTTTGTGCAAGTATAATTCAAATTACTTTTAAATATATTAGGCTGCAAAAATCATACAATTGTATAAAATATTATTGTATAATACGAGCTTATTTTTGTTCTTTACGTCTATTTTAAAAAAAAAACTATATCTATAGTTCCAAGGTTAATATGTACTATATGTATCATCAAATTTGTGTGATTAAACAAATTATACTCGCAACAAATAAATGAGTTATTTTTGCTGGTTGTATATTTGAAAGTTTATTTTGCATTAATTTGTATGAAATGAAATTAGTTTGCATTAACTGATTTCATACATTTCTAATGGAAACCTGATCTTTAAAAAAAATACAAATTTATAAAAATATGCTTGTATGGAGTGGTTCTTTGTTCTTATTGGCATCATGCATGTTATGATTGACTCCATAGTCATTTTTTTGCATATTAGCGTATTTTAGCATATTTTTTCCGCAATTAGCATATTTTAGCCAATTGTAGCAAGTTTAACTTTTTTTTAACGTAGGATGGCTAGGGGACGGCCTAGGAGACCACCCGCAGCCGACCCGGTTGATGAGCCCATTCCCACTGACAGCAAGGATCATTTCAGTCCTTTATTATGGATGCCTCACGGTGAGCACCGAGTCTCAGAGGCATCTAAAGAGGTACTTGATTACTTTTTTTTTTTTAAAGTTTGGATTTTGTTGAATTTTCGTATTTTTAGGTTTTCATGTTGTTCACTTTTTTGAACGCAGAGTGAGGCAATTTTAACTGCCAGGGGTCGGTATCCGGACATGCAGTACTTCCCGATGATGGAGGCGTATCTGCAAAATTTGGGGGTGCAGCATTTGGTCGATATTCTACAGTCAGAGGCTAAGTCCATCAACGCGTCCCTGATTGCAGGACTAGTGGAGCGATGGCGCCCCGAGACGCACACGTTCCACTTACCTTTTGGAGAGATGACAGTGACTCTCCAGGACGTTAGCGCTCTATGGGGTTTGCCTATCCAGGGCGTGCCCGTTGGTGGCATATCTGACCCCACAGATCCAGATGGCACGACGATTAATTACATGCTCGCTGAGTTGTTGGGAGCGGAGCCAGATATACGCAGCAACGGGGGGAAGTCCAAGTACTGTCTGGACAAGACGAAGCTGCGAGTTATGTTTGCGAGAGGTCTAGGTAGCGATTCCACTCCGATCGAGATTCAGAGGTACTCATACAAACTATTTGTATTACATTTATTTTGTACTCTGTTTCATGCGGAAAAATGAGTTGCTCTATAATTTTGATATTACAGATACACACGGGGATTCGTGATGGACCTATTTGGTTCTGTCATGTTTGCTGATTCTAGTGGTGATACCATCCCGATGATGTATCTAGAGCTGCTGCGAGACCTTCAGCCGTCGAGCGTCAGGTACAACTGGGGTGGGGCTGTCCTAGCACATCTCTACTCCAACTTGTGCCACGGTTGCAAGGTCAGTATGTTATTTATGTCTTGTTTTAATTACCTACCTTGTCGCGCACTTGTTGTCTTATTTTAATTATTTAACTTGTCCCTGACGGCTGGTATTCTTCAAAATATAGCGGAAAACTAAGCAAATCCACGGGCCAATGCTTATTCTGCAGCATTGGTCGTGGTCACGGCTACCGGTGGGGGTACCTCAGCCTAACGAGGATCCATGGGGAGAGCCCGAAAATGGAAATCGACTGGCATTCGGCATGAGATGGTACGGACATCATGAGTACAAGGACAACCCTCACGGGAAGACAGCAGGTATCAGGACGGTCCGATCTCAGATTCAGAGTCTGGGTGAGACGCAGGTGTGCTGGACTCCGTACCATGAGCTATACACTGAGGGGAGGCTGCCGCAGATTGTAGAGGATGATCGGGAGATGTGGCTCTACAGGGGACCGCTGGTGTGCTTCTGGATAGTGGAGCACCACTGGCCAGACCGGGTGCTCCGCCAGTTTGATTATCCTCCACTCATCCCCGCAGATCCAGACGTCCCGAGATCTGCGATCATGAGGCTACACGGGTAAGTTATGTTCTTTTAAGCATTTTTGTACTTAACATTAGTTCTTGTCTTTAAATTGCAACTGACATATGAATTACAGGATAACACACGGTAATCACTGGGATAGAGATTGGAGTGGTTATCACTCGGAGTACTACAGCAAGGCGGGCAATATGAGTGCCAACTTATGGCAGATGCCGGAGATTGATACGATGCAGTTCCAGGGAGATCCCCTATTGAGATATCAGGCTTGGTACCTGCGGGTCGGCATGGCTTCGGTGTATATAGAGGGAGATTACGGCGAGTTTCTTCGCGCACAGATATTCGAAGACGATGGTTATACCCCTACTGGCCGGAAAGGTGCTCGCCAGGTAATGCATCTAAAACAACACATTTTTATGCGTTATGAACCTTTTATCGTAACTTTAATTTTTTCTAACGTTTTTTTATAGCTGCTGTTATCGCTTAAAGGTGCCGCGCGTTCAATCGTTTGTCTTGGAAAACGTGGCTACAGAGCGGTCGGGCACGCGATGTTGAACTTGGTTGCCCCATGCATTGCGGACTACGGCCAGGAGGCAAAGCTGGTCACCATGTTACGAGACGCCGGAGAGAATATTGATTGGCGCGCAGTACAGCCGGACGAGCCTGACGCGCCAGCTGTTATGAACAGTGAGATGCCACCGGAGCCATCAGAGCAGCCAGAGTGGGATTATCATCGTTGGGTGCTGCACATGGCCGGTTGGCACGCCTACCGTGACGCGCAAGGTCGTCCAGTTCTTCCCCCGGTATGCGATTCTTTATTTTATTTATGCTTTTACTGTAAGTAAAGATAGTTAAAATTTACTAAATTTTTGGTATCCTTGCAGGGTCCTGCATACATGCCGACACAGCCTGAGCATCATGAGTCTCCAGAGATGCAGGATGACCGGATGAGTTTTAGCCTTGCAGACATATATGCCGACACAGCCGCCTCTCCGCCACCGCGTCAGCCGTACTCAGAGATGGCTCACGATTGGGAGGCCTCTGGTAGCCGGACTCATGCTGATTATGAGTCCCAGTTTGTGACATCCATATTCCATACTCCCACGCCACCGCCAGCTACCGACGTGGCCTCGGATCCATGGGATACAGCACTTACGATGAGCAGGCAGGACAGCCTCGAGGATCATATTACACCAGCTTGCGCCGTGCAGGCAGGACAGCCTCAGTGGGAGGATTGGCATGAGCGCAGATTCAGTAGAGAGAACAGGGGTAGACCACCTCCCCGATTCTCCCCTTCGCAGTACGATGGATAGAGGGTATATTTTATTATGTTTTAGTTTAGTTGTGCCATGTTATGTTTTATTATGGTAGTTTAGTTTAGTTTAGTTTGGTAGTTTTAGTCTAGTGTAGTTTCGTTATGTTTTATTATGTTCTATGTTTTATTATGTTCTATTTTTTTTTCTATTATGTTTTATTATGTTCTATTTTTTTGTAGTGTAGTTTATTTATGTTTCGTTATGTTTCGTACAACAAAAAGAAATAACATCCATTGACGATCATACAACATGCCCTTTCAAACTTAATATAAATAACATCCAGAAATAACATCCAAAATATAAAATACAAACTGAATATCTGCTTCAAACGATCATACAACATACTATTTCGTCTTACCGGTCTTGAACGTACATGGAACAAAATCATCGTCCGAGGTTGACGATGACGGCTCGGTAACAACAGACGACGTGCTAACCTGAGTCTTAGTCTTAGTCTTAGCCTTACTCTTCGTCTCAGGCGTCTGTACATCATCTTTTTTTTTTCCCAATCCATAGCCGTAGGGGTTTTCTACAAAATCATCATCAGATATGTCATTTGTCCGACAATCATCAGCAGATCCTTGCACACATTTCCTAGACCAAATTGGACAGTCCTTTCTCTTCCTTCCGCAGCCCCAATTGCATTTCTTTTCCTCGCCCTTTCCTCGATTGTTACTGTCCATGCTCCTCGTCTACAAAGTAAAATACATACAAATAAAGTTCATACAAATAAAGTTCATACAAACCTCAAAGCAATAAAATAAACCCCAACTGCAACATAATAAAATACATACAAATAAAGTTCATACAAACCTCAAAGTAAAAATTATTCACAAAATAAAGTTAATTCCTACGACTCCTGCTAAAATTTAATCCCCTGAGCCAACCAGTTCCCCATGACGATGTGTTCCTTCTATCTCGTTGCACTGTTTCGTCTTGCCGGTTAGCTGTACCGGACGGTCCTGCTTGCGCTTCGTTAGCTGTACCAGCTGTGCTCCTCCTTCCTAATTGAGATGCGCTCCTTCTAGCTGGTTGCACTCCTTCTTGCTGGTGTGCTGTATCGGATGGCCTTGCGCCAGATGTGCTCCTCCTACCTACTTGAGTTGTGCTCCTTCTACGCTGGGTAGTACCTGAAGGCCCTTGCATTCCAAAGAACTCCCCTCCTGCCCGTACTTCTCCCATTGCCTCCCTAAACATCATATTTGCATTTTCACGGTCTGCTGTACGGCTTCTGGCTGTGCTTCGCCGCGGCCCTTGCGATCCACTTGCCTCTGCCATAACTCGCTCATTCTCTGCTACATTTGCTGCGTTATGAGCCTCTGCAGCCCAAATATGTTAGTTAGTAAGCTATTTAACATTGGAACCGAAAATAATTAGGAATGAATGTGACATACCTCGCCTCTGCCTGTCAGAAGTGGAACGGCGAGGACGGTGCCCCCGTCGCCTACCTTGCATTTCATCCATGGTCATATCTTGCCGGATGTGTTTTCTCCTACCACGCCGTATCCAATCTCTGTTTGGCTCAATTTTAGGGGTAGTGGTTGCCGGCCAATCTTCAGGATTGCCGTAAGGAACAAACAGTGCATTCCAAGTACTCAGAAGGTAGTCCACCTTATACCAGTGGGCAACAAATAGGTTGGGTGACCAGTTTCTATTACGACAAACCGCTAACACATGAGCGCACGGAATCCCAGTTAATTGGATACCTCTGCATGTACATTCCACTTTTCTCTCTGGCCCGACTGTCACGATATACTGGAACCTTCTATGAATAATTGACATAGTTCCATCCTGCATTTGGACCACTGGAACATATTCATTTGGGCCCGTGACTTGGTAATTACCTTCGCCGTGCGAGTATGGGATGACATCCATTTTTGTAGCTTTCTCCCACCGTTTGGCGAGCTTAACATGTACCCGTCTGGAAAAAGGCTGTTCTGCATTGCTTTGCTCCGTCGCTGCCTCTCGCCGTTGAACAAACCACCTGTTGCACTTGGCGAATGTCTCCTCTACAAGTGCAGCCACGGGCAACATTCGGCTATCCTTGAAGACAGCGTTCAGGGACTCAGAGCCGTTTGTTGTCATGATACCAAATCGGTACCCTCCATCACAGGTCTGGAAATTTTTTTCAAAATTTGACGACTCCATGACATCATCAGGACGTACTTTGCCCACTCTCCTCAGAAAAGCATTACACGCCGGATTTTGCTGCAATAGAACAAAGCAAAATTAGACAAAATGCATCTAAAAGAAACAAAAATGATATAGATTAGACAATATTAGGCATACCGAGCAAAAATCTTCGAACATCTCTTTCAGCCTTCTTGGCTTCTTCTTCCTGGCTCCTTGTTTGAACCTAGTTCCGTACCATTTGTCCTTCCCACACGCCTGGACCAGGTTATCTGCAACATGTTGGATACAATACCTGTGCACAAAATTATCCCTATCCCATCCGTATTCAGGTTTCAATGCAGCTTTGATACCCTTGTGTTGGTCCGATATAACACATACGAATCTATTCACACCAATCACATTAATCCTAAGCCAGTGTAAGAAAAAACCCCAGTTCTCTTCATTCTCCGTATGTACAATTGCAAATGCTAGAGGCAGCAATTGGTTATCGGCATCATAGGCGCAAGCCATCAAAAGTCTGCCCTCATACCGCCCAGAAAGGAAGGCTGCATCTATACTGATCACCGGCCTTAAGTAATCAAATGCGGTAATGCATGGTCCGTAAGCCCATGCCACGGCCCTGAATTGCTGAACACCTTCTTTGACCAGTCCTGTATTTTTATCGATGCTCGGACTTGTCAGAAATTGGTATTTTGAGCCGGGATTCGTGTAACATATCCCGTTAAGCAATAGTTTCATAAAATTGTACGACTCTTCCCAACTCCCAAATTGTCGGGCAACTGCAAGCTCACGACCTCTCCAAAGTTTGTTGTACTTCGGGGTTATACTGCCAAACCTAACCCTCACGCAGTGTGCCACACTCCGGAGGCTCATAGTGGGGTCTTCCTTAATGCCGCTCTCGATGAGGTCTGCGATAATTGATGCCGTGAGTTGTGCATGGTCCGACCTTTCAAACTCAGATTCGCATGTGTGAGGCGTGTCTTGCTCAGTTATCATCCATGTATCTCCGGCATTTGTTGCTCTTGCCTTCAGTTTGAAACGACAACCCGAAGTGCTGCATCTAATTTCCACCCGGGATGTGTCACTTCTCTTCGTATATATCTCCTTGTTCTTGTCAACATGGTACTCTCTGATCTTTTTCGTCAGTTGCTTTTTACTTACGAAGTATTGGCCTTTTGCAAGCTCACTCCTGTACTCAACCCGACGACCATAGTAAGAAATATCTGCTTCTCGGAAAGCAGATGTGTCATTGAAGTTTACAAAAGGGTGAGTCTCACCGCGGCCACCCAACGGTATATTCTCTCTATTCTGCCTCACAGTGGGCTGTGTGTATTCTTCTTCTTCATTTTCTTCGTCTTCTTCATCTCCTTCATCATTAATGTCACATTCTTCTTCCCCCAATTCATCCCCAGTTTGCAGATTCTCCTCCGGTATCTCGTTTATAAATTCAAATTCCGACTCGTTTGGATCTTCCTGTACTGGTGGCGGTCTGGGGTGAGGATTTGGTTCAGGCCCAGGTAAGGATGAAGGACCGTCAGACATGGATACATGTGGGATAAAAGCTGGAGATTGGGGTGAATTATTGTATATTTCTTGTTCCGGTTCTGCTACATGCATTACGATAAAAGGAGTGTGTGGTTCATTATCTTCTTGATAATGTTGGGCAGCCGAATTTTGGCCTGAACTTCCGGCCCCTGACTCTTCGCGAATTCTGCGTGCAAAAACTTCCAACAATGATTCGCCAGACCTCAAAACCTGCGCTATTAGACCTCTCAATGCCCCGTTATCTCCCAGTGTGATTTTGACATACTTTCCTGCGTGGACCATTCGGGCCTGAATTTGTAATTGGCAACGATTCCTATTGTAGCCGCTCGCTTCATAAATAAGCGATTGCAACTGCTCAAATGAGAAATTTTCATCAACCCAATACGTATTTGCTGCAGGCTTGGAGTAACGTACTCCATACTGGTCAGTTATGAACTTTCCTCCAAAATGTATTGAAATTGCAATAGACATGGCCAATAAACTACATTCATAAATAACAAATATTTGGTCAGTTTACTGATTTCAATTGTGAACAGTTGTGAATAGTCGTATATGAACAGTAAATACGTATGTGAACAGTAAATACGTATGTGAACAGTAAATGTGAACAGTAAATACGTATGTGAACAGTAAATACGTATGTGAACAGTAAATACGTATGTGAACAGTAAATACGTATGTTGAACAGTAAATACGTATGTTGAACAGTAAATACGTATGGAAATACGTACGTGAACAGTAGTGAACAGTAAATACGTATGTGAACAGTAAATACGTATGGAAATACGTATGTGAACAGTAGTGAACAGTAAATACGTATGTGATTAACAGTAAATACGTATATAAAAAAAAATACCTGACAGCAGACTCTCCGTCTCCTCCTCCTTCTTCCTCCCTCTTCCTTCCTTCTTCCTCCCTCTTCCTCCCTCCTCTTCCTCTTCTTCAGCCACACTCGTTTTGCTCTTCCTCCCTCCTCTCTTCCTCCCTCGTACTTATAAGTTTTCAAAAAAAAAAAATCTACCCAAACCGCCAGGATTCCTGGCGGTTGGAATTAAAAATTCGGACCGCCAGGAATCCTGGCGGTTTGGGTAGAAATAAAAATATTTTAAAAACCTGGTTATTTATATTAAAATAAATTTTTTTTTGGGTAAAAATAAAAATCACGGGATATTTCGATATTCATGAATCATGATACATCATTTTTTATCCTTTTTAAAAATTTCACGCTTGCTGCATTGTCATTAGTCATGCCTACTCAAAAGTTTCGTGCTAGGGTGCCTCCGTGCTTTCACATTTATTTTGATTGTATATCAACATACACTATACATATTGTGCAAAACAGATACCCGTTAGACTTTCTTATGACACTACAGAGGGGATTATATAAACCGCAGTACATATTCCTTTAGATCTCTTGCCACATAAAAACTGGACATACAAAACCAGCAAGGCCATCTAGGGTCGAGCGCGTATCCTCTGAGATACCTCATATTTTGCGTGACCGACGTGTCCGGTTCCTATTCGGGGATAGCGCGGGGGCCAATATTATTTGAGCTTTGAGATTCCTGCAGAACGTATTTGAACGGTTGAGATTTTCCAAAAAGTCACGCAAAATATGAGATATCTCAGAGGATGCGAATTCTGTAGGGTCAGCTGCCGACCATAGATTGCTTTTCTGGTCAGCGTTGCAACGCGGTCCCCTGGCGTGCAAGGCATTGACAAAAGGGCAGTTAACTCCACATGTACGAGTCTACGCACATTTACAAAAATTTACTCCTTTACAGGCAACTCCGACCGTGTCCGACACTTCTTAACCCGACTTAGACATGGTCAAATGAAACACACAAAAAAGATGAAACCGCGTATACACCAGGACACGACTGGACACGCATAAAAATATGAACATTGCACACCTGTCACTTATGAAACTGAATTAGAACGTATTTTAGTTGCTTTTTGTATATTTAGTTGTAACTGATCTACATCTAGTATCATTATCTTAATCAAACGGTCAATATATTAATTCATTAATTAACTTGGATCAATCAAACCGTTCATTTCAGTTCCACCTACTATTCTTTATTCCATTTATTATTTATATTTATTAATTATTATAAGAGAAAGTGACGCGCTACCTGTAACACAGTGACATTACTCTCTACAAAACTTATTGAATTTCAAACGACAAATCCTAACTGATAAAATCGATCAATTTCACGAGTGATGTATTTATATATAAAATTAATATATATTTTTGCATGAAATATAATGAAAAATGAATGTATTAAAATTAACTTATAATTCTTTATTTTTTGACTGCTTAACTTCATATCAAATAAATTAAAAAATTTATAATCTTTGCATATTAATGCATTACATATAAATTTATAATATCTATTTCCGTGTCTTTTATTAAAAGACTACTAAAGATAGTTTGGTGATTTCTATTATCTCCATCCAAACCATTTCCACTTTTACATCTCCCAATTTAGAAAAAAGCAATAACGGTAACAATTTTTATTTCTTGAAACCAACAAATTTTTGTTGAAACTATATATATATATATTATTGTCTTAGTACTAACAAATACTCTGAAACCTTTTTACTGGAAATTACCTTTTAATTAAAGATAATAATAAACAACTAAGTTGGTTGGCCACGACTCATTCCTCCACGCAACATTTATTAATTAGCGGTATGAATTTTCAATTATAAAAAAAATAATAATAATTTGGGGGAAAGTTGTGGGTTGGTTTGGTGGTGCACCAAAACCATTTGTGCCAAGCCCACTGTACCGACGCCCCTTGTTTATCTATCTAGGGTTAGGAATTGGGGGATTATTTTGACTAGATCAGCTATTGCGAATCTCTTTTTGCAAATTAAAGGACTGGTAAATTGCTAAATTTTCGCTTTCTGTTGGATCTGTATATTTTTCGTGCTTTTTACCCTTTTCTTCTTGCAATTGCAATTCCTATTTATTTAGTCAATGAAACCCAAAAGGAGAAAATTCAGAGCTCGTCTCAAAAATTGTAAGCTAATTAACTTAAATTCAGAATCAGACATGATTTATCATCAGATTCTGTTGGTCAATTAATGATGGTTGTCAGTGCTAAATTTGGGGGAAAAAATTTCAAATCAGAGATGAGGACATAAAATATTAATCAATTAATTAAACTCTGGTAATTAGGTAGGTCGATTGTTGAATTATTAAGCTCAATAGAAATAGATCTATCTTTTCTCTAGGAGGTAGATGCAGATCTATCTTTTAGATTGGCTTATAGTTTCTATTTAACAACCTTTTTATGGTAGTTGTATTTTTTCCTTGAAATATTTTTGCTATTTTTTACTTGGCATGGGTTGATTCTATCAATTCCAATTGTGCAAATTTACTGTCCCTCTTAAATCAGCTTATTACTTGTCAGATATGTTCCTTGATCTTGCTTTTTGCGTGCTTGCTTGTTTAATTTAACTAACTAGTCACAATTAATTCATAAAGGATAAGAATCTATGCTGAATTACTAATTTATCTAATTTATTATTTTCCAGCTATGATGGGCACCGAATGTGTTTCTACTACTATGCTTAACCAGCACTCAGATCCGGCCGTCCCGCCAGGTTTTGGTCCATTCGCTTCTTTCTCATTGGGTGCAACCCAAGACAGTGGGGCCCCCACTGGTGTGACTGGCGGGACTGCCGTTTCGACTTCAGCCAGCGAGTCTGTTTCCATAACTCAAACCGAAAATCAGAGGAAATCACGCAGGAATAGGAGGTCGGTCGACTACAGCCAGTTTGATAATTGCACAGAAGAAGACCCTCAGGTCTATTTTTGTGGATATTGTTCAAATAAATTTATTACTTGTTTTTTATTTTTTTCTCTTCTGACTGTTTATTTTGTAATTGTTAATAAATTCAATCTCAAACAGGATTTACCTTCGGGCGGTAGCTTACCGAAAGGGGTTCTTCGTGGATGCGCAGAATGTTTGAACTGTCAAAAAGTACATTTTATCATTTTTATTTTATTTTTCTCAATTCCTTTTTATATGTGCTTTCTTTTACAAAAATTGTTTTTAATAATTATTAATTATTAATTATTATGTTAAGGTTAAAGTTTATTTGAATTTATGACAGGTTGTGGCGAGATGGAAGCCTGACAATGCATGTAATCCTGCTGTCGGTGATGCTCTCGTGTTCTATCCAACAGAGGAGGTGATAAATTACTTTGTATTTTTGTAATTTTTTTACCATTGCAAATTTATTGTTAGCGGCTTTATTTGGTCTTGGCTAATTTCATTTTTAATTTTCTACTAGGAATTCAAAGATACACTGAAGTACATAGAAAGCATACGGCCACAAGCAGAGCCGTATGGTATCTGCCGCATCGTTCCACCATGGACATGGAGGCCGCCATGTCAACTCAAAGCGAAAAATATTTGGGAAAATTCTAAATTTGCGACCCGTGTGCAGAGGTTAGATAAGCTCCAAAATCGTGAAACAGCAAATAAATCTTGCCAAAACCAAAACACCATGAGGAAGCGGAGAAAAGTCGTGGAAAATGGTGCCAATCAAGCCGGAAAAAGTCCTTCTGCTGTTGAGAGATTTGGGTTTGAGCCAGGTCCTGAGTTCACCTTGGAGACATTTAAGAAATATTCTGATGATTTTAGAAGGGAGTATTTCGAAGACAATACCAATCCAGGGTTTGAACCTTCAGTTGAAAATATCGAAGGAGAATATTGGCGGATTGTAGAGAAACCTACTGCAGAGATAGAGGTACTGTACTAAATGCACTTCCAGTTGGTTCTTAGCATCCAAGTCATTAATTATTTGTAAAATTTACATTTCTCTATTTGACATAGGTATTGTATGGAGCTGATTTGGAAACCGGAAGTTTTGGAAGTGGTTTCCCGAAAAGTTCCGCCTCAGCAAATTTATCTGAAACTGACGAAGAGTACGTAAAATCTGGTTGGAACTTGAATAATTTCCCGAAGCTTCCCGGCTCAGTTCTTTCCTTTGAAAGCGGAGATATTTCTGGAGTGTTGGTGCCATGGCTCTATGTAGGCATGTGTTTCTCATCCTTTTGCTGGGTAAGGAGCTAAATAGCCCAGAAATTTCATGTATATGCAACATTTGTGCTTGACAATTTGATAAAAATAATGGGAATATGTGCTTATTTGACAGCATGTGGAAGACCACCACTTGTACTCACTGAATTATTTGCATATGGGTGCACCAAAGATTTGGTATGGCGTACCTGGAAATGACGCAGCGAAACTGGAGGCTGCAATGAAGAAGCGCCTGCCAGATTTATTTGAGGAACAACCTGACCTGCTTCACAATCTTGTGAGTATTCTTGTTTTTTACAATTATTCTAAAGCAGTGATATGAGTATTAGGTGTCTCTCAGAAATTTTAAGTTATTTGGCTTTACATTGAATTACACATGGATTGAGCTCTCCAAAAAATTGCTTTGATTAAGTATCAATTAATTAATTATCTAGCAAAACAGAATCAATCCAGCAAGTAGCTAAGTTGAAAAAAAAAAATACAAAATAAATTTTGCTTACTGATATTATTTTGTACATGACTGGCATAGGCCTGCTATTTACCAAAATGTTTGCCTTTTATTTCTAGTGCTGAAGAAGCAATTCCTTTTTCTTTTTCTTTTCTTTTCAGGTAACTCAGTTTTCACCCTCGCTGTTAAAGCAAGAAGGTGTGCCAGTATACCGTTCTGTGCAGCGTGAGGGCGAATTTGTCATTACATTTCCACGGGCATACCATGCAGGTTTCAACTGTGGGTTTAACTGTGCTGAAGCTGTCAACGTGGCACCGGTTGATTGGTTGCCACATGGCCAGACTGCAATTGAGTTGTACCGGGAGCAGGCACGTAAGATCTCGGTTTCTCATGACAAGTTACTCCTGGGAGCTTCCAGGGAAGCTGTCAGAGCACAGTGGGAGATCTCGTTTATGAAGAATAACAGTGAAGATAACTTGCGATGGAAGAATGCATGTGGGCCTAATGGCATACTGTCCAGAGCCCTTAAGGTTGGTCTAATTGAATAAAGCAGAGATTACCTTGTTATTTTAGGAGCAAATAATGGCGCAGTTTTTCAGAAATTTTAATAAATGACTATATTTATTTGGAAAAAGTTCTGGGTTTTTAATATACATTGCTTTAGTATTGGGGTTTTAGATCTGTTCTTTTTAAAGACAGTGGACAATTCAAGGGTTTTTATAGTTAGAGTGCACTTCTTCTAAAATGATTAATGACAAGCTAATATAGTATTGGTCAATTTATACGGGCCAAATTATGATCTTTTCGGAACATTTCTTTGTTTTTTTTTCTGGCACCGTTGAAAAGCTTATTGAGATATTTGTACTAACCCACCTTCCCTATCCAGGCACGGATTGGTATAGAGCATGAAAGGAGAGAAAACCTATGCAACACCTCTCAACCTAAGAAGATGGAGTCTGATTTTGATTCAACTGACCGAGAATGTGCGGTGTGCCACTATGATCTGCACCTGTCAGCTGCAGGTTGCGCATGCGACCCTGATAGGTTTGCATGCCTCTTGCATGCAAAGGACCTGTGCATGTGCGACTGGAGCACACGTTTCTTTCTCTTTCGGTATGATATACCCGAGCTCAATGTTCTAGCTGATGCTGTCTCTGGTAAGCTGAGTGCTGTTCTTAAGTGGGCCTCATCAGACCTACATCTCAGTCTGAGCTCATGCATCTCTAAAGGGAATACAAAGAATACTGTCAAAGAAGAGGTGAAGAAGGAAATTAGGAAAGATACTAAACCCAAGGTTCCTAAAGTAGAGGTAAAAGTACAGAGCTCGGGCCAGGATGAGAAGGTAGTTACTAAACCCAAGGTTCCTAAAGTAGAGGTAAAAGTACAGAGCTCGGGCCAGGATGAGAAGGTAGTTAACAAAGTTGAGAACAAACCAACAAGTTTGTTGGTTTTAAAGGATACTTGCTCTAGGGTTAGCAATTTCCCAAGCAATAGTACTCAATTTCAACCAAAGGAAGAAGAATGTAAGAGCTTGGGCTTGGGCCCAAGCTCAAGCCCGACAAACTCTTCTTCTCAGTCGACTAGTTTGAGAATTGTTAAGGAGACTGTTCCAACCAAAGAAACAAAAAAAGAAATGGTGTCTAATGGTGCTGCCACTTTGCACTGTAGTGGCAACGATATAGTGCCGGTAAAGGAAGACCCGAGTTTGTCAAATTCATCTCGGCTGTTGGATCAAAAGTTGGCAATAGCCACCTCCAATAGTAGGTCTGAATGTACAACTTCAGACTCTGCTTCTAATACTGAATCAGTGGTGGTGGCATTATCTTGTAAGCCTGACATGAGGTTAATGCACAAGAACAAGGGGGGCCCACGAGTTGCCAGTGTTGTCAGAAAAATCAACTACATAGTTGAGCCTCTAGAGTATGGGATCATTTTGTGTGGGAACAAATGGTGCACAGGCCAGGTCATATACCCTAAAGGTATATACTCTCATATTATGATTTTTTACTTTTGTACCTTTTGTAGTGTTTAATTTTCTTTTATTTTGTGTTGTTCATTTATTTTGAATTTTTCTTGCATGTAGGTTTTATAAGTAGAGTGAAGTACCGGAGCGTCATTGATCCAACACAGATGTGCTATTACATATCTGAAATTCTGGATGGTGGTGATATAGGCCCACTATTCATGGTAAACTGAACTTTCTCAACCTTTTTACTATATCTGATTCTATAATGGACTGAAGTTACTGTGAAAAATAACAATGCTTTGGTGTGATTACTCAAATGATTGCTGATAAATATGGTCCAGGTGACGGTAGAAGAATGTAGAAATGAAGTATTCATACATGTGTCAGCAGTGAGATGCTGGGAGATGGTGAGAGAGAGGGTAAATATGGAAATTAGGAAGCAACACATAAAAGGAAAAGTTGAGCTTACCATGTTGCAACCTCCTGGATCCCTGGATGGCCTCGAAATGTTTGGCTTGACCTCACCTAACATTGTCAAGGTATAATTTCGTATAATATTTATCATGGCGACTTCTTGCTCAAAATGAGTATGGGTTAGGGTTATGAAAACCCAGAAAGTTAGTCTAGACAATAAAAGTAAACTATTTTTTTACTTATACTTATCAAAGGGCAATCGACGACAGCAAAAGAGAGAAATTTAAAAAAGCACCACTGAACATTGAAAGTATCAAGTCAAAATAGTTTATAACGACTAACTGTATATGAGGGGGTAGCTTTTTACCCACAAATATGTGCCTTATAAAAGATAATATATTACGAGGAAATATGTAATATAACCTGCATACCTTAACATATTTCCAATTCCTGGAGAAGTAGGGAATGTAATTCAGGGTAAACACAGAGACGTGATGATTGTTGTTTTATTTATGGACACTAAGTGGGTAACTGTTTTGGTGCTAAGTTAATATTATATATGTTTTATACAAAAAACTCGCACAGCGACTTAGAGTAGAGAGGGGGACATGAACATGTTTTATCTATCATAATTTAATTCAAATTTGTTTTACTTTGAAGAAATTGCATTTGGCTGTTGGGCTGAATGAAACTATATTAAATGTTCTTCTCTCATTAACTTGTGTTGATATGAACAGGCAATAGAGTTGCTAGATCAAGATCATGTATGCATCGAATATTGGAGTTCAAGACCTAATGCACAACAAATACCTGCCACATCAGCAGTTCCCACCCCAAATGAAAAATCTCTTACAACTAGTTTTAGTGCTTTAGAAAAGCTATTAAAGAAAGCCAACCCAGAAGAAATGCAAGCGTTGCGAAGCATTCTTTCTAATGAAATTCCCAAGCAAGAGGCATTGTTGCTTATAAACAAACAAATGGAGAGATTACAAGATTGATAATGAGGTCAATAAATCCAGTTCATACAATTTTTTTTTTCGTTTTATTAAATTTTTTGAAAGTACTGTAGTGTACATGTGTTCCGGGACATTAACACCAAAATTCGGTGGACCCGTAGATTTTTTTTTCTTTGTACATGACATTGCGGCTTAGTAATGAGATCATCCCCTGAAATATACTCAAAATTATGGTTCTTCCAACTAATTCAGACTTATTTTATTCATTCTTAATCGATGTAGCAATTTGCATGAAAACTTCAGATATCTTTGTACAAAATTCTAAACCGTCAGGAACACTATATAGAACAAGAAAATGAGTAATTCAATATGAATTAGACATGACTGTTACATACAAGGTTAGTTTGTGATGTAATTTTGGAACAGTTGTAAATTAAACATTCATTTTGTTCTGTTCTTAGCTCGTTTCTTCTATTCTTCTAATGATGGAATAGAATATCTAAAAAAAAGTAATACTAACCCTTTTGCTCTGATATATTTTGATGTCTAATAATATAATCAATGAATTAGATCGTTTGTTTATACATAGGGGTGCAAACGGATCGGATGTTATCTGTACGTATCCGAAAATTAGATACATATACGGGTATGGTTTTAAAATTTTCATTATCCGTATCCAAATAGTCGATATATACCATGTAGTTTGAGATGGGCTATGGTGCATTGCAATGCATAGGCCCCTCCGTGCATTGGACTAAAATCGTTGGATTCAAAGTCCAAATGACCGATCCAAACCGTTCATCTTGTTCTCCATATTAATATGTGCTTGGAGACCAAATTTTACATTTTTTGGAATTTTTTTGCTATTTATTAAGCTACTTTGAAAATTGCTGATCCGGGTGAACAGTAAAAACAGTGCAACTAAATTCTGGACCACCGGATCAGACTTTTTCAAAGTGGCTTAATAAATAGTAAAAAAATTCCAAAAAATGTAAAATTTGGTCTCCAAGCACATATTAATATGGAGAACAAGATGAACGGTTTGGATCGGTCATTTGGACTTTGAATCCAACGATTTTAGTCCAATGCACGGAGGGGCCTATGCATTGCAATGTATAATAGCACAATTTATGTAGTTTTATATATATTATGAAAAAAAAAATATGTTTACATCTACAAATATCCGATCCGTATCCATTTAATATCTGATCCGTATCTGTCAAATATCCAATCCGTATCCGTATTCGAAAATAAAAGCAGATACGGATATGTTTTTACCACTATCTGTTCGGTTTGCACCCCTGTTTATACACCAAATACAAGATTTCGACTGCTAGTACTATTGAGGCACTGGAGCGTCCGGAGCAGAACATCCTACACTTTGGTATCACTTGTTGGATACCGGAGTATCAAAATCGTATACTTTGATACCAGATGTTTAGTGCACAGAAATACATAAGAAAATACTTGGGAGGCATACACACATTCTTTGTATACAAAACATAAGAAATTGAGTGAGGCTACGGTGCTATGCATAGCACCAATTGGGTCCGTACTACGGCTCAAAATTTGATTTTTTAAAATTCTAACGGTCGATCCGAACCGTTTAACATGATTATAAAATGAATATGTACTTGCAAACCAAATTTTACATTTTTTCGAATTTTTTTACTATTTTTTCGAAAATCACTTGATCTGAACATTCTGGAAGAGCAGCTTGGGTCCGATGCCCATCGGACCCAAAGTGGGTTCGATGGGCTCTATGACCGTCCGATCTGCTTTAGGATCCGTGCGCACGTAAATTAAAGAAGCCGCGAAAGTTCTGGCGTGCATCTTAAAGAAGATCGGACGGTCATAGAGCCCATCGAACCCACTTTGGGTCCGATGGGCATCGGACCCAAGCTGATTCCACATTCTGGACCATCCAAAAACAGCCTATCTAAAAAAATAGTAAAAAAGTTCGAAAAAATGTAAAATTTGGTTTGCAAGTACATATTCATTTTATAATCATGTTGAATGGTTCGGATCGACCGTTAGAATTTTGAAAAGTCAAATTTTAAGCCGTAACACGGACCCAATCCGTGCTATGCATAGCACCGTAGCCTCACTCTAAGAAATTTACAGAAAATCTGCGACTGGTAGAAGCCCAGCTATTCCTTTCAAGAGACTCACATTCTGTCGGCTGTCAAAATTTTGATAGGAACTGATGGGATAATATCGAATAAATTCCGAATATTTTTCCCAAATCTGTTCGGAGGGTCCGTTTCTTCCCGACTCTTACCCATTTAATTTCTCAATGAGGGCCTGTTCGTTTGTCACGGGATTGTACGGGATGGGATTTTGCAGGTTCGGATATCCACTATTTAATTTGCGGGAACCCATACTCATGGGTATGCATAAGAATGTGTTGAGATGAGTGTTCGGTTGTACTGTGAAATTAGTTGTGAGAAATCTTAATTTATTAAAAAAATATGTATATCTATTCAAATATTGTTTTCTTTTGGCCTTATAATTTGAAAATTAATTACTTAATCAATATGAACCATGTTAGTACGTTTTCATTCTATATTTTCACAGCTCAATTGCTATTGGTACATCTCTCTACAGGTTTTTTTGACTGATACAACTATAGACTGGTACAGTTTTTGACTAGTACAACTTTTGCAACTCATTCACAAGCAACCTCATTGTTAGCCTCATTTTCATTGCCTGCATATCAATTATGAAAATGTCAGAAAAAAAAAAAACATACATGCCAATCAACAAAGAATACAGGTCATACTGTCATAGTGCCACATACTGGTATGAAAATGTTATGATCTGATTTGCTTTTATTGGTGTATCTATAGGGGTGGTAACGAGATGTCTCGGTCCGAGCTAGATCCTAGCTCAGCATGTTAATTCTGGACCGAACTACAACCGAGCGAGCTGGACTTAGGACATCCGAACTAAAATCTCAGCCTGATGTATCTATTACCAAAGCATACACGTAGAAAATTTTGCAAATCAACCTTTAAATTGAGAGTAATAATTATCTAGACTATCGACTCACCTCTGATTTTCGTCCAGCTAACACCCTCGTTTTCCCCCAATTATTATAATTTATAATGAAGTAAATGTTCTTACTAGAACAGTACCAAACAAAAATACTAACCAATTGAGAGTGACTTGTGTATAAATATCTCTAGCAGCTTTAAACTTCACTTGTGGGACTAATTATGCATCCATAATCCGGACTGCACTTGTCCTTTTTTCTTTTGCAGTTTTATTTACAATATTTTACTTCCTTTCACTGGGTGAGAATGAGATCTTCAAGCACGCCACGTTATTTTTTTATTTAAGCTTGAATTTTTGCAAGTTGAACCTTTAAAAATATTATATTTAAATAGAAATAATATAAGAAATTTATTAAATATACCAAATGTTACAATTTACAATAAATTTTTTACGACTCCATAAAAATGTTAAATTTACAACACAATATTGGACTAATTATTTAATATATATATAATTACATTAAATAAATCAAGATTTCTCACGATTAATCTCATGGTATAACTGAACACTTATTTTTACATATTCCCATAATTATTCCCGTATGTACCCGTATCTATGGGTTCCTACTTTTTCAAAAATAGATTCTCATCCCGTCAAATCTCATCCCGTCAAATTTCATCCCGCGACAAATGAACAAGCTCTAAAAAGGCCCTCAAAGAGATAAGAGTAATGGACTAATGGTGGCCTAATCATGTCTTCTGAAATATAGAACTTATTTCCCATACAGTCAAGATATAGTTATATATCTTCTTAAACACTGTTTAGATATATTCTGGTAAATTGCAGTATATTATTTCTAGATATAATTATATCTCTTTGACAATCAGCCAATGTTCTGTTGGCGTTAGTATATGCAAGGACCACATAAGGGATCTTGCATTTGTGACACATGGCTTGATCCTGAGACTTCTATCAGTATCAATCAACTGGTATCTTGAAATCTTGTTTGAGATTTATTTCTTGAGTTGGTAATTGGTATAGTCAAGTCACTTCAGCAAATAGGGCAGATTGAAATTAGAAATACTTTTAGTGAACTCAACAGTGTTTCCATCTAAATATCAGAGATTACTGTATCAAAATATTGATACTGTAGTAGTTGGCTTGTTGATTGGTACCAGAATGGTACCGTTAGGTGCTTGTGACTGCACCAGGCGTAGCCAAGATTTAGCAAGACAATCTTTAGCTTAGGAGAGAGAGATCTAACGGTGCTGAAGCGCTTCCAGGAGAGATCTGCTGGAAGCTTCTAAAACAGTACGACAACAGCTAATCCCTGGTGTAATGTTACTGTTTACAGTGTTTTGCTTGTGGTAGATTAGACCTAGATTTTATTGGGCCATAGCCCGATTGTCACAAAGCCCATTTAAGCCTGATGATTAAAGGCTCAACAGTGGATCTATAGTTCAAACTTCTGGATGATATATATTAATGCATCTTAGTACTGATACAGTAGTAGTACTAATATAGATTGAAATCGGAAAACAACTTGGTAGCACCAAAGGACTAGGAACAAACGTTTTGATATTAGCCATTTTATATATATATATAAAGTGACTAATATCAAAACGTTTGCACCAAGGCCCTCGTGCAACCAAGTCGTTTTTGGATTTTCAAAGTCCAAACAGTCAATCCAAACCGTTAGATGTTCAATCTATATTAAAATCTGCTTGGAGACCAAATTTTACATTTTTTTAATTTTTTTTACTATTTATTAAGCCACTTTGAAAATTGCTGATCACATGGTCCAGAATTTGGTTGCACTGTTTTTACTGTTCACCCGGATCAGCAATTTTCAAAGTGGCTTAATATATAGTAAAAAAATTCCAAAAAATATAAAATTTGGTCTCCAAGCAGATTTTAATATAGATTGAACATCTAACGGTTTGGATTGACTATTTGGACTTTGAAAATCCAAAAACGACTTGGTTGCACGAGGGCCTTGGTGCAAACGTTTTGATATTAGCCACTCTCTCTCTCTCTCTCTCTATATATATATATATAGTTGGGCTATGATGCATTGTAATGTATAAGCCCTTTGTTTGGACTATAAATAGTTGGTTTTGACTTCAAAACAACTGATCCAAACAGTTCAATTTGATATCCATATTCATATGTATTTGGAGATCAAATTTTACATTTTTTTGGAAATTGTTGCTATTTTCTTAGAATTTTTGAAATTCACTGTTTTTCTATGGTCCAGAAATTTCTGAAAAACAAAGATTTTCAAAAATTCTAAAAAATTAGTAAATTTTTTCCAAAAAATATAAAATTTGGTCTCCAAGAACATATTGATACGGAGAACATGTTGAGCCCTTTAGATCGACTATTTGAACTTCAAATCTAATAGTTTGCAGTTCAATGTACAAGAAGGCATATAAATTGCAATGCACCATAGCCCAACTCTCTCTCTCTCTCTCTATATATATTTGTTAGGCTAGTCCAAATCATTTATTGGATTGACCAATCGTGTTGAAGGTTATATTGAATTTTAGCTTAATTAGGCATAGTTGGTTCATGCTTGTTAGGATTAAATATTTTTATGCCGTCATTAAATCAATGCAATAACCAAACTGTGAGGTGATTATTAATTAAAAAATGTACTGACAATGTTTTTCAGGGAGATAACACGAGAGTGAAGTTATGGAGAAGGTTATCAGAACTCAGAAGCAAGGTTGCTTAAATTAAATGCTTAATTAATTAATAAATGTACTGACATTTCATCACGATGAGACAGACAGAGGCAGCATCAGTGGCACTGCAAGCGCAAATCCCGAGAAGTATCCGACGGATCAGAGATGAGCAGATTAGCAGCGTTTACTACACGCGCGCGCAAATCCATACACACATACAAACACACGAGCAGGTTGATTGATGGATTCCGACTGAAAGCATTCCGTACAATGTACAGAGCCTGTCATATCCTGACACGTGGCCAACTCACTCGTCCCATGCCCGCCATTGCGCCGACACTCAGGACGTGATACCATGTGGTGCCTCCGATTCGTGGGACCCACTCCCCTACTTCAGAGATTATATCGTGGGGTCACATCAAAACCATTGTTTAATTTCTTCATTCATTCATGTGGTGTTTTTTGTTTGTTTGTTTATATAATAGGGATCGACTAACAGTCCTCCCCATTCATTCCCCTAAACGTCATTTTAACTGTCAAAGTACAATTGTCAGTCTCTCATTCAACATATATTAATTCAGTTCCAAAATAGAAAGTATGAATACCTAAGATATGAAGTATTCATATATAATTCATCAAGTATTCATACCTAAGATATCAAGTATTAGTTCACATACGAACTGGGGACCATTACTTTTCGGGGACAGTAACTGTCAGACTGCATTGGGGACCACAACCAAAAAGTCACGTGGATCACACCACCAGTCCCTCATTCATTGATTAAATTAATTCACATACAAAATGGAAAGTATGAATACCTAAGATATCAAGTATTTACTCTAAAAACTGGACACAATACTAATCATCTTTTATACGTTTTTCAATGTAGTTTTTTTTTTCTCCATTCACTCTAACCCATTTTTGGAACGATCTATGAGAAATTTTGCAAATCTAAAACCACGAACGTGTTCTATTTTTTTTTCTCTTTCAAATGAGATCCATGATGACATACTTTTACACGTTTTTCAAGGTATCAAATATTCAAATATGGAAAGTATTCATACAAAATGGAAAGTATTCATACCTAACATATCAAATATTTATATATAATTCATCAAGTATTCATACTTAAGATATCAAGTATTTAAATCCAAAAAACTGGACTCAAATATGGAAAGTATTCATACAAAATGGAAAGTATTCATACCTAATTTATCAAATATTCATATATAATTCATCAAGTATTCATACTTATGATATCAAGTATTTAAAGAAAAAAACTGGACTCAACTTTTACACGTTTTACACGTTTTTCAAGGTAGTTCAATGATTGAAAAAGTTAGTTAGAATGGAGGGGACGTTTAGGGGACTGGAGTGGGGGGACTACATCTTTACTCTATATAATATAATACATACAACCTCTGCATTTTATGTCTTCGGAGAAACACAATTAATGACGTCCTTTCATTTCAAAAATCATTTATTTGGCGTGTTGTTCGCATTTCATTGGTTGGCAAATCATTTTAAACAAAAGTTGCAGAGAAATTTCAGAGTTCTATGAGGATGAAAAATCATTTTAAATTAAATTTGCAGAGGATTTTTAGAAGGGAATCGGACCCGTGATTTTTATTTTTACCAAAAAAAAAATATATTTTAATATAAATAACCAGGTTTTTAAAAAAAATTTATTTCTACCCAAACCGCTAGGAATATTTGCGGTTTGAATTAACAATTCAAACCGCTAGGAATCCTAGCGGCTTGAATTATTAATTCAAACCGCCAATATTCATAGCGGTTTCAATTAATAATTCAAGCCGCTAGGATTCCTAGCGGCTTGAATTAACCAATCACCAAAAAATTTATTTATTATTTTATTAAATGATAATTTTTCACCGATAACCCTAAAGTTATTTTTATTACAAAGAATTATATTATAAAAACTTATCAATAATATAAAATTTCGTTTATTATTTTATTAAATGGTAATTTTTCACCGATAACCCTAGAAATTTATTCACCGATAACCCTAAAGTTATTTTTATTACAAAGAATTATATTATAAAAACTTATCAATAATATAAAATTTCATTTATTATTTTATTAAATGGTAATTTTTCACCGATAACCCTAGAAATTTATTCACCGATAACCCTAAAAATAACTTTAAGGTTATCGGTGAATAAATTTCTAGGGTTATCGGTGAAAAATTACCATTTAATAAAATAATAAACGAAATTTTATATTATTGATAAGTTTTTATAATATAATTCTTTGTAATAAAAATAACTTTAGGGTTATCGGTGAATAAATTTCTAGGGTTATCGGTGAAAAATTACCATTTAATAAAATAATAAATGAAATTTTATATTATTGATAAGTTTTTATAATATAATTCTTTGTAATAAAAATAACTTTAGGGTTATCGGTGAAAAAATTTCTAGGGTTATCGGTGAAAAATTACTATTTAATAAAATAATAAACGAAATTTTATATTATTGATAAGTTTTTATAATATAATTCTTTGTAATAAAAATAACTTTAGGGTTATCGGTGAATAAATTTCTAGGGTTATTGGTGAAAAATTACCATTTAATAAAATAATAAATGAAAATTTATATTATTGATAAGTTTTTATAATATAATTCTTTGTAATAAAAATAACTTTAGGGTTATCGGTGAAAAAATTTCTAGGGTTATCGGTGAAAAATTACTATTTAATAAAATAATAAACGAAATTTTATATTATTGATAAGTTTTTATAATATAATTCTTTGTAATAAAAATAACTTTAGGGTTATCGGTGAAAAATTATCAGTTAATAAAATAATAAATAAATTTTTTAGTAATTGGTTAATTCAAGCCGCTAGGAATATTGGCGGTTTGAATTAATAATTCAAGCCGCTAGGATTCCTAGCGGTTTGAATTGTTAATTCAAACCGCAAATATTCCTAGCGGGTTTGGGTAGAAATAAAAATCTTTTAAAAACCTGGTTATTTATATTAAAATATATTTTTTTTTGGGTAAAAATAAAAATCACGGCTTTCGGACGGTCTGATGGACATGATGCCGACATTTTTATTAATATTCAAAGTTAATTACAAATTAATAAATATATTCACGTTAGCTGATTTTTTTAAAAATGTTCAAACCGGTCATTAAATGGTCAGTCCCCATATATTTGTACACATACACGTCCGCATATATTTCAAAATAAAATTTATTGGAGCAACATATCATAAAGTAACTTCCCTTGTAAAATTAATTTAATATTGAATATAAATGATTGTGTGCATCTAATGATTGTTAGTATTTGTCGGTCCAAAGGATACTACAATATTCAACAATATTAATTGAATGTAAAACTGTGAAATAAGCACATGAATATGATTATGATAATTATTATTATTGTTCTTCTTCTTATTATTATCATCATCATCATCATAATCATCAACAACATCATCATTATTATCATTATTATTGTTATTATTATTACTATTACTATTATTATTTATTGTTTCGTATGTGAACCATTATATTATTATTCTTTGGGGAATTAATAAGGACCCATTAGTTGATGTTGATCCATTCAGTTAGTTAAATAAATAAGAACAGATATGTCCGAAATTTTTATTAATACCCTAACAAAAAAAATTAGCAAAACATATGAGTATATGTCATTAATCTTGACAGGAACTTAATCCCAATTAATATATACTTTATTGTTGTTAAAAAACCTCAATTTGAACTAAATAAAATCTCAATTGAGTAACCGGATATAATTTTCGGTTACCAATAGTTAAAAAAAATGGGTAACCAGATATAATTTTCGGTTACCAAGAGAAAAAAAAGAAAAAAAGAAAGAAATTGGTAACTGAAATGGTTAAATTTTGATAAATTTGAGTAGCTAGAATCAATTAAGTTTGGTTGCATAGAAAACAGATGAGTAGATGTCATTAATCTTGACAAGAACTTAATCCCAATTAATATATACTTCATTGTTGTTAAAGAACCTCAATTTACAGTAATAAAACCTCAATTGGGTAACGGTAAAAAGAAAAAGAATGTAACCGGATATAATTTCTTGTTACCAAGAGGAAAAAAAGAAAAAAAAAAAGAAATTGGGTAACCGGATATAATTTTCGGTTACCAATAGTAAAAAAATAAAATAAAGTATATAATTTTCAGATATAATTTTCGGTTACCCTGTTACCCAATTTTCGAAATTATATCCGGTTAGGTCATTTATAAAAAAAATTACAATCATAGGGCATATTTGCTAATTTTTTGTTAGGGTATTAATAAAATTTTTGGCAGATATGTACCTTTCAACAAAAGTGTGTATTTCAAGTTCCAAGAGAGAAATCCTATAAATAAATATACATACGACAGAGATTTAATGTCTAACTGTATAGAAGAAAAAAAGTCCCAACCGGCCATTAAATGGCCGGTTGAGAATAAAATTGGGACCGACCATTAAATGGCCAATTTAGACATTTTTAAAAATACCCAACTAACGTGGGTATATTTATTAATTTGTAATTAACTTTGGATATTAATAAAAATATCGGCGGTCTGATGGACATCATGATCAGACTAAATTTGATATCAAAAATGTCGAATCAAAGCCTTTTGATTCATATCAAGATTTGCGAGGATTACTTCAAGATTCATGGTGATCAAGTTCACACAAATCTTGATACGGATCAGACAATTCGATGCTCCTAAGATTGCCTCCGTTTCCTTCAAATTACAAAATAGGCCACTATCCGCGCAGGTAAAAAATAACTATTCGCGAGGGTACATTGATAGAAAAGTGCTATTTCTGAGCGTATCGGTATTACTGACAGTAGTATCCGTGAAAATACTATCGGTAAAAAGCACTTTTATCTTCGCTGATAGTGACAAATTTTTGTAAATGACATAATAGCAGCTAACAACTGAACTTTTGTCAAATCAGAAAAAAAACCCAACAAATTTATCTATAATAGAAAAAAATGTGCAACTCATGATTCACATATAAAATATGCCGTATATCACATATAAAAAATATATGTTGATACAGGGTACAAGGGCATGTCGGATATATCATATATGTAAGGTTATAGTACTGTAATAAAATATGTTGACCATGGGTGATAAAATTCTAAAAGAGTATGTTAAATGATAACATGGAGTATGGAAAAAATATGTTATAAAAAAATATTCGAGTTAGAAAAAAAATATTCAACTCGGTAAATATAATTATAAAGAATTAATAATTATAATTAACCATTGCGTACATATTGGCTTTCATAATAAATAAATTAAACATGTCCTGTACTGTTACTGAGACATTTTTTGAAATATATTTAGAAGACATAATTATTTTGTTAATTTATGAACCATTCATGAAAGATAGAAAAAAAAAATCTAACAATTGTTTTCCAGTAATTATAGTGGGGAAAGTCCACACCCAATGTCATTACATTTAATGATAAAAATGATAAACCATATATTGTCATTAAATAAATCTGAATCATACTATTAAAATCCATTAATCTGAACTTTTCTAGTGCTGTTCAATTCAAGGTGGGTTTGACTAATCTGTGTACTGTTCAGAGTCTCAGACCAATCACGCACAATATATATACAATGGCAAAATCCTGCCAGTGCACCTTTATATAATATAATAATGGACTGTGTATCATGGAATGGATCATTAATTGGTTGGGTGAAAACAGTATGACATTATCCGAGCCGTATTCGATCTGTATTCGAAAAATTAAATGTGAATATCCGATATTTGAATATTCGTGTGAATATGAATACTGATATGGTTTTATGTTTCAATTATCTGTATTCGAATAGTAGATATATATCATATATTTTAATATATATTATAAAAAAATATATTGTTATTCACTATTAAAATTAGATAAATATTATGAACTTCGGTATTTTTTAATATTATTTTAATAAATATCTGATTCGATCCGTACATCCGATCCATATCTGTATCCAGAAAATTACAAAAAAGAAAGATATAAATATGATTTTACCACTATATATCTGCTCCCGTATTCGCTCCGTTTTCACCCCTAAATTCATTGGTCCAACTAGATATATTATATATGGCTCTGGTCTTGAATTGAATCAGCACATTTGTTATCTAAAACTTGAGATAGATATTATATTCATGTGGCATTTTCTTTGTTTGTAAACTCCAAGTAACAAATTAAGAGAGAGGCAGCCAATTGACTATCTGTTCAAGAGAAGGCCATACATCTAAAAAAATATCACCAGTTCTATAAGATATTATGAGTCCTTATTAGGAATAAATCATTTAAATGTATGATCATAGGACACATAGTTAATCAGTTTTAACATTTGTTGTTACCAACATTCTTATATAGTATTTTAATCAGTTAATTTCTATACACTTTCTTATGATCAATCAACATTGTAAAGAACCAACTAATTCACTATTTCACACTTCTAGTGAATTTTGGATAGAGCTCCAAGAACTTCCAGCAAAAGATGCTAAGCACCCCCCTAAAATTGAAAATTTATATTTTATCCTTTAAAATTTTAATTTTGTAAGAATTTATACTATTAGTCGACCCTCTTAAAAAATAATTACATGATACTTATTTATCCAACCCTTCCAATCTCAATATTTTGATTCCGCCCCTGAATACAAGATGAATCATAACATTTTGAAAGTGAATTACAAAGTGCTACTTCCGACGAATCCTAGCCGAACTTTGTCAAGTTCTTGGTGATGTTCAATTGAACACAGAAGAATTAAGCTAGCATGATGAGGGGCGGACCCATAATTTTTTTCAGGGGAGGGGACAAGAAAATAACGAATCGGGTTCAAATCTATTAGCTAATTCTAATTAATACTCTCTGATTGACAAATTCGAAGAAAATAAGCAATTAATTTATTTAATGTGTACATACAATCATGCAAAAACAAGCATTGAAGTAAATTAGGACTTTGAGCTTTCCAGAGAGGATCTAAATTATTTTTAGGGGGACAAAATTTTGTGAGTCTGTATATATTCTGAGTGAGGCTACGGTACTATGCATAGCACGGATTGGGTCCGTGCTACGGCTCAATATTTGAGTTTTCAAAATTCTAACGGTCGATCCGAACAGTTCAACATTATTATAAAATGAATATGTACTTGCAAACCAAATTTTATATTTTTTCAATTTTTTTTACTATTATTTTAGATAGGTAGAAAATCACTGTTTTTGGATGGTCCAGAATTTTCAGATCAAGTAATTTTTTACCTATCTAAAAAAATAGTAAAAAATTCGAAAAAATGTAAAATTTGGTTTGCAAGTACATTTCATTTTATAATTATGTTAAACGGTTCGGATCGACCGCTAGAATTTTGAAAACTCAAATATTGAGCCGTAGCACGGAACCAACCGTGCTATGCATAGTACCGTAGCCTCACTCTATATTCTACAAAATTTGAAAGGCTCACTTGCCTCCGCCGCTGAGCACGACAAACTCTAATATATATCTTCCAAGCGAATTTTAAACCAGCCAAATGGAAGCCCAAAGATATTTAGCTTTTTATCAAATACTTTTAAATTTTTAATGGTGTATGATGAATGACCAATTAAGTTTTTAATAAATTCTCAAGTTTGATACATACATGCACTATCTAAATAATTAAATTAACATTCCTACGATTTTTTTAATTAAATAGTAGTTTTATGATAAGACGTAGATGTACCATAAAATTAAATGTAAGCTAAATTATCCTATTTATATTAATAGTGATCATAGGAGGATGATATTAATATATCCACTTGCTATACAATATTGTCAAAATATGGAGGTAACATGATGGTACAACTCTACATACACTACTACAGAAAAACATTTTACTATCGGTTCAAATTGCAATCCGCAATCGGGTTCCGAACCGATGGTTATCGTTCCGATAGAAAATGTATACACATATGTCATCGGCTATAACCATTGGCGTTCAGCTCCAACGCTATCGGTTGGAAATAAGGGACAGATGGGAATAATAGTTTTTCGGTGGTTAAATTAGTTGTTTAATATAGAAACGTCATCGTCTGTTGGGTGTTATTAGCCGATTGCAAAAGTGTCTTACACCATCTATTGTGTTTGAGTTAGCGTTGGTAGGCTCTAGTTTGCCATATGTTATTATTTTGGGCCATTGGCGATTTATTTATATATATTTTAATTATATATGCCTGTATTAAGGGCTAGCCTCCATATATAGCAAGATAAATAACATAAATCTCTCTCTCTCTCTCTATATATAAGCACCAAATCGAATACAAATAACATGCAGCAAATTAAGCAAGATAATATAGAAGACCAACAAACATATAGAATAATGCAGCACTAAATTAACCAACATAATTAATCTGTAGCACTAAATTAATCCAAATACTATCATTAATTAACATATCTGTTCTGTTGCAACAAAGACAACCCCCAAAACATACCAGAATTACACCCCGACCCCCTCTACCCATATGATTAAACTAAAACCAGCAATGAAGCTTTCAAAAATCACACCTCCACTGGTTGTATATGAGAGACCAAAAAACCTGCAGTATTGTACTTATATCAGTTAACTTACAAAACACAACAATTAATTGTTCTAGTACCCACAAAAATGTACATCATATGTACCAAAAGTATTTAATTTTCCTGCCCATTTGTTGGAGGAGGTAATGCCCAATCCAAGAAGTACTTGCACCATCGCTGACGAACCTCGTTTAGAGCTTCCAAATTATATGGATTGGTCGGTAGGTAAGCCTGCATGAATAAATGAAAACATATTAATAACATGTAGTCTAATATCCGATCCGTATCCGTATTCAGAAAATATAAAAAAAAGGATTATGATATGGTTTTACCACTATCCGCTCCGTATCCACTTTGTTTTCGGCGCTACTTATGAGTGTATTTTTATTTTTACCACAAGAATAATGTAAAATAAAATTTGATGGGGAAAAAAATTTCAAACCCAAAAACAAGAAAAAAAAAATTCAAGTATTTTTTTTTTGAAAAATTTCATCAGTCGAAACAAGAAAAAAAACCTAATTCTCATGTAATCTCACACATCTGAAACGTAATTAACCTAATTGTGTTGTATTAATATCATAAACATCCATCATATATATATATATATATATAAGCCCACAGATTGTTGTGTTCCCGTAGACATCCATCATATATATATATATATAATCCTAGAAATTACAGGGTACGCTAATATATATATAGCAATAGGCCTTCCATAATAGCGACATGGGGACGTGAGATTTGACATGCGCCATGAAAAACTAGGACTAGACCGTGATAAATCGAAGTATAGTCTTTAGTCTGTTGACCTAGTAGAAGGCTATAAGCTAGCAAGATATTAATTTATAGCCGTAAATTATAACTAAAATTAAATTAATGCTATGCCCAAAACATGCTGGAAGTAAGTAGCCCATATTTGTGATCACATCATGCATCTAGACCCGTCATTTTCCAACATTGTCAAATTACTGTATATATACTGGACCACATTTAAATATTCATTAATATTTGAACTCATCTAAAAATTCTATATTGAATTTTTAAATTCAATAATACAGTAAATATTCAATTTACTGTATACTGGACCACATTTGAATATAAAATTGAACTCATAAAAAAATTCAAGTGGCAAGTCAGTACTGGATATTGACTTCAGAGATCTCATAATAAATTCAGATCTTAGATTGTACAATATTTTAAAAATAATTTGTAAATTTTAACAACCACCCAAAAAGATATATGCAAAGCTGTTATGCTTCCAATAAAGGAGCAGATGCCAACTCGGAAGCAAAGCATATATACAGCATGTACAGCTTGCATGCCATGCTTGAGCAACCGAAGACAGCTTTCTGAAAATTCAAAATTGGGGCATTCATAATTGAGGAGCGGTATGTCGACTCTACCTGTTATTAATTCCCTCCAATTGCAAAGATGTACTAGTAGGGGTGAAAACGGTATGGATAATATCCGATTCGTATTCAATCTGTATTCGAAAAATTAGATGTGAATATCCGATATCCGAATATCTGTGTAGATATGGATACAGAAATATGATTTTACGTTTCAATTATCCGTATCCGAATAGTAGATATATCATATATTATGAAAAATTATTGTTATTTACCATTAAAATTAGATAAATATTATGAACTTTAGTATTTTTTAATATTATTTTAATAAATATCCGATCCGATCCATATTCGTATCTATATCCGGCTAATATCCGATCTCTATCCGTATCCGAAAAATAAAAAAGAATATGAATATGATTTTACTACTATCCGCTCTGTATTCGTTCTGTTTTCACCTCTATGTACTAGAGAATTCTTCTTCTTTGACTGGAATTACTGAATTTAAAATGTTACCAACGTGCCTAGATTTTAGATGTACTTTATTGGAGATAATTATGAATATAAGAGTGGTAAGTAGGAGGTGATTATTAGAGATGTTTAGATCAAGAATAAAGAAGAATAAATATATATTTCTGGAATAAAGATTTTTTAATAAGCTGTAACATATATAATAGGATTGGAGGCATAATTTTTGAATTAGACGTTTGTCTTATTCCAACATTATTCCTGCTTTGATATCACAAATTTAAAAAAAAGAGAGAGAATATTGTACGTGTTAATCTTGTGTATCTCACAATTATATAGAGTTTATTTATAGACTTGATTAAGGAATATTTCTAAACATCTCCAACTAATCACACTCTTGTATTCATACTTATCTCCAACAATAATATTGTATTGATCTTGTGTATCTCATTAAAATTACATCGAGTCTATTTATTTAATTATTTGAAAAGGTAAATAAATACTATATTTGAAATTAATTAAAGGCTGATACGTCCCTTCCCGAAGGGGCCGGGCCGTACTTGGACTAGGTCCAGTAAGGTGCAGGCACGCCCTGTTCCTGGGAAGCAGGCCGTGCGGAGATTATTTGCTTCGTGCGCGGCCCGTCTCGCTTCGAGCGAAGCGAGTCAGGATGGCGGGCACGCGGGGAGTCGGAGGGGTATTAACGCTCTAACCCTTTTTGATACCTCTCCAGACTCAGAATGTGATAAATGCGATCCCCTTTTCTGGGGGGTTCTTTGCCTTATATAGGGTATGCCCTACTGTAGCGGGGTCTTGTCAGCATTAATGACAAAGACTCGCATACTGTTGAGGGTGTCCGCGTATTAGGCTATGAAGTTCGCGTAGTCAGTCTCAAGCCGAACAGCGAGGTCGCGTGTCAACCTTTCTGGGCTGTTCGGCACGCTAGGCTTTGAGCCTTGTTTTGTTCAGTTCCGGGCGGGCCCTTAGGAGGGCTCCGAGTCTCGGTTTGTGCTTCGCCTCAGGCTGGCCCCAGGAGGGGGTCCGAATCCTGAGTAATTTCTGACCTCGGGTTGGCCCCGGGAGGGGGTCCGAATCCCGAGTAATTTCTGATCTCGGGTTGGCCCCGGGAGGGGGTCCGAATCCCGAGTGATTTCTGACTTCGGGTTGGCCCCGGGAGGGGGTCCGAATCCCGAGTAATTTTTGGGCCGCGGTCTGTTTTGGGCCTGTTTGCTGTGAACTTTGATCTAGAGGTGTTTAGTTGGGCCAGGCCTGGGCTTTTTAAGGGCCATTTGCATATGGGCCTATCATTAGCCCCTGAAGCCGGAATGCATCAGTATGATGCTTCCGGGTTTTTATTCTGGTACTGAAGGTGACTTCGGTTCAACTTATAGAAGTTTGTTTTGCTAGTCTCGGCTTGTTTGTTTTATCGTTCGAGTATTAGCCCCCTAGTTGTACCCGGGTTTTTGCGGGGTATTTGTTTATTATCAGCCCCTGAGTTACCCTTGGGGGTTCCTATCGTTTGTATTTTGGTCATTTAAAAATTCTTGTTCCTGTGACTTCGCATCGTGCGGCTTGTTGATTACATGTGGTTTATGCCAATTTTGTTTTGCCGCTGTATTTCATGATTTTGTTGTTGACGGCCCCCGAGCTATTCTCGGGGTTTTTTGCGTTTTCAAGATAGTTATAACCTGTGTTGTCGTTTTTTTTTGTAAGGTCGTAATTTCGTTATTACAAAGTTTGCGAACCTTTGGTATGCCCTATCGCGGGTAAGTATCCAACTAATTGTGTTGGCGTGTTAGATGGCTTTGGGTAGCCGAGTGTTTTTCAAACGAGCTATGCTCGGTGTACCGCGTCGTCGTCTCTTTTTTTTTTTTTTTTGGCGCGTAACGGAGGGTATGGCGAAAATCATAAGCAGTTATTGATATGAAAATATTCTTAAATAGCATGAAGCCCAAATATGACATGACATCGAGATCATACAATGCCTATAGATAAGGAAATCTTGAAATCAGACGACGCGCTCGTTATCGGTGTCCTCAAAAAGGTTATCCGCCATGATTTCTTCTGGAGTGGCGGTATACAGGCTCGGGCCTCCAGAATTGCGGGATAAACATCCAGGGCATTTCCAGAACCGGCGTCGGGGGTCCGCGCGGCCTCAGATGTCGTAGTGTTCGAAGCAGCTCCACTCATAGCACCTCCGGCATTTCGCCATCTCGTGCTTGGGCCCCTGATCGTGGCATATGACACACCAACGCAGTTTGGGCTCGAAGTCGACGTCATCATAAATGTTGTTCTCGTCCTCCTTAGTGAATGAGGGTACACCGGCGAGGAGGAGGTCGATAAAGTCGCAGATTTGGAGGTCCTCGTTATGAAGCATCCATTCCAAATCCTCCTCGGAGAATCGTTGGCGGAGGGCCCATCTCTCTGCAGGAGAGAGGACCTGTCGTGGGTTATAAGAGCGGCGGGGAGCAGGGGGAGGCTGGTCGCGGCTGCTCTGGCCTTGTTCTAGGGGCCTTTTGGGTTTAGAGACTACTCTTTTGATAGGCATCTCGGAGGGTTCTGTTGAGGAAAATGAGGAGTTGTGATTTGGACGTATGGTAAGGCTGGTATTTATAGACGTGGGTTGTGACTGGGGCCATAAATAATGTGGGTCCCAGGCTATTTATAGCGTATATCTGTCAACTGCTTGCATTAAATACGTGGGGTCTCGAGGGATGTTTGTTCGCGTATCGGGAGTATGCGCGGGATAAAAAGTTTGGTCGGCGTGATATGAGAAAGATTGGCTGTTTGATAATAAGAAAAGGCCCGACCATGAAGTTGTTGATTTTTATTCGTTGAATATTGATATATCGGAGCAGTACACATTTCGTACATAAGTTTTCTTAGATAAGATACAACAACAGATACATTTGTTCTAGTGAACTATGATGTGCAGGGCGACTAGTTCCCTGTATACCCGCATGGCTGCCGAGGTGGGACCTGAGGCAGGCGGAAGAGACATTTCCCCTTCGGTCAGCTGCACTCCGGGGTCCTTCTCGGCAAGAAGACGGGTGTGATGTCGCTACTTAAGGAGTATTCAGGCGAGGATCTCGTTATCGGAGTCCTCATATACGTTGTCCGCTTCAAGCTCCTCCTTAGTAGCGGTATATAAGGTTGGTCCTCCGTAGTTGAAGTCGATGCAACGGGGGCATCGCCAAAACCGGCGGTGGGGATCTGAGCGGCCTTTGATATCGTAATGATACATGTGGCGCCACTCAAAGCATGTTCGGCATTTGACCATCTCGGTCTTGGGATCTTCCTCACCACACCCGAAGCATGTACGCAACGACGGCGCCGTAGGTTGGATGGCATTCTCTTCCTCAGGGGTGAATTTTGGGCATGAGCTAAGCTTGAAGTCGAGAAGTCTCGGACTTGGAGGTTTTCGTGGGTCAGCATCCATTTTAAGTCGGGGTGGGATATGTCTTGTAACAATACCCACCTTTCGCCTTCCGACAGTGTTCGTAGTGGTGGCTGCGTGGGGTTAGGCCGGGGGCGGTGGGGGGGTGAATCACGGGGGAGGGTAATATTGAGGCGTCGCTGCTCGGGTTTGTTAACTGAGTCGTTCGACGACATTGTGAGGGTGGATGGAGTGGGGATGAGTTCACGGAGTGGAGGATCGGTTGGTGAGGAATGATCTTCTTACAGTTGAATGGGTCAATATATAGGCGGGGTAGAGCCATTGGTTATCGCGTCTGGGCCCCACCGGGTCGTAAAAGCTGGGGCTAAGCGATTTGACTGGACAGGCGTAGGCCTGTCGTTTGACCGGTGTTAATTTCGAAGCGTTTTAGACTTAAGGAACGGTTGTTTCGAGGCATTTCTGGAGTTATTGAGCGGCTATTTCGAGGTATTATTGGTAAGAGATTCGTTATTTCCGGAGCATTTGAGCTAAATTGAGGGCCATTCGCTGTCGGTTGGCCAGTGTTCGGGAAATGTTCATGGTTGCATATACGAGATACGTGGGTTGGGGTAGAGAGCGTGTTTATGCCGCGAGGGGGCGACGTAGGACAGTTATGCCAGTGGTTTGGCGAGATTTATTCTTTGATTCGAGTTATTTCGAGTCGTGCCTTTTAGGATGAGGGGAAGGTGTTTTCGGGGCCTGTTTCGTCTAGACCATTTAGGTCGCGTGACATAAAATGCTCTGCTTACCGAGACATGTGTTCCCACGATTGTCCTGAGACCGGGGGTGTACCAATCTCGTGTTGGTGCTGCGTGAAGTTTACGTGGTAAACCGACTAATTTCGGGTAGCATGTCCTGAGACATGGGTGCCTTAACTTAGTTGTTCGGCGGTCTGCCCGGGACCGAGTGGTCGCGAGCCAGGCGGCACCTGTTAGTTAGTGATATGATAAAATTCCATTGCGATAGAACTTGCTGCCCGTTGTGGTGAGATGATGGTATGGAAGGCGTGTGTGAGCGTTGTGCCTTAGTGTCAAAGTTGCCTTTACACAAATGTGTTGTAGGAAAAGTTTTTCAAAATAAGAAAAGTTACAACTAGAGGTAATGTCATGTGGTTTATAGAGTTTTCCTTCTCAACAAAACACAGTTGTTCATAGGGTTACCCTAATAAAAATAAAAGCTATCCCCCATGTCGGGGAACAAAAGAGGGAGTAGTATACGTCCGGCTAGGTGGGTGGGGCGACTTCACGCAATGCATCAATCGCTGAAGCCGCCGTCTGCGGAGGATTCCTCCTCAGGGTCGGTGTCGTCGGACCTGGTGGGGTGATACTGTGGGCCGTCGTCATCATCGTCTTCATCGTCATCCTCGCGTGTGTCATCCCTGGAGTCAAGGATGGCTGTACATTCCTCGCAGTACCAGTGCTCCAGGCCTGGGATGGGGAACAAGTAGGGTGTCTCCTCGGGCTGGCAGGCTTGGTGGAATCCTTCCCCGCATCGATGGCATCGGGGCATATCGGCCCGATTGCCCGTCTTCCCACATGCCGGGCAAGTGCTGCGGATAACAGGCTTGGGCGCAGGGCGTCGAGGGGGCGCTGCTGGTGGTGCATTGCGACCGGAGTGCGGGCAGCAGGGGCAATGTTCATAGGAGCGCATTTCCACGTCGACCAGGTACTTGATGAAATCTTGCAGCTTGTCATTGGAGCTCGCCATCATCCGATCGAGGTTACTCCTTGGGAAGAAGCGGAGCCAGTTTGCGCGGACTCGGGGAGGTAAGTCTCGGACGCTCGTTGGTCGGCCCGGTTTCGGATTGCTCGCCTCGCCAGTCTCCACGGGTTTCTTTCCTTTGTTATTCCGAGGTTTTGGAGCCATTGTTTCAGTACGTTTTTAGGAAAGCGACAACTGGGGCTGTGATGTTAGGGGGTTTATATAGGGATCAGCATTGGTGTGCATTTAATGCAGGTGTCCAATCATCATAACTGCGTCTGATCGTTACTGTAGAGAGGGAGACGGCGCGACGCTTCGCTCGTGCCCGCTCAGTTTGTGGAGGAGTTGCGGAGGGATGGGGGGCGGGATCCGAAAAGGCGCGACGCTTGGGTCGCGTCCGGACGCCATCGTGGTATGGGGTAGCTAGGTCAGAACGTCGGGGCGTCTTGCTTGCGCCTTCTCAGGGTTTGGAGAGGGGAGGAAAGGGTGCCAAATTTCGAATCGGCACGTCGCTTCAAGGTCTTCGGTGCGTACTGTGTAGGCCTTTCTTTCTACGGTTTTCTACGCCGCTAGGTCAAGGCCTATTAGAGTGCGCCAGGTGGGTTGAGGGGCTTCTCGGGGAGAGTGCCGGTTAGCGTTACGTCCATGTACTGATGCCTATATAAGGGCGCTCGCGACTGTCTGGGGACATCGTCATTTGCTGGGTTTTTCGAGCGTTGTGGTCGGACAGTCGCTTGGTTTCGCTCCGTTCGGTTTACTGTAGTCGCGTCTACGTCTTCGGGAAGGTATTTTCTATTTAAAGTTTTGTAGTTTGTAGTTTTCGCGGGAGTGGGGAAACTACCTCTGCCGTCCCTAATTTAGTTGAGAAGTGTGTTAGCGAGTAGGGTTGGTTCTTTTCAGGGTTACCGGGCAGATTTCTCGGTTGACACGGGGAGGCCATTATCTTATACTTGTCTCTTGCTGGTTCTTTAACTGACCGCCTTGGCCTAACTTAGGTTATTTCTAACTATGACTGGGGGGAGCTCGGGAGGCCGATCTCCGAACTGGGGTCTTCTGGATACCGATTCTTCTAGTCGGGGGGCATCGAGGACGCCGGGTCCGGGAAAAGGTGCCGAAGCTTTGGCTATACTTTTGGCCGAAAGGGAGGAATCTGCGAGAGGCAATGTGATGCTTCCCCTTGATGATAAGGCCACACATATATATGATCGCGATCAAGGTATGTCTGGACAGGTGCGGTTGCCATTGTCTCCCAGTGATCCTAGGTATCACGCTTCTGAGGATACGTTGTCTGTTCAACATTCTACTGAGTCCGGGGGACCAAGCGAGGCGCAGGGGGATGATGAGGATGATTTGCACGAGAGTCGTGTCGCCTCTTCGCGGGAGGCTTCCGTCTCCGTGCCTGTGGGAGTGCAGGAGAAGAAGGTTAGTCGTAAGAGTGCTCTGTCCCAAACCCCGGATGGGCCAAAACTTATACCTCGGTCTACTTATCAGCCCGGTATTTTTGATGAAGTGGACCGGTTGTGGCCGTCAATACCTTTGTGTCGTCGTGAAGAATGGTGACGGCAGGTGTTTTATGGTCAGTTGGTGCGCAAGGAGGCGCAGAGGATTATTACGCTGGACGTCCTAGATCTCCGAGTACCTACCGTAAATGACCGAGCGCACGACTCTGAGAAGGGAATGTACGTGTATTGGAAGATGCCTAAGTGTGGGTTTCAATTACCCTTGTCGGAGTTTTGTCAAACTTTCGTTAAGACTTTGAATATAACGCCGTCCCAACTTACTAGCAAGGCTTGGTGTTACGTGACGAGCTTTGATAGACTGTTCTCGGATCATTCAGATAAGTTGGGGGGTTAAAGCCAACTATGGGTCTGTTCTCGCAATATTTTAGCATGGGCAAGACATCCGAAGATTTCTTGGTTCTTAAGCGAAAAGGCCCGCATGCCAAGGTGTTTGACTCCAAGAAGAATCCTAAGCTTAACAAGATAGATGACTGGAACCGGGGCTGGGTATACCTGCCACACCCAGGCAGAATTGAGTCGTTAAAAGATGTTCGGGTGACATGGCGCCAGTTGTCGGGGAGGGGAGCAGTGCCCTCTCTTAGTTTTCCGATGTCCGGAGATGATCGGAGGGCCTTGGGGATTCTTAACGAACTGTGTGGTAGATTTCTAACTTTCATTTCTATTCTTAGTAACCCTTTAACTATTGATATATATATTCGTATGTTGTTTCTTTGGCAGCCAAAACATCTATGGAGTTTGCATTTTGTGGCGCCGTTGTGGATCCTAAGCCCGTCGTCCCCCTCGTGCCTGGAGGGGTCAATGCGAAAGGAGGAGAGCGTTTGGTAATCGAGGAGGCGAAGGAGGTCGCGTTGGCAGAGCAGGGACCTCCAATGGAAGAGAAAAAGGCGTCTCCTCCGAAGGCCCCAAAGAGGCGAGGCGGGGCGAATATGGCGGATAGGGTTAAAAAGATAAGGTCTACAGCCCAGATTAGCCCGGCCGAAAAAGGGAAGAGTCTCGTGGTGGCGAAGGCCTCTGATAGGGCCCCGGCTAACGCGCCGAGGAGGGAAGAGCTCCCCATTATGACGGGAAGTATGGTTGCCCCGAGTGGGTTGGGACCAGTGTCCGAAGTTGAGACTCTTCTTGAGGGGGTCACTGGAGGCGCTTCTTCAGGGAAGGATGGCGGAGTTGTTAGGAGTCCGAGTCGCGGGTCCGTGCCCTCGGGTGATGATTCAAGTTTTGATTGGGAGCTGGAAAGAGGGTCGATTTGGGAGCATCCGTGCCCAGAAAAGGACCCGAACCACTGTGGTCTCTATGTCCCCTTCCTAGGGAAGACCATAGGGGTTTGCAGGAGGCCGCCTACCTTGGCTGCCTACTCTTTTGGGGCCTATACTGGGCTGGAGCCAGCTTACATTTGGCGCCGTATGAGGGAAGACCCGGAGCAGTTTCTGCTGGACTCTTTGGATCGGCATTTCGAAACGGGTTGTGTTATGGCGGCGTTGTTGGAGGAACGTTTGCTGGAGGGAGGTAAAACGCGGGTCGCGGATGACATCACCTCGGGGGTGAAGAATGCCCAACTCGGGAAGGAGGGTGGCGGGGACCGTTATGAGTCCCTGGAAGAACGTTACAGGGAGGCTTTAAACTATCAGCAGACCCTGCAGAACGATCTCGATGCTCGCAATGAGAAGGTTAGGTGTCTGAAGGAGGAATTGTTCAAGAGGGGCGAAGAAGCTGTTGAGCAAGCCAAGCGGCTGGCGAGTGTTGTTGCCGAGGTTGAAGGGTTGAAGGAGGAGAAGGCGAAGATGGCCGAGGATTTGGTCTCCGAAAGGGAGAAGGTTGTGCGGGTGGGGAAAGTTGTCGAGCAACAACGTGCCGACTTGGAGGGGCTGGCTGCGAAGCTGATGGACGAGTTCTTTACCAGCGATGGGTTTAGGAGTGCGGCGCTTGTATGCGTGGAGGATTTTGTGCGCCACTTTGTGTACGGGGAAATGTTAAAGTTGGGGAAACTGTACCCTTTTGCGCCCGAGATGGTGGGGTTCGCCAAGGTCAAGGATGAAGAGGCGCAGCCCAAGGTTCTGAAGGGGTATACGTGGGACAGGGCAATGGACAGGCTGCGGAACCCCAAGGGTGCATTAGTGCCGGGCGAAATAAACCTATTGAGGGAGGAGCCGGTGGCGATCCCGTATTATTGGCGTCTTGTTGCTGCCTGGCCGGACAACATTTGGGTGCGTTCTCTCTCCGAAGCTGATATTGGTGATGGAGCGGGGACCAGCGATGCGGCTCGTCCTATCATTCCTTTCGTGGAGGGAAACAATGGGCAGGACCTCGGGGGGTTTACCGAGGAGGAAAAAGACGGCGAGTAAAAGAGGTATGATCTCTGATTTGCTCTGTTGGCGCGTATGTGCATGTTCGTTCGGTGTTATCTAATCTGCTGTTTATGTTTATGCAGGCCTTAGGCAAGGAGTGAGGTGTTGGATCGGGGAGCTGCTGAAGGGCGTGTCAACGTTTTAATTTATTTGCCTCGTCTTTTGTTTCTTTTATTCGTAGGACCCCCAAGGTGTTGGGGAAGAACAGATTTGTTGTAACTTTTGTCGGGTAACTTGGTCGAGATTGCTGCTCGACCGCCCGAGTAACATTATGCTTTATGTATGTTCTTGTTTTAGTGTGCTTGTTTGCAGTGTTTTTGTTGTGGTTCCGTAGGACCTCATTATTTACACACGATCGCGTAACCCTGTAGGGTAGTTCGATCTCGGGTGGGTTTATTCCGTTCAATTGTCGGGAAATTTCAACGGGATTACCTCGTACTCTGTACAATTATTTAGCGTCGCCTTTCGTTATTTATCGACATTTAACTGCCAGTTCGGCTCCTAGCCTTGTAGTGTTATCAATTTGAAGGGAAAGACAGTTTCATTACCTCGCGCAGTTTCTTCCCGTAATCTCTTCGGGCTTATAACATTCCTAGGCATCTTTGTTCGCCTGATAGCGCTTATCCTCCGAGCTGGCGTGCTTGCGGGAGTTCGGGGAGGAGTTTTTGCATTCCTTTAGGTGCCATTATTTTTTGTTTTTGTTCCTTGTAGGTTTTGTTCGGGCATATTACTATGCTTGTCGGTTGTTTTGTAAGGCCAGTAGAGATTTCCGCGAGACTTGTTGTTTAGACATGTTGCCATGCCTTTTAATTATCTCGCGATGCCAGTAGAAAATCCTGCGAGACTTGTTGTTCGGGCATGTTGCCATGCCTTTTAATTGTCTCGCGAGGCCAGTAGATCATTCGCGCTCATTCCACAAGACTTTCGTTTGTGCCTATTGGATAAGCAAGCTCGTTGTCTTGTAGAACGACGGAATGTTTATCCGGTTTGTGCGTGTTCGTTACCCTGTCGGGCTTTCGCTTACGCTGTGCGTCGGGATCCTTGGAGAGATTTTTTCATTACCCCGCGGGTTTCCGTTATTGTATCTCCCCAAAGCAGGGTTATGCGCGTTCGTTATCCCATTAGGATTTTCGTTCACTTTTTGCATAACCGTCCCTTTAGTTTCGCGAGTCATGTGCATTCGTTGCTCTTTGCAGAGTTTTCGTTCGCACTTTTGTGACTCGCGCCTGTTTTGCCATGTTCGGGAGTCACGTGTATCTGTTCATACTATCGTGACTCGCGCCTGTTTGCGAGTCATGTGCATTCTCTTTGCAGAGTTTTCGTTCGCACTTTTGTGACTCGTGCTTGTTTGCGAGTCATGTGCATTCTCTTTGCAGAGTTTTCGTTCGCACTTTTGTGACTCGTGCTTGTTTGCGAGTCATGTGCATTCTCTTTGCAGAGTTTTCGTTCGCACTTTTGTGACTCGTGCTTGTTTGCGAGTCATGTGCATTCTCTTTGCAGAGTTTTCGTTCGCACTTTTGTGACTCGCGCCTGTAATCTTTTTGAAAGATTGTCTTGGTGCTTCTCTCTTCAGGACCTTTGACCTGAGACTAGCGCGAGTTTTCCTTGCGGGGCGCATAGCGTGTACTCGTCCGGACTTTCCACGGCTGGCGCACGTTCGCTGTTACGGAAAAGTTGTTTCGGGCTGTTTTATGCTCTAAGGTCTTTGGTCCGAACTTGGTATGGTAATTGTTGGCGAAACATTTGTTGCCCGTAGGCTTTTATTTCTCTGTCATAAGAAGCGTTATTTTATTGCTGAGGCGTTCGTTGCCACTTGGGCTTTCGTTTATCCTCTTTTAGTGCAATAATTTCTTTTTTGTTGAAACATTAGTTGCCCGTGGGCTTTTGTTTCTTCTCGTTATGATCAGTTGTGGGGGGGTCCCGACGGCAATTGCGTGCCGTCGGGTCCCAAATTTGTTAGTCAACATCACAAACAACGGGCCGTGCTTATAATATCGCACCGACGCCCTCGACCATACACGGTCGTTCCCGTGTTGGTGGTCCAAAAGTACAAGGTACCGGGCCGTGCTTATAATATCGCACCGGCGCCCCTGACCTTACATGGGCATTCCCATGTTGGTCCAAAAAAGGTGCAAAAGATAATGATTACATTTTTACAAGCGGCCTGTCCGCTGCTGTGCCTGTTCTACTACCCCCTCTCTTTTTTTTTAAACATAAAATTTCCGAAGATGGACGACGTTCCAGGGTCTGGCGAGCATTCGTCCGTCGGGACCTTCGAGTTCATAGGCTCCTTTTCCGCAGGCGCGAATTATCCGGAAGGGGCCTTCCCAATTGGGTTGAAGCTTACCAACATGCTGTCCGGCAGCCTCGACCTTTTTGAGCACTAGTTCACCCGGTTCGAATGCCCGGGGGGACACGCGTTTATCAAAGGCGCGTTTGATCCTTCGCTGGTATTCTGTGGTTCGGATGCGGGCCTTGTCTCGGAGTTCTTGTGCCAGCTCGAGTTCCGTTGCTCGTGCTTCTGGGTTGCTTTCTGTGGAGTAGGCCGTCATCCTGAGGGAGGGTGTAACAAGTTCGAGAGGTGTGACGGCCTCCATGCCATACACAAGGGAGTACGGTGTCTGTTGCGTGGCTTCACGGGGGGTGGTTCTGTACGCCCAGAGTATTTCGTCCAGTTTGCTGGGCCAATTCTTCCTATTGGAGGCCACCTTCTTCCTCAATCCATCCAGAATAGTTCTGTTGGTGACTTCGGCCAGACCATTGCTAGCAGGGTGGCTAACCGAAGTAAAGTTGCTGCGGATACCTAGCCTCTCTAGGAAGGACATGGTGACGTCTGCATTAAACTGCGTGCCGTTGTCAGAGATCAGTGCGTGGGGTATGCCGAAACGGCATACGATATTCCGCCATATAAAGTTTTTGGCGGCTTCTGCCGTGATATGGGCTAGTGCTTTGGCTTCGACCCACTTTGTGAAGTATTCCACAGCCACTATGATCCATTTTTGTTGCTGGGCGGCCATGGGAAAAGGACCTAGGATGTCGATCCCCCAGAGGTCGAAGGGCCAAGCTCCCGAGATTGTGATCATGTCGTAACCTGGGACGCTGGATAATCGGCAATGGTATTGACACCTTTCGCATTTTCGCGCCATATTGGCCGCGTCTTGCTGCATTGTGGGCCAGTAATATCCTGCGCGCAGGACTCTCTTGGCCAAGGTTTTCGCTCCTTGATGGCTACCACAGAGTCCCTCGTGGACTTCCTCCAGCATTGCCTGAGCATCCTTCTCTCCGATGCACTTAAGCCATGGCCGGGCATATCCCCTTTTGTACAACTGACGGTTGTAGATCGAGTATAAAGGGGCAATCTTCTTCAATCTCCGGGACGCCAGTGGGTCCTCGGGTAGGATCCCCGAAGTGAGGTAGGCCCACATAGGGGCGTACCAGGTATCCTCGGGCTCGTTGACAACGTAGGCTTCTTTCGCGCCATCTGAAATACTCGACTCAGGAATATCCATTACTATCACGGGGCGGTCCTTGTCGAGGTTTCCTGCTGCCCCCAGTTTAGAGAGGGCATCGGCTTGACAGTTCTGGTTTCTGGACACATGTTCTATCACCACTTTGTCAAACTGTCCCTTTAAAGAATGGAACTGCTCTCGGTATTGCCGCAATCGGTCGTCATGCACACGGCATTCTTCGTTAATTTGTCTAACCGCAAGTTCGGAATCACTATGGAGGTGGACTTGTCGGGCCCCTAGTCCCGCGGCTAACTTGAGGCCCGCTATCATGGCCTCGTACTCGGCAGTGTTATTAGTTACAGGGAATTGGAAGTGGAGTGCGTAGTTGAGTGTTTCCCCTTGCGGGCCCGTGAGAGCTATTCCTGCTCCCGCGCCCTGATGGGAGGAGGCTCCGTCGACATAAAGAGTCCACTTGCCTTCGAATTCATCCGGGGCCCCTGAGTATTCCACGATAAAATCCGCGAATACTTGTGATTTGATAGCCTTCTGGGGGTAGAACGTGACATCGAATTCCGTTAGTTCGAGCGCCCAAGCTAACACGCGACCCGAGGAATCGAAGTTCGCGAAAGCCTTCTTCAGGGGCACTCCAGTGTATATTTTGATTGGGTGAGATTGGAAGTATGGTCTCAGTTTTCTTGCCGCGATGATGAGGGCATAGGCCGCCTTTTCTAGCTGGGTGTACCGAGTCTCGGCATCCCGGAGCACATGGGATACGAAATATATGGGTTGTTGCTCGCGTCCTTCTTCCCGTACTAACGCGGCACTGACCGCATGGTTGGTGGTGGCTAGGTACACAACCAAGGTGTCTCCTTCTATGGGTCTGCTGAGGCAGGGCGGACTGGCCAAGTACTCTTTCACTTTGTCGAAGGCCATCGCACATTCCTCTGTCCATTCAAATCTGGCTGACTTACGCATTGCCTTGAAGAAGGGGAAGCAGACATCGCCAGACCGGGCGATGAACCGGTTTAACGCTGCCAGCCGGCCTGTAAGCGACTGGAGTTCCTTGAGGTTTCGGGGGGGTTTCATGTCTAGGATGGCCTGTGATTTGGATGGGTGTATTTCTATGCCTCTCATGGACACCATAAATCCGAGGAATTTCCCTCCCGTTAGGCCAAAGAAACTCTTCTTAGGGTTGAGTTTCATGTCCGCTTGATTGAGCGTTGCGAAGGTCTCGCGCAGATCTCGAACGTGGTCCAGGTCGGACATACTCTTGACTAGGAGGTCATCTACATAGGCTTCTGCATTCCGACCTATTTGCTCGTGGAACACCTTGTTCACCATTCTTTGGAAGGTAGCCCCTGCATTCTTCAGGCCGAAGGGCATCACGCGGTAACAGTATAACCCGGAGTGGGTTGTGAAGGGGTTTTATCCTCGTCTTCGGGGCACATCCTTATCTGATTGTACCCCGAGAACGCATCCATAAAGCTTAATAATGCGTGTCCGGAGGTAGAGTCTACTAGTTGGTCGATCTTAGGTAAAGGGAAGGGGTCCATAGGGCATGCCTTGTTCAGGTCGGTGTAATCAATACACATCCTCCACTCTCCATTTGCCTTTCGGACAAGCACAGGATTTGCCAGCCATTCCGGACAAGTCACGTTTCTGATGAAACCGGCTCCCAGCAACTTGGCGACTTCAGCCTTGACCGCTGAGCGTCTTTCGGCTCCCATGTTCCTTCTCTTCTGTACTACAGGCTTCGCTCCCGGTTTGACGCGCAACCGGTGCTCGGCTATAGATCCCGGGATTCCAGGCATGTCTGCGGCGGTCCAAGCAAACACTGCCAGGCTTTCCCGGAGGAAGTCAATCAACTTCTTCCTTGCACTTCCTTGAACGGCCTTACCGATGTTCAGGATCTTACCGTCACCGAGGTCGACCTGGTCAACCTCATCGGCCGGCTCAAGGGATGTCTTTAACTCTTCTCTGTCAGTGGGATCCAAAACCATGGGTGTGTGTGGGGGTAAGAACTCTCTGCTAGATTGCAAGCGTGGGCTAGCGAGTCCCGGTCTCGCTTTTGCTTTTGCGTCCACTTGGTGGACCGCCCCTCCTTGCCCTCCGAGGAAAGTTTGGTAGCACTCCCGGGCCACCTGTTGCTGCCCGCATTCCTCCCCCACACCGTGGCTGGTAGGGAATTTGATCTTCAAGTGGGGGGAAGATACTATGGCTCCGATTTTGTTCAAAGTGCTCCTACCGATGATTGCATTGTAGGCGGAAGGGGCATCTATGACGAGGAAGTCCACCATAACTTCGGTGGTGCGGGGCAAAGATCCAAACGTCACTTTCAATTGGGCGACCCCTTTTGGTCGGAGGGAATCGCCGGTGAACCCCACTAGCGGTGTTACTTTTCTCCGTGACTCGCCCAGCTGCATTCCCATCTTCTCGAAAGCTGAGAGGTACAGGATATCAGCCGAGCTCCCCGTATCCACAAGGATTCGTTTGACTCCAAACTCCTCTATCTTGAGTCTCAATACTATGGGGTCATCGTGAGGCCATATCACAGCGCCAAAGTCTTTTTCGGAAAAGCATCTGGCTTCATCCATTCGAGGTCTCTTCCTTTCGAGGGGCCTCTCGATATTTAGTATGGTGGGGTACGGCTTGATGGTGCTTCGATTATGTTTTTCGGGAGCCGCCACCCTGTGTCCTCCGCTAATCACATTGATTTCTATACTCGGTCGCCTGCCTGATGTCCCTGGTCCTTTTCCCTTGCCCTCTTCGGGCTTGGGTCCCGAGTGTTCACGCTCTTTGTAATCGTCCCGATAGGAGGCTTTCTTTTTGTCCTGGACCTCCCCATTGTACTCTTTCGCGAACTTTTGGAAAAACTCTGGCACTATATATTCGATCAACTTTCCTTCCCTGGCCATCCTTTCCAACACGTCTTTCAGCTGGAGGCATTCCCCCGTGGAGTGTCCGTTAAAACGGTGGAACAAGCATCTCGCAGTCCCGTCTTTTTTCTCGAAAATACGCTTGCGTAGCGGCCTCGGGACATCAGGCATGTCCTTTATTACTAGGTACATTTCGCTCCTCTTCTTGATAAAAGGGGCATACCGCACGTAGTGGGGTCGGTAGCCCTCTCTGCCGTCTTCGCGCCGTTCTTCTTGGGTATTTCTCTTTTGTGGTTCTCGTCTTCGAGACGGGCCGCTATCGGGCTGCCGGCCACGCTGCTGCGGTTTTGGGGATCTGGACCGCGGCCTGGCGGACTGGACAGCATCCTCCTCGGCCCGGATGTACCCCTCAGCAAAAGCCAGGAACTCTGGTAAACTCTTGAACTCTCTTTTTCGGGCATCGTACCGGAGGGTGCCCGGTCCTCCTTGCCAAAGCCCATTCAGTATGGCCGCCAGGGCGATGTCCTCACTGTAGTTTCAGACCTCCCTAGAGGCCTTCACAAATCTATTTACGAAGGTCCGAGTTGTCTCTTGGGGTCCCTGAACATACTTCAAAAGGGAGTCACATGTCGCTCGTGGGGGCCGGAGCATGTCGTATCGGGTCAGGAAAGCTTTCGATAGTTGATCAAAGGTTTTTATCGATCCTTGCCTTAGTCTCATGTACCATTCCCAGGCCTCCCCAGTCAAACAAGTGGTGAAAATGCGACACGCGACAGCGTCCGATGCTCCATGCAGTCGGAGCCTTTCGTAGAACCCGTATACAAAGTTCTGAGGGTCCTGGATATCTCCGCTACCTTGAAAACAGGGAAGGCCAGTGGGGTATTTGAAGTCACCCATGGGGGCCTTGTAAAGTTCCGGGGCTAGTGGTCCTTCCAAAATATTCGTCGACCCGGAACGAGTCCCTGCTCTCCTCTTCTCCCTCTTAGCTATCTCTTTCTCCACCCCTTTCTTGATCATTGTGTTTATCATTGCCATATTTACTCCTGCGGCCTCTGGTGGGGTGGGTGGTCTCCGTCGCCTTTTAGGGGGTGTTCGGCGACGCTCTTCTCGCGAGTGACGAGACTGATCATCTTTCCTCGAGTGGTGGGACTGATCGTCTTTCTTCGAGTGTCGAGACCGCTCCTCAGTTTGTTTGGTGGGGCCTTCTCGAGTCCGCTCTGTTCTCGCCCGACCGGCGCTCCTTCTCGAGCTGGCCGCCGCGGATGAGCCTTCGCTCTCTTCCCGTTCGGCCCCAAAGAATAGCCTCCGTCTCGGTCCACCAGTCTGTCTCGTTTCCCCCTCACCTACGAGGGTCTCAAGTTCGGGGTCAGGATTGTCAAAGTCATCATCTGTGTTATGTAGACTGGGCTCTGGGTTGTTCGATCCAGGTCCAGCTCGGATCAACTGTACTACAGGCGGTGGGGGGTGAATCATTCGTACCCCGGGAGCTGAGGTGGGAGTTTGGGGATAGTATGGTAGGTTGGGATCGGCCTGTGGGGGGTAATGCGCTAAGGGGGCCGTTTGGTACTGCGGGTATGGAGAGGCATATTGCGGGTATGGTGGATAGTTGTAAGGAGGTGGGTATACATACGGTGGAACATACGGAGAGTGGTATTGGGTGTGAATCATCTGGTTTTGTGTGCTTTGGGGGGTCGACCCGATCGGCCCGGTGGCCTGGGCGGTTACTATAGTCGAGTCGATCGGCCTTACAATTGGTGTGGAAACTCCGAGGGACTCCAAGTTTATCCCGGATGGGTTAACCGGTACCCCTTCGGGTGGCATGCCCAGAGAGGGGTTCGGCGGGACGACCGGGTTGGGAGTCTTCTGACTCAGTTTGCCGAGGGGGTTTTTGCTCGTTGTCCCCCCAGTCGGGTCGTCTCGGGGAGTTTTCTTCGAGGGCTCTTTGGGTCGACCGCCCGAGGTTAGGTCGGTCGGGGGCTTCACGTTCTCAGTTCGTCGGTTGGATTGTTCCGTCCGCCGAGCTATCTCCTCGGGGGCGATCTTGCCCATGTCGGTTTGTTTGGTCGCGGAAGTTATCTTGCTCAGTTGAGGCTGGGGTCCCCACGGTGGTTGATACGTCCCTTCCCGAAGGGGCCGGGCCGTACTTGGACTAGGTCCAGTAAGGTGCAGACACGCCCTGTTCCTGGGAAGCAGGCCGTGCGGAGATTATTTGCTTCGTGCGCGGCCCGTCTCGCTTCGAGCGAAGCGAGTCAGGATGGCGGGCACGCGGGGAGTCGGAGGGGTATTAACGCTCTAACCCTTTTTGATACCCTCCAGACTCAGAATGTGATAAATGCGATCCCCTTTTCTGGGGGGTTCTTTGCCTTATATAGGGTATGCCCTACTGTAGCGGGGTCTTGTCAGCATTAATGACAAAGACTCGCATACTGTTGAGGGTGTCCGCATATTAGGCTATAAAGTTCGCGTAGTCAGTCTCAAGCCGAACAGCGAGGTCGCGTGTCAACCTTTCTGGGCTGTTTGGCACGCTAGGCTTTGAGCCTTGTTTTGTTCAGTTCCGGGCGGGCTCTTAGGAGGGCTCCGAGTCTCGGTTTGTGCTTCGCCTCAGGCTGGCCCCAGGAGGGGGTCCGAATCCTGAGTAATTTCTGACCTCGGGTTGGCCCCGGGAGGGGGTCCGAATCCCGAGTAATTTCTGATCTCGGGTTGGCCCCGGGAGGGGGTCCGAATCCCGAGTGATTTCTGACTTCGGGTTGGCCCCGGGAGGGGGTCCGAATCCCGAGTAATTTTTGGGCCGCGGTCTGTTTTGGGCCTGTTTGCTGTGAACTTTGATCTAGAGGTGTTTAGTTGGGCCAGGCCTGGGCCTTTTAAGGGCCATTTGCATATGGGCCTATCAAAGGCCAATTTTTAAAAATAGCCAAGAATGAGTTTATAGTGGTGGGGATGTAGGCCTCCATTAGGGGTGTTCATTGGGTCTGGTTTAGTCGGTTTTGAACCGAACCGAATTAGTTTGGACTAAATGGTTCGGTTTGGTTTGCTTTTTAAAACGAATTATAATTTTGATTCGGTTCGGTTTGGAAATTTTCAAAACTGAAATAACCGAACCAACCGAACTTTTATATATTATGAATTAGGTCCGGACCGCCTCAGTTTATTTCTTAATACCCCGGTTTATTTCTTAATCAATTGCTTTAAATACTTCGGTTTATTTCTTAATACCCCGGTTTATTTCTTAATATACTTCGGTTTATTATAAATTAATTGCTTTAAATAAAAAATTAATATATTTTGGTTTGAACCGAACAAACTGAAATAAAACTTTGGTTCCGTTTGGTTCGGTTGCAATATTAAATAGGTTCGGTTTGGTTCTATTTTAGAAACCAAATTATAACTTTGATTTGCCTAGTTCGGTTCGGTTTCAAGCCTCCATGTTAATCTGGTTAGGCATGCACTTCACCTTGTCTCTTCTTGGCTCAACCGAGTCAAAGTTTTTTTTTTTTCCTTTTTAAGAAATACTTTTTTTGTTACCACTAAAAGGACTCCAATTGGAGATAGGAGTAGGTCTGATGGGCATCAGATCTACTTTTAGGTCCAATTAGCTCCAACACCGTACAATTAACATTAAGATCTGTGCGCACAGAAATTGAAACAGACCTGCACTGATTTTAATGCAGAGTGCACGAATCTTGATGTAGATCGTATGGTCATTACACCCATCGAATCAAAGTAGGTCCAATGGACATCGGACCTACTCTGAATTCCTCCAATTGATAGGTGGGACAATGGCATTGATTGAATGTGGGCTAGGTGACTCTCTGATTCTCGGAAAAATTTAGTGTATCATCTAGAGATGAGTTATTACCGGACTTCTATGATATATGATATATAAGTTGGAGATTCATATCATTGTCTCATGTTTTAGAAAACTAGATATTTTTCAAAATATTTTTGTTTAAATATCTATATATTCTAAAAAGAAATATATATCATCAACAATATTTAATTTTAAGTATCTAGATATTTTGTGATCTTATCTAATATTCAAGAAAATGTAGACTTTTTCTTTAAAGGACTTTGGAAAAAGCCATATTTAAAGTTGCGTTTAAACCGTTCAATCGGTGTTAAAATTTACACGGATAGTTTAGATTCACGGAACTGTTTAAATTTATTAAGTTCTAAATTATTTGCATGAATCTCAACACAAATCAAATGGTTTGAGTCTGACTTTGAATAAAATTTATCCAAAACCCTTTTTGCTCAAAACCCAAGTCCATCAAGAAAATTCACTCCACCTCCATAACTATCCTTAGTTACAGGTGTTGTTCAACTTGTGGGACTAATGAAGCCTCCAAATAAGAAGTCACAAGTGAGCGGATGATCCTCCAGAGCGCGGAGAGAGATAGAGTGCCTGAGATGATCCTTTTCATTTATATACAACCATTAATTATATATATAGTTTGACTACTGGTGTTCTAATGTTGAGTGTTAGTTGTATTATGTGATAGTGTTGCGATAATAAAAGTGTGTTTAGAGGTGCGCGCTATCGGAGTTGGTAGGGTCCGGATACGTGCTATCATATTTAGATCTGTATTTTAAAAGTGTTCAGATTCAAATATTTATCCGTATACTTATTATTTTCAAACTAGATCGGGTACGGATCTGAATATCACATCTAATAGTAAACATTAATTTCGTATCTAGTATTTCGGTTTCGGGTAATAGGTTATGATAACTTGTTTGTGAATTAATTATCAAGTTCTGCTTGAATCTAGGGCGAATACATGTCACAAGCATTTGAGAAATTTATTATTCTTAAATATAATTAATTATAAAGAATTATATTAGCATTATATCGATTATTTATACGGGTATTGTTCGGGTCTGGTTGTGGGTCAGATAATTAATCAAATTCATATCCTATCCATTACAATATCTGTTCCGATTCAGATCCGAATGGGATATTTAAGTATAAATTTTATAACCCTATCCATAATTTATATATAATTGTACATCATATCTGATATTGATGATGTCCAATTAATACAACTTTTGAATAAGTACTCACAATAATTATGAAGATATTGATCTTGAAGAAAATAACAACAACAAACAACAAACAACAAACAACAAATTAACAACATCAACATCAACAACAACTAAAATGATTAGACATCTTGTAACTATAAGAACTTAGTTTTAATTAACTCAAGGTTTCTTTTGTTTCTTAATAACTCCTTAGCTTGATGTGTAGATTAAGTTCTGAAGAGCTCACGTAGTTCTTATGTATATTCATTTGATAACTTAAAAAATTAAACTAATATATCAAATTTTAAAAACTAAAATTAGAGATATGTCTTCCCTTTTTAAATAGCACGTGTATCAAATTTTGTTGATTTGAAATATATTTAGTCTTTCATCAAATAATTATCAAATTTTAAAAATAGATGCTTTATGATGAATAATCAATTTTTTTTTTTAAAAGAGGCATAAGCCCATTTCATTAATCATGAAACCATAATTACATAGTCATCCATACAAAAAGAGAGGCACCTTGTGCGCCAGTTAGTCTGCATAGCAGAACTCAAAAGAACTAGACAGTAGCAACATAATATGCAGATTAACCAAGCTATATACCAAGCTTGCGATGTATCTAATAACCAAAAATATACTAAGGTAGCAAGTACTAAGCCGCATAGTAAAGGGCTAAGGTGATCTACTAAATACAAAAATTGGAGTTCTGCCGTCTTCACTGTGAGTTGGGCGTCACTGGCGGTTGATAGACCACCATCTCCATAGACATGTATTGAGCAATAGGTATGGCATCTTCAATTATCGGCATCCAGTCAGTAATCTCTTTTTGCACTTGTGTTGTGACATTTCCTGCCCAATAACCAAGCAAAGACTTAATGAGGAAGATAATATTACGGGCTGATTTAATTGGGCAATTATTAAACAGTTATCATTTCTATGCCTCCACATGGTCCAGCAAACAGAACTTAGGACTACTAAGAACCCTATTTTCTTAATTGTTGGTAATTGCATAGCAAAATCCAGGATATCCCAAAAAGTCTGCCATTGATGCATAAACTCTTGACTTTTTTCTAGCCAAAACCAAATCTTTTGAGTCAATGAACAAGTGAGGAATAGATGGGTGATGGTTTCATTTTCTGTACAAAATTGACAGGTTTGGTTTCCAGTCCAACCACGTACTGACAAGTTATCTTTTGTTAGAATGGAGTTGTGAGTGACCAACCACATAAACACACGTATTTTCGGTGGGACAGGTAAGGTCCGCCAAATCAGTTATGGTACTAAAGGTAGAACCCCTCGAAAATTTAGAAATTTATATAATGAGTGGGTAGTAAACTTCCCTGTATGGTCCCATCGCCAAGCTAGATGGTCCTGAGGTGAGGTAAAAGAAACGGAACCGGTGATGTATAAAATTTCAGTCCAATCAAGCAAATCAAACCCTTCCAGTGGTCGTCTAAATTGTACTCTCAACCCTTGAGAATCAATAACTTCACTAAGGATAATATGTTTATTGCTACATTTACGATAGATTACAGGATAGCTAGTAGCTAATGAACACTCTTTATACCATATATCAGTCCAAAACCTACATTGTGAATTACTCCCTGGTACATACTGGACACTAACCTCTCCAATATTTTCTAAATTAGAAATATTTTTCCATAATGGAGAGGCAGGGGTGTGGTGTTCTAGATATTTATATATGATAATGTTTTTCCAAGTGGCCTGATAGTCATTATTTTTAAATCTCCACCACCATTTTAATAATAATGCAATATTCATTTCTTTAAGATCTAAGACACCCATCCCCCCAAATTGTTTAGCTAAGCATACAGTTTTCCAACTAACTAAAGCATATTTTCTCTTCTTTTATGTTCCTTGCCATAAGAACCGTCTTCTAATCTTATCTATTTGATGAATAACAGTAATTGGAATTTTAAACACTGAGAGGACATATAAGGGAATTGTTGATAGAACTGAATTTACTAATGTAATCCTACCTCCTATAGAAAGGAGTTGGCTGTGCCAACTAGGTAATCTAGCTTCAATTTTATCTACTAAAAATTGCCAATCACTAACTGCAAGTTTTTTAATGTGTAAAGGAAGCCCTAAGTATTTGAGTGGAAATTCTCCCCATTGACATCTAAACAAATGATTGAGGTGTGAAGTATGTGGATCAACATGTATGGGATACATCTCAGTTTTCTCATAATTCATTCTAATTCCTGATAAGGCTTCAAAAGTCATCATTGCCCACCATGCAGATTCAATATTCTCATCCTGAGCAGCTAGGAAAAGAATAGTGTCATCTGCATAGTGACAATTTGTGATGGCTGTATTCTCTAGACAAGTTGGACCTAAACCAGTGATTACTGCTGCTGTCCTACCCTTATTAAATATTTTACTTAAAGTATCTGCAGCTAAGATATATAAAAAATGGGATAGAGGATCCCCTTGCCTAACTCCTCTTTTACAATAAAAGTAATCAGTTAATTCTCCATTAATTGTCAAACAGGATTGGGAGCTATATAACCAGTGTTTAATCCATTGAATCCATTTTGTACCAAAATTTCTACTATGTAACACTTCTAATAAGTAGTCCCAATGGATTTTGTCATAAGCTTTCTCAAAATCCACTTTAATGACAACACCTGGTTGCTGATTTTGTTGACTAGAATGCAGAATTTCCTGACTAACAACCATATTATCTAAAATGTATCTACTCTTAAGGAATGCTGCTTGACTAGAGTCAATTAGTCTAGGCATTACTTGCTCTAATCTAATTGTGAGTAATTTAGATAAGATCTTAAAACTACAGTTAACTAAGCTAATTGGTCAAAATTTCTTAATTAAAGTTGCATCTTTCTCTTTGGGTATTAAACAGATGCATGATTTGTTGATTTTATGCAAGTCAAGGGAATTTTCATAGAAGAAGTGAGTGAGAAGCAACAAATCATCTTTAACTAAATCCCAAAAGAATTGGTAAAACTTAAATGTGAATCCATCTGGACCAAGGGCCCTATTTGGTTCAGATGCAAAGACTGCAAATTTTAATTCCTTTTCAGAAAAAGGTCTTTCTAATTCCCATTGTTCTATAGGTAGTAATTTGTCTTCTAGATCCCAAAAATCAGAATGTAAATGAGCAAATTTAGTTCCAATGGAACCTAGCAAGTCTTTATAATATGCAACTATATGAGATTTTATTGCTGGGATAGAATGAGTAAGGTGGCCATCTATATTCAAAGCATTTATTCTATTTTTTTTGGATCTATGGGTTGCTAGGATGTGAAAATATTTAGTGTTAGCATCCCTTTCTGCTAACCATTTCTGTTTAGATTTCATTTTCCATTGGGTTTCCTCCTCTTGATAAATCTCTTCTAATTTATGTGTAATATGTACCCACTGTTCCCCTTCATCTCTGGTGAGTTCTCTACTATCTCTAATTAGTTCTAAATCATGTAATAAGGCTGTTAATTGAGTTTTTTCTCTCCTCTTTTGACCATAAAAATTATGAGACCACCCTTTAATCCATTTTCTAATGTGTTTTAATTTGAGGTTCCAGCTTTTAGCTATATCTGGTAAAGAAAGAGGATATTCCTGCCACCATTTATGCATGAGTGAAATAAAGTCTGCTTGATCAGTCCAGCTAGGGTCAAATCGAAACAAGGGGGTGTGTGTGATATATGAGAGGATGTTTGGACTAGTAAGGGGCAGTGATCAGAACCATGGCTACTAAGGTCTCGAATTGAACTGGAGGGATATTGCTGTTCCCATGCAAGGGTAGTGAATACTCTATCTAGTAGGGCAAATCTAGTGCCATTAGACCAAGTGAATTTTCTAGTGTGAAGTTTGTGTTCTATTAAATGGAAAGTATTAACAAAAGAGTTAAAAAATGTGCTAATTGGGGCATCAAAATTGTGTCCTGATTTTTCCTGTTTTTTCCTAATAGCATTGAAGTCCCCACATAAAAACCAAAGATCTAAACTAGGATTTCTGATTTGAATTAATTCATCCCAAAATGATTTTTTCAGATTTCTCAATACTGGCCCATATACCACAGTCATTTGCCATTTAGTATTATCAAGTTTATTTTCTAAGATGATGTCTAAACAAAAGAGATGCACTGTATGTTGAACAACTCTAATTTTATTGCTATCACTCCCTACTAAGATACCACCTGAATTGCCTATAGAAGGGACCCACAGCCAAGAATCTAGTTTGTGGGAAATACTTTTGAGACATCTATTAGTGAATGACTCCTTTTTTTGTTTCTTGAATAGCTAATAAATCAATTTTATTAATCTCAACTAGATCTTTAACTATCTGTCTCTTCCTACTAGAGTTTAACCCTCGACAATTCCAATTGAGGATATTCATGAATTAGTCAAAGATACACTAAGGGGCAGGCTATGATCTTCAATAGAGTTAACTACTGATCTAGAGGAAGTAACTACCATTTCTACTTCAGAATTAACTAGTGAACTAAGATGATGTATTTTGTCTAATGTAACAGTAGTAGTCTGCCTACTTGTACTATCATGTAGTAACTGTTTTATTACCTGTTCAAAATTATTCCTGTCTAAAGATCTAAGGCTGTCAATGATGATTGATCTATCATCAGCATTAGTACCTAATTCTATTTGATATACTCGAAATAAGGCTACAATTTGTTCTAAGCTAAGTCTATTATAAGGGAAGCTAGTAATAAGACTAATACCTGAAGAGCTGCTGCCATCTGCCATTTTTCTTTTCTGCGCCTTGCTCAGAGTAGAGGCAGGGTCACCTTGCACTGTGACCCTGAGACTGCGACGTGGCTCAGCTGGTGCTCTTCGGACAGGTGTATCAGCCACCTCAGGTGTTGGGACTTCAGTGTCAGATAGATAGATTGCGCGAGCTGGTGAAGCCCCATGCCCCTCTCTGGCCTGCTGTGTAGCACTGCGAAGGCGTTTGCCTATTCCAGTGGCCTTGGCAGAAACCCTTTTTTGAGGTTTGATGATGCCAGATTTGGGGGTTTTAATGGCTAACGGTTTGGGTTTTTTCCTCCCCCACGTGTACTTCTTTTTGGGGGTAGGTCGCGGTGCATGCGCTGGGTTATTGGTAGGATCAGAAACCCACTTCTTAGACTGTTTCACTGGAGCACTGGTTGGTTTTGGTGGGATGATGTTCAATCTCCGAGCTCTTTCTAGGATGGGTTCATCTTCCTCAGTCTCATACTGGGTAGGATTAGGTGAGTGTGTAATAGTTGGTGGTGGTTCTGCTACTGAATGGGTTTGTTCTGCCACAGGTTGTGGCACTGGAGTAGATGCCAGTGTAGCTGTCCCTGGCACTGGAGTAGAGGTCACTAGAGTAGAAGTCACTGGAACTGTTACTGGCACTGGATTTGTCACTGGTACAGTAGAAGTAACGTGAGCAGAATTTGTCTCTGAAACTGCCACTGGTTTTGCAGTCTCTGTGATGACTGGACCCGTAGCAGGGGCCCCAGTACTAGTACCAGCCTCATCCCCCTGGCGACAGTGTTGCACATATTTATCCCAGTCAGCGATGTCCATTTCTTCATCAATTAATTCTTCCTCTAAAAACACATTAATGCCCATAGGACTCTTACCAGCCGCTGCTGCCCTGAGATTGATTGGAGTGGGAGAGATACCGGTATCTAGCATGCGAATGCTACCTCCCCCTTGAATCACTGGAGGTTGGTTAGGCTGAGTGGTAGTGCCCCTGGTATTCCCATCGTAAGGATCTAAATCACGTCGCTCACTTTCCCCAAATTCTGTACCGTTTGGGTATGGTCGCCCCCGTTTCCTACCGGCCCAAGCATTCAACGGTTCTGTTTGCTCTGTTTCGATTTCAATATCTATTTCGAACATGGTCATTGTGCCAGTAGGATCACGGTAAGGCACCACATGTGTCTTAGGGAGGAGTTTGAGGTCACAGACCGCAAGTTTGAGTCGAACGAATCGAACATCGTAGCCGCTTTGAGTAGCGCTATCGATTTCTTGTACATAAGCCCCAAACGGGTTTAGAACCAATTATTTTAAATGAATCAATTTTAATACACACGTACTCTATGCAAATAATTAAGAACACATCTATAATTTTTTTTGTTAATTTGAACAATATTTCTTCAAGATATGAAGTGGATGGCCAAATTCTTTGCATGTAATTGGTTGGTGCAAATATTAATTAGATGAAGCAATATATTGCGAATTCGACATAGGTACACATGACATGCGATTCAAACATTTCAAAGTTTAATTATTATAGATTTCAATTTTATTCTTTATACTTTTTTTGATTAAATTCTTTTATACTTGTCATCATGTAAGATGAAGGTGTAACGAAGCGGAGCCAGGCATTCAAATTATGAAGGTGATCAAACATAAATGATGATCAAACATATATAATTTTCATACTGCGAACAGAAATCAATTGTACAGTATACCCATAACATTTTGTTCTAAACTATATAGAATATTACATATAAACACAAATATTTTGAAAAAAATAAAGGCTAAATGACCCCATATCTTGTTAGTATCCATTCCTAGCTAGATGTAATACTTTAGAACCAATTGGATCGTTTGATAAAATATGAAATTGTAGTGCGTATATAATTTGAATTACATGACATGAATTCGGATCCCCTAAAGTATCTCAAAGTTTTGAGTTTGAATTCAGACCATCCAATGAGGAAGCAGGACCCATGCACATAACGGAGGGTTTGAAACTGAGGAAGCAGGGCGTGCCCATACAAGGACAAAGAGGGTAACTGTACATATGATGTGACAAGGGAGAATAAATAAGATGACAGGTACAAAAAAGTGACATCAGCTAGAGAGATAGAGCTAAGATGTGTGTACCTAATTATAGGTGTAGTAGGAGAGGTATGTATGAGCATATAATCCTCCTGTTCACATCTCAACTGGACAGTGCAAAAAGCCCAGGCACTTTTTCCACACTGCATTTGCATGGTGTTATTCCGTGATTCCAGGATTCTGCTTCCTCTTTAGTAAATTTCTCTATAATTACCTCACCTATGTTGAGAATTAAAGGTCATCTGAGAGAGAAAGGTTGCGGTTATGGCGGTGAGCCAATTACACATTTACACTTTGGGTGTAATATTTTATAATTTTAAATATGTAATTACAATACTCCAACGGCTCTCTCTACACAGTAGTACTCCAAAATATTACACCCTAATCATTTATTACAATACTCCAACGGCTCTATTTATCTTGCAACCCATAGATAAGTATTGCATCAAGGTTTGAAATATTAATAATCAGAATTCAATCAAATAACTATATTTTCTTTTTCAAAATTTAAGAGCTAGCTTCCCTTTAATAAAATTCAAGAACTGTTGAGGTACTCTTGCTTGTAAAAATAAATATGAAGAACACATGAGACTGACAGATCTGTACAAAAAATAAAATAATTTCGTTAATTTCGCAAAAAAGCTCCTCTCAAATCAAACAAAATACAGCGCGGCAGAATAAATATATCCCATTCAACAGTGTTAGGAAAGTATGGATCCCATTCAACAGTGTTAGGAAAATTAGTTTTCTTTACAGTTGTTCAGACTTTGAATTAAATTTTAGTTTTGTCAGTATGTATTAATTGTTCAAAAATTGGAGCTGCAGGATATATATATTTCTACGTGCAATTTATATTAGAGTCGATAATTATGAATTGCATTCCAAACTAGTGAAGGGGCAAAGAAGAAAGCAAGAATTGCAGAAAATTGTATACAATTAATGCACTACATTTTCCGAAGGTAAAAAAAAAATGACTATTGTCGGCCGATATATACTATTTCTGAGAATATCGCTATTACTGGCATGAGTATATCGCAAGGATACCAATGCAATTAAGCAGTTTTACTCTCGCAGATGCTCACAGAAGCTTGTAGTACTGTCAATTGTTTCTATTTAGGAACAAATATATTATGATTTACAGAAAAAGACACTTTAATTATTTATCTAAGCACTTTTTAGCAAAGTGGCCTATTCCCGAGAATTGCCTTTTTACAGAAAATAGGTCATTATCTGTGAGAGTAAAAGTGACTATTTTCGAGAGTATACCGAAAAAATTTCTATTTCTGAGCGTGTCGGTATTACCGACAAGAGTATCCGCGAAGATATCGTCGGCAAAAAGCACTTTTACTCTCGCGGATAGTAACAGATTTTTGTAGTGGTTCAGCTAGATTACATCATAATTAATTATCTAGTGGCGTGTACAGTTTTTTTTAATTTAATGGCAACTTGGTAGGGTGCAAACGGATCAGATATTATCCGTCTGTATCCGAATTCGTATCCGAAAATTAAATACGGATATCCAATATCCGAATATCCGTGCGGATATAAGAATATGGTTTTGAATTTTAATTATCCGGATCTGAATAGTAGATATATATCATATAGTTTAATATATATTATGAAACTTTTTTTATTGTATATATCTACGGATATTTGATCCATTTTCGTTTAATATCTGATCTGTATCTATCTAATATTCGATCTGTATCCGTATCTGAAAAATAAAAGCAGATAAGGATATGGTTTTACCACTATCCAATCTGTATCCGATTCGTATCCGATCCGTTTGCACCCCTACAACTTTGCATAAAACAACATTAATTTAATTAAGCTGAGATAAAAAGTCACAATTTCAAATCATTTTGAGTAAAAGTTAGAGATCAAGCCATCCAACTACTTAATATCCACAAAAGATTGTTCCTTTCGGATTTCGAACATACGACCTCCCACAATTTCAAACCATGTCCATAATATATGTATTGAATTTTGAATATGTGACCTCCTATTTAGATACTAATTAGATGCAGTTCTGGGCATAAACAACTTCTTGCATATTAATCGGAAACTGTTTTGTTAAAAAAGACAACGGTTTTGATGAAATGAACTATAATGTTAGCATTTTAGTTTTCTAATGGAAAACGCATAGTGAATGTTCATTATGCCGATTTGTGATATGGGATATTATCTTGAAAAAAAGTTTAACTACAAGTAATTAACTTGTGAGTGTTTGAAATTTTGAGGGGACTACCAGCGAGATTATGGCTAATTAAAAGCTATATTCGTGGTGTTAATTATGTTTACTTGCTTGGTTGAGTTTGAGGTAGGAGAGACATAAAATTACTCTTATTTTGCTTAATTTTTGTTAGTTTGTTGATTAGATCTCAAGTTACGTAGCACTTCTATTTATAATACTCTTATGAACATTTTAGATCTATATATATATATATAAATATATATATCTATAGATAGATAGATAGATAGGCTATGGTGAGTTGCGAAGTAAAGATTTTGTTTTACTTCACGTTCATATCTCCGTTTTTTTAGATAGGTAGAAAACCGCTGTTTTTGGATGAACAAATACCATAAAAAAACAGTGATTTTGACATACTATAAAAAATTATTAACAATTTCCAAAAAATGTAAAATTTAGTCTCCTAGCCCATTTCAATATGGAGATTATGTTGAGCAGTTCGGATCGTCTCTTTGAAGTTTCAAATATAGAAAATATGAACGTGAAGTAAAACAAGACCTTTACTTCGCAACACACCATAGCCCAACTCTATATATATGACACCTCATACACAATATTTGATATATTTACTTCCTATCATTATCATTTTTCCTTATATTTTCTCAAGAACACTTTAGACTTAGGTATTTTACTACCTTGTAGAATATATACTTCTTTCTTCCTAGATATTTTTATGAGTTTGGCTAGCTTGTTATTAATAGTATAAGATGTCTCGTGTTATTTTCTCAAAAACCTATCCGATTGGCTTCAAACCACAAATTAATCCAAACCGTTGAAACCGATCCACTTCACGAGCGATGCGTTTACGACAAAGTTTATAAATTTTCAAATCCATATAGTGTACAGTCAAATAGTCAAAATGATGATTTATAAGTTAATTTTAATATATTCATTTATTATCTTTTTTATGCCGCTTGATTTTTTACTAAATGAATTCAAAATTTATAAAATTTATAAATTTTATATGTAAATGCATCACTTGTGAAGTAGATAGGTTTCAACAGTTTGGATTCGTAGTTTGAAGCCAATCTAATATATTTTTGAGACGATAGCTCGAAACATCTTATACTATCGATGACATGCTGAGTTTGCTGATATATTTATTCTTAAGTTTATTTATTCAATAGTTATCATATACTCCAATGATAGAGTAGGATTAGTATGCACCATTGGTTTTGAGCATATACTTAAACAGTGAGCATATATTTCAAGGTTTTCAAAGTCTGAACAATCGATCCGAACTATTCAACATGATCTTCATATTAAAATGTGTTTAAAGACCAAATTTAATATTTTTTTGGAATATTTTGACTATTTATTTAGGCATGTATAAAATCACTGTTTTAAAAAAACTTTGAAACATCCAAAAGAGTGATTTTGTACATATCTAAAAAATTAGTAAAACAAATTAAAAAATATATATAAAATTTGATCTCCAAGCATATGTTAATATGGAGATTATGTTGAGCGGTTCGAATTGACTGTTTATAATTTAAAAATAAAGATAAAAATATAGAACATGATTAGAGCATAAAACCAATAATGCATTTTAACCCCACTCATGATAAAATTATACTTCTGCAGAGCATCTGCATAGCAACAATTTGTAGTAAACTAGCTATCACCATTTCTATCGATTTTCAATCAATTTAGAGCAAGGATCTGAAGCTCAATTCACTCATGTGAGCCACTTGTGATAATTCTTTCATTTTACATCATTATTCTCATATATTTAATTTTACTTTTCATGTTTTAAAAAAAAGTGTCTTTAATTATATATGATACTGGCTGCTTTTCTTTTTAAATTTTAAACATAATATGTACTCCTATGGAGGAACATGCATTAAGTACTTTGATTTTTTTTTTTTTGAAATAATTAAAATGAGAATCAAGGCATTTAATTTTAAGTATCTACAAATAAAATTTATTCATGTTTTGGAAGTATATTTTCATACGATATATATACATTTTTCTAATTATATTGTTAAACTAAATACTGATTCTCTCATTTAGTTTATCTTTTAAAAAAATATCTTCGGGCACGTGTATTTTTTCCCTCCATATAACTGCTAATGTTAGGTAAGGCAGATGCAGTATATATATATCATCACTGTCATATATTTATATAATCCACAGTTGGAACTATTTCCCAGAGATTTTGTTGACAATGGCTAAAGTACAAAGTCAACAGTGATTATTTTTGTTGGGTCGTCGACTAGTTCTCGCAATATCTTGTGCGTGCTCGACTGTATTTGGTCGAAACCTACAGCTAGTACATGGTTCCAAACACACACACACACACACACATATATATATATAGAATTGGACTAAAATGAGACATGGAGTAAAATAAGTTTTTACTTCATGACACTATATTTTTATTTTGAAAATTCAAACAATCGATCCGAACCGCTCAACATGATCTCCATATTGAAATGTGCTTGGAGACCAAATTTTACATTTTTTTGGAATTTTTTTACTATTTATTAATCCACTTTGAAAATCGCTGATCCGGTGGTCCAGAAATTTTTACTATTTTTTACTGTTCATAGTGGATCGGCGATTTTCAAAGTGGCTTAATAAATAGTAAAAAAATTGCAAAAAATGTAAAATTTAGTCTCCAAGCACATTTCAATATAGAGAACATGTTGAGCTGTTCGGATCGGTTGTTTGAATTTTCAAAATGAAAATATGGCGTGGATTACAAACTTGTTTTACTCCAAGTCTCACCCTAGCTCATCTATATATATATATATATATATATATATATGAAATTGCTAATATGCTATGCGTAGCATAGAGGGCCTCTGTGCTACGGTTTAATATTTGAGTTTTCAAAATCCTAACGGTCGATCCGAACCGTTCAACATGATCTCCATATGAATATGTACTTGCAAACCAAATTTTACATTTTTTAGAATTTGGTTTGCATGTACATATTCATATGGAGATCATGTTGAACGGTTCAGATCGACCGTTATGATTTTGAAAACTCAAATATTAAGCCGTAGCACGAAGGTCCTCTATGCTACGTGTAGCACCGTAGCTAACTCCTATATATATATATGTACACACACACGTATGGACACGTGCGGTTGTAGTCATTGTAATCTGAATTCTGTGTTGGATATATATAACTAATAGATCTACTGTGTGACACCTCACTAGCCTATATATAATAGCTATTATATATTACAGTAACTTTATTTATGAATAGTTTATAAATTATATGTTATAATTTTTGTATCCAATTTTTTTTTAAAATGAATAGACGAATTAAAAGAAAAATGAGGCTATGATACTTCTATATATGAATAGTGCAGATTGGTAACAATATTTAAATTATTTCTGAATTATTTGCATAATTCTAGAACTTTCGAAATTACTGGTAGAATTTGTGAAACTTCAAATTTTAATATATTTATATGCATATAAAAAATAAATTATTTTCAAATTATATCTTTTTTCATATATATTCAGATCACGATTTTTAGTCATTGTCAAATTATTCTTGAATCTAAATTATTTCAGTATACATGGTAGATATTTATCACTATTCACTACAATTAAAATCCAAGAAATTATAAAATAAATTAAAGTTCTAGAGAAAAGTATGTCGGTGTCTTCTGCATTAGTTGGACATTGCAGCGAACGCGTATGCTCTACATTAATTAACTCAAAAGAAAATTTTTGAGTTAATGAATTTCAACTGTCTAATTTTAAACGGAGCTAATCCAGCTCTGCCTATAACATAGGGGACCTTTTAATATTCGTGCGAACTAGATCCGCATAAATTTTAAGACAAATCAAATGGTCGAGAAACATCAACTCAAAAGATTCTATTTTGAGTTAATGCAGAGGATACGAATTTCATTGCAGCCATCTGTATATCCATTGATCTCATCAAGAAACGGCCAGGATTTCGATGGGAAAATGGTTTTCTAGTTCTGCGTGAACATATGTACATCTTGTGTGATAACTTCATGTACAAAATGATTATATTTCAGACATTAAAATCCCGTTATATTACAATATATAATATTATGATATACATGCCTATAGTGCGATAAGAAATCTAAAATATAAGAATCAAACATATATTATATATAATTAATGAAATAATATTCTAACAAAATGATTTAAGCATAAACGGTTGGAGATAATCTCTTTTTAACTTAGGTTCCAAATAATCCACTATAGGGCGTTATAGCTCTCTGCTACAGTTTTTTTTTTTTTTTTTTGAAAACCTTCGCAGAGGCTGTAAAGTCGTGAGGGGAATCAAACTCTCAACTTTAAAGTCTTAGGATTTTTTCTAACCAACTGTGCTACCTCCCCTTATAGCTTTGCTACAGTTTTTTTTCAACACTAAATACTACAATGTGTTTGATAGAAGTTAAAAGAATTCTGCTATGGCCGCTATAATAGATCGTGAACCTTGTTATCTAGCTACTATTCATATCATTCCAATCTATAATATATATAATTATGACTATTTAATTGATTTGATCCAACCCATAACTTAAAGTGAGGATTAATCAAACTATATAATGTCATGTTGCTAATTTCTATAGTTCCATGAGGCGCCCTCTCATGGGCCAATGGTATAGTGAGGGAAAAGGAGATCTAAATTAGCATTCATATGCATACTATTCAGCAATGAATTTACATTAAATATTTATATAGGAATAATTTTAACATATTTTTTAATGCAAGCTTCATATTAAATATAAGGACTTAATACTTATTTAGCAATTTCAATATATTTTTTAGTTTAGATCATATTAAAATATATATTAAACAAGAAAATAATATGTAAGATAACTTTTACAATAGCCCCGTAACATGCTATGTGCGCGCGCACACACACACACCAATAAGTTGGTTGGTCAAGTGCATGCCAAAAATTAATGCACTTCGTAAAACATAATTATGTGCTTAATGATATTTGATTTATCATGCTTAATAATAAAACTTTAAGGGGGAGATCGATGTGATGCTATTTTCTCCTCGTAACGGTTACTTGAGCTTCATTATGGATGATATTATGTACAAAAATGCAAACCACCACGGAATTGGTGCATGGTTCAAAACTAATTTCAATGTCAAATTTGTTTTCCAGTTGTAAATATGACATGAAAAAATAATAATTATATGTCGTTATCTCGTCAATGATCCTACTAAATGAATTTAGTGCATAATAACTGGGTCCTTGAAAGGACATCACAAAAAGCACAAAAATAGAACGAATGGATTTTTGTTCTTTTCGTCACTTCACAATAAAAAAAAAATATAGCATCTCATCTCCCCCCTTAAAAAAGATTTTCAGGTGGCCCCTAAGAATTTCTTTGATAATCAATGAATTTGTGTTTTGGTACATAATATCATTAAACTCAATATTAATTGTTGCCATTATTGGCTATACTTTATGCATGATCATTTGTCGGATATTATGTACGATGAATTATAGCATCATGATTAAAGTTCAATCTATATAATAACTCAGCCATCATGGTATGAAATCACTATTGACTATTTAGAACTTGAACTGCATCTCTTATTTGCAACAACAAGCGAGATGCAGCTATCTTTTCAAGAACTAAACAGTTCATATATGATTAGGCATGGTCATTTTGGAACAGGAAAATTTGAGATAAAAAATACTAATAAGGAAAGGGGAAGCTACTATATATGTAGAAAGAATCAAGAGAAAATAGTGACTTCATGTATTACTCATGACAAAGAACAATGTTCTGTACTCTGTAGAAATAAAATTCTCTTTTGACAATACTCAAAATCGTTATAATAAAGACCACACTAAATCTTCATTTCCAAACAAAGACCACATGCCAAAAACAAAACAATTATATATATAGGTAAGTTCCTATTTAAGTAAATCAAATCATGAACAGAACAAAACAGGCCTTCATGCATGGCCAAATTAAGTATGCACTAATCATTTCTTTTGTCTAAGACGTGCATGCACAATATTAATATATACATTTATGTGTTATTGTTTGATGTAATAATCTCTTGAAGATGTTCAAACCAAAAAAGGAAACAAATACATTAATTTGAGTATGACAACCCTAGAAGACAGTTGTGAGAGATTCTCTTACTGGACAGCTCCTGTGGTTTTGTAAATTATAGGTATGTGCAATTTCTGATTGTTTAAGTAAATTCTAGTTTATAATAGTTGAATTTTTGAAAAGATTCTGATTCATTAATAAAGATAGAATGACTTAGTCAACCTACGAAATTTTATTCTTAGGTAACTGTTATTTAGTACATTGTTACGTTACGATTGATGTTGGTTCACACCATTCAGTGCATTGGAAATGAAACCAATGCCAAAAAACGACATTTGATGTTCATATAAAAAACTAACCAGAAAGCAATGCCAGAGATCGACAATTTATGCTCAAATCAAAACATTAGTTCCACTAACATAAAACAAAACCAATCTACAAAATAACCCAATCAATAGCAAGTACTACAACTGCAACTCCAACCGCCTCGTGTGATGCAGTCATTAATTATAGTTGCACTCCTCTGACAAGAAACGAAACTACCACACAACGCAACAAATAAATCAAATGCATACCTCTCAAAACAGGAGCAATATATTTAATTCATCGCACAGGCAGCATTAAGTGATGAAAGGCGGGGAGGCTGCACCAGCAGCAGGTGGCGGTGGTGGAGGAGGGCTTCTGCCAGATGGACCCGCTTCGCCATGTTGCGGCGGCTTCTTTCTCTTCTTCTTCTCATAACTAATCCCTCTTGCTTTGGCCTGTGTCTCGCGCACCTCACGCAGATATAACCTGACAGCACGGGCACCGAACGGGTTAGTCTCTGGCCTCCCGCCATTTTCTTCATAAGCGGCACGGAGGCGACCTATGAGGGCATCCAGAGAGCCCCATGCTTGCTTCAACGGGCAGGGGCATGGGGCAGGCGGGTTTGGGTGCCCGAAAAAGGGGCACATTTGGGTGTGAACCTTAGTCTTCCCAAATTGGTCCATGTAACGCAGGAACTCAAGCACATGAGCAGCATTGCAGCGGGAGAGTGCAAGTGGGGGCCGATGGTTGCGGAGGTATTGGCCGAAGGTGTTCCAGTCACGGCGTTTTTGAGATTCGTAGCGGCTTGGTGATTGGGGCTGCTGAGATTGAGACTGGGAAGGGTTGGAGGAGGTGGCAACAGCAGCGGCAGAAGAGGTGGAAGAGGAGGAGGAGAAGGAGGCGAAGAATCCTTCTGACGGGGGACTATCGGGTGGATTGGGAATCAGGTCCATTTATTTGTGGTGTTATTATTTCGATGATTAACTTATGTTTTTAATAGAATCAACTGCTTCGCTGCTGAGCTTCTACTTGATCTCCCCTTGTGTGGATATTATAACGTACCGGTGAATGAAAATCAAAATATCGTACCTGAAATGAAGGAAATCATGGTTAGTTTTGATATCTAGGGTTTGAATCAGCAGGCTCTCATGCTCGATAGAATATTTTCTTGTGTAACTGTGTTCTATGACTAACTTAGAAAGGGAAAAAATTTTAAACAGAAAAATTGCTTATTTTCCGGAACAAAAAGCAGCCAAAAATGAAAATCCATCGGCCATCCTTCTTCAAATTGCTCGATAATGACCAAGCTGTAATATCTGAAAATTTGCTAGCTAAAATGAAAGAATATGTCACAGTTAATTCTTTTTTCCTAAATTTGTGTTGGATTTTCAGCATATTGTTTCTGGATCTTCTTTTGAAGTACTACTTTTTGTTATTTTCAGTCAATATTGGTGTTTGTTCCTGGAGAGGGGAGACCTGGAGGGGGCACAGTGAGAAATTTTGGACATCATATAGGAGAAACAGTATGTAGTAGATACTAGATAAGAAAGATCTGGTCTAGTTAATGAAAGGTTTAGAGAAGATGGATGCAACATAGAGAGAAACTAGGAGGGAGAGAGAGGTTACCTTTAGAGTGAATAAGCTGTGGAGGTGAGAGCTACTGGATCAATACTGAAACAGTGTGATTTCAATGGTCTAACAGGAATTTCAGGTGTTAATGAGTGTTGTGTCTGCCTCAAAAAAGAGGTAAACAAAGACTTCTTTCCGGAACTTTATTCTCTCTCTAGAGAAAGAGAGAGAGAGAGAGCACCTGCTTTTGTGTTAGAGAAGAGGGGAAGCCTCCTCATATGAAGCATGCATGATGTTGACAGAAAAAGGAAATTAAACTGTGGGACATAGTAAAGTAAAAAACGAGTGGAATTACCTGACCCAACAAATCAATATATGCATCTGACTAGTGACTCCTAAGCAATTTTTCTGGCTGAGAATGCAGTTTCCATATATTGAGCATGTATGTATTCTTGATTAGCTAACAGATATTTTCCTACACTTGTTCTTTAGGTTAAATTTTTTGAAAGATGCTTGTGCAAACAATAGACATTTGACACATTGTAAATTTTGACTGGTAGGAGATAGCTAGTGCTGCTAAGACTTCAGAGCTGAAAAGACTAATTGGTTATCTACATGCATGCATGTGTGGAGAACTATTCATTGTACTTATTTATTTCTATATTTATACCTTTTTCTCCTCCCCTACCAAATCTTTTTCATTGGTACGTACTTCGCTAATATTTGTTTGAGAATTGGAGGAGAATGAGATAAGCGATGTTGTGGGAACCTTGGCTTGAGCCTTGAAGGATTCCTATAAAGTGAAGAGAGAACTATATATTATGATAAGTAGAGGTGTCAACCAAACACTTTTAACCATTTACCCAATTCGTAACACATTCAATAAGAGGAATATGAGTAAACATTTTTGTCTCGTTAACTTAAGGGCTATGAGTATGGATAAGAAAAGTTTTTGTTAGTTTATCAGTTAAGGATACGAGTAAGAGCTATTTTGTATCCGTGACCCTATAGAGTAATTGATAAATATTAAATTTGATATGATAATTTCTTATTTATATGTAAAACTATATAATTTATTATTAGTATTATTAGATTGATTTACGCAATATTAATATAATTTATTTCGGTAATACAATAAAATTGATTTATCAAACATTTAATTTTTTTTTATTAATTTTATGACAAAATTGATTTATATAACATTTTATATAGTTATATTTGGTTAATAATTTATAATTTATAATAATGAGATTAAAAATTATATGATTTACGTACACGATGTGTTTAATATATATATATATATATATATATAGAGAGAGAGTGGCTAATATCAAAACGTTTGCACCAAGCCCCTCGTGCAACCAAGTTGTTTTCGGGTTTTTAAAGTCCAAACAGTCGATCCGACCCGTTAGATGTTCAATCTATATTAAAATCTGCTTGGAGACCAAATTTTACATTTTTTGGAATTTTTTTACTATTTATTAAGCCACTTTGAAAATTACTGATCCGGGTGAACAGTAAAAACAGTGCAACTAAATTCTGGACCATGTGATCAGCAATTTTCAAAGTGGCTTAATAAATAGTAAAAAAATTCCAAAAAATGTAAAATTTGGTCTCCAAGCAGATTTTAATATAGAGATCACATCTAACGGCTCGGATCAACCGTTTGGACTTTGAAAATCCGAAAACGACTTGGTTGCACGAGAGGCTTGGTGCAAACGTTTTGATATTAGCCACTCTCTCTCTCTCTCTCTATATATATATATAGAGAGAGAGAGAGAGAGTGGCTAATATCAAAACGTTTGCACCAAGCCTCTCGTGCAACCAAGTCGTTTTTGGATTTTCAAAGTCTAAACAGTCGATCCAAACCGTTAGAAGTTCAATCTATATTAAAATCTGCTTGGAGACCAAATTTTACATTTTTTGGAATTTTTTTTACTATTTATTAAGCCACTTTGAAAATTACTGATCTGGGTGAACAGTAGAAATAGTGCAACCAAATTCTGGACCATGTGATCAGCAATTTTCAAAGTGGCTAATAAATAGGAAAAAAATTCCAAAAAATATAAAATTTGGTTGCCAAGCAGATTTTAATATAGAGATCACATCTAACAGTTTCGATCGACCGTTGGACTTTAAAAATCCAAAAACGACTTAGTTGCATGAGGACCTTGGTGCAAACGTTTTGATATTAGCCACTCTCTCTCTCTCTCTCTCTCTCTCTATATATATATATATATAGAGTAGAACTAGGGTGCTCTCGAGTTCACCAAGCCCTTGGTGAACTCAAGGCCAAAACTCATCGGATCGGCTTCAAACGACGAATCCGACCGTTGAAACCCGTCTACCTTACGAGTGATGCGTCTACATGCAAAAAATTTAAATTTTGAAATTAATTTTGCATAGAGTCAAGTGGTCAAAATTAGAAGGTTAATAAATTAATTTTAATGCATTCATTTTTTGACGTTTTTTGACCACTTGACTCTATGCAAACTTAATTTCAAAATTTAAAATTTTTGCATGTAGACGCATCACTCGTAAGGTAGACGGGTTTCAACGGTCGGATTCGTCGTTTGAAGCCGATCCGATGAGTTTTGGACTTGAGTTCACCAAGGGCTTGGTGAACTCGAGAGCACCCTAGTTCTACTATATATATATATATATATATGTTGAGGAGGGCTCAAATGCCCCATTGCTTCATGCCCTAATCGTACCATAACATATGAAAAATAGTGATTTTGTATCTATCTTAAAAAATAGTAAAAAAATTTCAAAAAAAATAAAATTTAATCTCTAAGCACATTTTAACGTGGATATCATGTTGAGTGGTTCAGATCTTTTGTTTCGACTTTAAAATTGAAGATAAAGATGTTGGGGTACGATTGGGGCATGAAGCAATGGAGCATTTGAGCCCTCCTCATGTATATTAGGGTGTGCTCCACAAATTCAAAGGAAAGGAAAGGGGAGGGAAGGGGATGGAAGAAGTAAAGGAAAGAGCTACCCTCCAAATCTGGGTGTAAAGATTGGAGGGAAACTCTATTCATTTTTGTGTCTTAGTTCTCCTTCCTTCTCCTTGGCTCCCCTTCAAAATTTAAGGTTGTGGAGCAAGTAAACATGTTTGGACAATCCGGTCATCCCTTCTTTCTCCTCCCCTTCCCTCCTCTACCCTCTTCTGGAGCACATCCTTATATTCTTAGATTAAATTACATAAGTTACTAATTCATTGGATAAATACCAATTATTTATTTTGTTACCCTTTATCTTAATGGGTTATGGTAGAGTATGAATAAATCCTAAAACTAATTCTATATGGCTAGGGGAATGAAAATACCTCCACCCGATCTGTACCATGCAATCCACAAGTCTTTCCAAAATTGATTTATCCAGGAAGTTGGAATGCAGGAAGATGTGCTCATGACCCTAAACCCTAAAGGGAATATATATGTAATCTCATGCGCCCTAATTTTGTTTTTTTTGCAAAAAAGAAAAAGAAATAATAGGTCAAAAATTGGGGTGAATCAGTTAGGACCATAAAAAAAGAATGATTTTTTTTTTTTTGAAATGCTTGGTAGAGACTATCAAGGTTGAATGATTTTGTTCTTATAGTCTATATATCTTGGAATATGTAAATTAAATCATGCGCCTTAGTTATTACAAAATTCAAACGATTTGGAATTTTTGGGAGATAGACATATGTAATAGACATATATATGTAATATATGAATAAGCGTAAGACTAAGAAAAATACAAGACAAGTACTTGAATATGTTCTGTAAATTATTCTTGTCGAATTGTCAAACTTTACACACATTTCTTCAATATTTACAAAAAAGTAAGATGTTGGTGTTGCCACCTTCATAATTAATTTGCAAAAATATGCAAGACGGTGGCACTGCCATTTTTTAATTATTATAAAAGAGTTGTTTATATATTTAGTTTTTTTTGCTTATTTAAAACAAAAACATCATTTATTCGTCACCAGTCACCACAAGCATATGGAAATGGTATTCTGAAATAAATAATCACCACAAAGCATGACTATACCTTCATAAATTCAAATAGAGGCAAAAAGGAGATAACTATTTCTTGTATTGATTGCAAAAATGAGAGAGAAATAGGTTAGGCAAGATTTGTGGGGTATAGAAATAAAAAGGAGCGGAGACATATAGTTGCACTAAATAAATAGAGGTTGTGTTAGGTCTAAGGCGGGCTAAAGAGAAGAAGGGAATCAAAGCTGTAGCTGACATGTACAGCACAAGCGTTGTACATGAGAACGTGCCAATGGCAAATCCTTGGCCGTTTTAATCAATTCACATTTACTCATCTGTTATGTTTCTGATCCCTTTGACCAGATGCTAGATCTCTCTCCCTCTCTCTCTCTCTCTAAAGAGGAAAGGGGAACAGTCACAAAATGCACATTGCTGTTGATGGTAGTTCATCTAATAATAGGTCGGTTCTTTCATGACCTAGCTAGGCTTGTTAGCTAGCTCCAAGTGATATTTCAATTCCTTCCTGTAAACCATGCAAAATTTGAACATCAAAACTTTATGTAAAAAATTTAAGATTTCGAAAGCACACTTAATCAATTCCTCAATAAAGAGCCCGGTGCATTACAAGCTTTAATCTGGTCCGTTTGTTATATATTAGCATGAATCATAAAGAGCCCTGTGCATTACAAGCTTGGGTTTGATTGACTTAGATTTTGATTAAACGGTCCGAATTCATACTCAAACAATAACATATGTAATGCAGAGGATACGAACTTCTGTTGAGGATGTGGGGCCCCAACAAAGAAGGCTATATTATATATATATCTCTAGCTAGCTCTCTCGCTGGACAAGTAAAAAGTGCAAACCAGAAACCAGCTAGGTTAGACCGTTTTTGAATATTTGTGCAAGTGTGCTGTAGTGATAGTGTCATGTGGGGTATGTATATACGTGCAAGGGCCAACCGGTCAAGAGAATTCAAATTTCAGAATCATAATTAAGAGGTTTTATATGAAGTGCTACAGTTCTGACTGCTATCTGAAACCACAAGATAAGATGATGTTGATAATTATTGTACATTGTCGGTTTTTCCAATAAAAACTTCACTTCCTTGAGAATTCGTTGTGGTTGAACCTCTCTCTATCACTGGCTCTCTTTTCAAATATATATATATATATATATATAGAGTATGGCTAATGTGCTTCCTCTAGAACTTCGGCCTTGTGCTTCCGGGGGCATATCTTAGTGTTTGATGTTCAAACAACAAATTCAAACCGTTAGATGTTCAATCTATATTAAAATGTACTTGGAGACCAAATTTTACATTTTTTGGAATTTTTTTACTATTTATTAAGCCACTTTGAAAATTCCAGATCCGGGTGAACAGTAAAAACAGTCTGGACCATATGATCTGGAATTTTCAAAGTGGCTTAATAAATAGTAAACAAATTCCAAAAAATGTAAAATTTGGTCTCCAAGTACATTTTAATATAGATTGAACATCTAACGGTTTGAATTTGTTATTTGAACATCAAATACTAAAATATGCCCCCGGAAGCACGAGGCCGAAGTTCTAGAGGAAGCACATTAGCCATACTCTATATATATATATATATAGGAGGGACCACTTACAACAATTTTGAGTTACAACAACTATTTTCTACATTTTTTCAAATTCCAAATCTTCGATCCAAACCGTTCAACATAATCTCCTCAATAAAATGTGCTTCCAGATTAAATTTTATATTTTTTTGAATTTTTTTACTATTTATTAAGTATTTTACAAAAACTAGTCAAATTCAGACCATTGAATTTTGTACCCATCTTAATAAATAGTAAAAAAATTCAAAAAAATGTAAAATTTGATCTGGAAGCACATTTTTATTGAGGAGATTATGTTGAACGGTTTGATCGACGATTTGGAAGTTGAAAATGTAGAAAATAATTGTTGTAACTCAAAATTGTTGTAAGTGGATCCCTCCTCATATATATATATATATATATATAGAGTAAGGCTACGATGCTTTGCAAAGTAAACCACCCCGTTTACTTCTGGCTACTTTTTGGATTTTGAAAATCCTAACAACCGATCCGAACCGTTCAACATGTTCTAAACATTGAAATGTGCTTGGAGACCAAATTTTACATTTTTTGGAATTTGTTTACTATTTATTAAGCCACTTTGAAAATCGCTGATCCGACGGCGAACAGTAAAAAACAGTAAAATTTTCTGGACCACCGGATCAAAAACTTTCAAAGTAGCTTAATAAATAGTAAAAAAAATTCCAAAAAATGTAAAATTTGGTCTCCAAGCACATTTCAATGTTTAGAACATGTTGAACAGTTCGGATCGGTTGTTTGGATTTTCAAAATCCAAAAAGTAGCCCGAAGTAAACGGGGTGGTTTACTTTGCAAAGCACCGTAGCCTTACTCTATATATATATATATATATAGAGGTTGGCTAATATAAAAAAATATGGTTAAGCGGTAAAAAAATATATATATTTTATAAGTTATTTTTTAAATTGTTTTATGTATTCATTTTTCATTATTTTTTTGACCGCTTGACTATGTACTAAATGAATTCGAAACGTTAAATTTTTTGCATGTACATGCATCACTCACGAAGTACATAGATTTTAACGGTTTGAATTCGTAGTTGGAAGTCAATCCGATAGCCTTTTGGAGGTGTGCTCACCAAGCCCTCTTGCTGAGCACATCATACCCTAGTTTTGCTCTCTCTCTCTCTCTCTCTCTATATATATATATAGAGATGGGCTATTGTGCTTTGCAAAGTAAAACCCCCGTTTACTTCGGCGCCATATTTTGCATTTTGAAAATTCAAACAACCGATCCGAACCGTTCAACATGTTCTAAATATTGAAATGTGCTTGGACACTAAATTTTACATTTTTTTGAATTTTTTTACTATTTATTAAGCCACTTTGAAAGTTTCTGATCCAACGGTGAACAGTAAAAAACAGTAAAATTTTCTGGACCACCAGATCAGAAACTTTCAAAGTGGCTTAATAAATAGTAAAAAAATTCCAAAAAATGTAAAATTTAGTGTCCCAGCACATTTCAATATTTAGAACATGTTGAATGGTTCGGATCGGTTGTTTGAATTTTCAAAATGCAAAATATGACTCCGAAGTAAACGGGGGTTTTACTTTGCAAAGCACAATAGCCCATCTCTCTCTCTCTCTCTATATATATATATATATATATATAGTCCGGCTAATATGCTTTTATATATTAAGCTTGTAGAATATCAATTTTTACTAATTTTAGAATTTTTTTCCTTTTTTATAATTTTTGAAAGATGGTCTTTTTTGACATACCAACAATGCATCAATATGCGCACAATTCTTCATTTTTTGACCGCTTGACTTGATACTAAATGAATTCAAAAATTAAAAAAATTAATATGTAAATGAAACTCTCTAGAAGGAGATCGGTTTGGATTTTTCGTTTGAAATTGATTTGATGGATTTTGAATTGGAAGCATATGAGTTGAAATGCTACTAAAAGCATGTTAGCCGGACTATATATATATAAAAGGAAAAAAATAGAGGTGGGGCCTTCATCTCTGAAATAGAGATTCCTGCATTACTATCCAACTAATTGTAAGACAAATGGTGATGTTTGATTCTGGACTAAATTGTGTAATAAGGGTTTTATGCCTCAGTTATTCCATTAAACATGGTTTAATTAAACCGCACTAAGATGTAATAAGTCGATATTTAGACCAGCTTAAAATGAAAAAAGTTAAGGCACGCTTCTAGGTGGTTTAAAGTTTAGTCCAAGCTGAAATTATTTTGGAAAGTTTATCTTGGGAAGATTCAATTTTAAGTAGTAATATTTGATTAATTAGTTATTTTCTTAAGGGGTTCAAAGTGCACTTAGACTGCTTATATCAGCCATTTCTAGTGTTTGAAAAAATATTTTATTATAATATAGTTGTCGGTTACACTAAGAAATTCAGTATGAATTTGAGGTACTTCATTTTAAATATATTAAGAGAAGTTCTTTTGGGGTCTGATAGTGACACTAGGAAATTTAGTATGAATTTGAGGTGCTTCATTTCATTGCCTTTTTGTCGTGGTAAATTGGACAAAGATGGTGACACTGGTTGGGTTGATACTGCTATTATGGCACTGTATATCAAGTATAATATTATATTAATTATTCTTAGAGTAGGGTTAAAATGCCTCGTTGGTTTTGTGTCCCATTATGTCCCAACATAATTATCTCTATTTTCAAAGTCTAAATAATTGATCCGAGCCTTTCAATATGATCTTCATACTAAAATGTGCTTGAATAACAAATTTTATAATTTTTATAATTTTTTTTAACCAATTGTTTAGAGAGGTACAAAATCATTATTTCTGAATGGTCCAGAATCTTCTAAAAATAGTGATTTTGTACATATCTTAAAAAATAGCAAAACAATTTCAAAAAATATAAAATTTTGTATCCAAGCACATTTTAATACGAAGATCATATCGAGCGGTTCGGATCGACTGTTTAAACTTTGCAATTAGAGATAATGATGTTGGGGCATGATGAGGCACAAAACCAATGTAGCATTTTAATCCTACTCTTATTCTTATATTATTATTCTAATTGCATAATATCTTTTAAATTAGGTTATTCAATTTAAGATTATTTTTAGTTAGATTTGAATGCAAAATAAATCAATTGAAAAATAATTTAACTTAAAGCTATGACTTAAGTGACAAGATCTTAACCAAACAAGAAATAGTTTAAACCATGACTTAATTTTAAACCGAATTAAGTTGGAATAACTTAAGCCTCCAAAAATTTAGACCACAACCAAACACCAGCAAGATGAAAAATCAGTCTTCCACCTTTAAATATTTATAAAGAACATTCATTCGAATTTCAAACCTACAACCTCTCATACAGATCAAGTGATGGTACATTGCCTATTTCAAATTTCCTTTTTGTTGTTTTCTTTTCAAATTTGCCAAATATCTTAATACATGACTTCTTTTAAGTAAAATCTCTTGTTACTTCAAGCATGCATTATTTTAGATGTTTATTATATAAAATTAAAAACTAAACATATGCGCTGCTTTGTAAAGAGATAAGATTTATATATAACCATTTGTGATATGCCTATATGGTTTATAACAAGAAAATATTTACTGCTCTTTCAAAAGAAGAAAGGTTTAGTGATTTTATTACAATTTCAAGCTAATGTAATTTGTTATATCTTAGTATTAATTTTTTTACTGCGTTTTCAAAATAACCACGGGGTACTGTCCAAGTCCAGCTCTCATGCACTGTTAGAGAAGTAAGATATATACCATCTTCCGTGTAAAATGTAACAATATATTCAAAATTTTAATGAGATTGAAATGATATATTTTAATTACTGGTTCATACTAAAATTTAGTAGCACCTACGTCTTTATTATAAAATCACGCCAAATTAACCACTTTTAAAATGTTTATGCAGCAGTTATTGCTCCTTTTCTTTATTATATTAGGAAAGCTGATTTGAATTACTGGAGTACTAAAAATCATTATTTTTTTAACAATGACACAGCCACGCTGAAAATCTTGTTTTTTATGTTTAATTTCTGTGAAATTATCTTTCATGCATTTTGACTGAGCACTCTTTTTTTATATTTATTTTATATGATTCTGGAAAAATTATAAAGTTTTATCCTTGATTATTTTACTTAATTATTTAGTATTATTTTATTTAATTATTTAGTATTATTTTTTTATATCTGCAGTAGTTATTATTTTAATTACGACATGCAGCTCTCTGGTTTTCTGCACGAAATTGCTCACCGAATTACGGAATTATTATACCACACCTGACTATGCATGTTTAATTTAATACCGAAAAAAACAGCTATAGTTAGCTATAGCGCCGAAAATGGCTGATAACGCTATAGTTTTTAAGGTCCGAAAAAGCTATAGCACAGCTATTGCACAACTATAGCTAGCTATTTAGAACCCTGAAATCTGCACATGGGCCAATATACTAACGCATTTTTCCATTTTCAAGATATATATACAGCCTTTTGTTAATATAAATAACAACTACGGCCATATTTCTTAATTTCTTATGCACACTATCTAAGAAAAACTAGTAGTTATATTTTGCTTAGATGATTAAAAAAAATATATATAGAATTAGCACTAACCTCATTTATTATCACTACAACCTGATTGCATGGGCCAATTTTTTACCATAAAATATTTGGTCCCCAAATAACTGTGCATTGGTCGACTCCACAGTTTCATATTTTGACACCACACACATAAACATTTTTTTTTAAACAGGCATATTGTCTGTTTCATTTAATGAAACAAGTTTTACACCTAACTCCACATATCTATTCGCGCAATTGGTTGTAGTTCAACATTCAGACGTTTACTGATGTAACTGGTAAAACACCAAAGCAGCGATCAAGTCCTGGTCAATACCGACATATCAATACAGTTACAAACAGCAGAAACCTAGCTCTCATTTTTGTACGAACCATACCAGTTGAGGTCCTTGTATATGTTACCCACCACAAGCTGTTCCATGCAAAGTTGTAATAGGTAGGCTAGTGATTCAACCTAGGGTGCCGACTCATGGTCAAAACACAACACATATGTACGGCACCGAGCTGTTCCGATCAAATTAAGTGAATGCATGCATGCAGTAACTGAACCTACTGTAAGGCACCCTTGAGAATTGCCCCACCAAAATTGTACCTAAACTAAGTACACTATCTTTTTGGGTTGCCCTGTTGACGGCATGGCCTAGTGGCCTAGCTCTATACTTTCAGGGGTGCTGTTGTATATACACCAAGTATGTATCAGTCTTTAGGTCAACTGCTGGTGTAACATAGGCTATATATACTTAACGGCCTTAATTGATTAAGAGCCATCGTTGGAAATCCTAGGTATGAACTAAAGAGGGATATTGTGCTGTTGAGTTGGGTTGGGGACGAATGCAGAACCTTTTTTTGATGGGGTCAATATTATGGGTCTACATAGAACATACTATATATATATATATATATATGAATCTGGCTAATATTATGGGTCAATATAATATTCACTTGAAAGAAAATGATTTTTTTAGCCAATAGTGACCCAAGTTTTACCTAATTCTCCGTTTCTGCTGGAACCAAAAAGGCATCAGATATCATTGCTATTTCTCTCTTGTCTATCATATGTTAACTTTGTGCTTCTATATATTTTGATATTAGGTCTTTAATCTAGATCCTTACTTTCTTTTCTTTTTCTGTCGTCCCTCATGTAATAAATGATTAATTGAACATTTTAAATCCGTAAACCGATTAACCATTCTTCGCTGTTTCATTATTTTGGGCTGCAACTGAAACAGTAAATCTAGAGGTACTCCATGTGTCTTTTATAATTTTCCTTGCTTTTGTTTTGTTTGAATTCACTTGTGAAATATTTTCTTTGTACTTCACCAAACATTATATACCTAGATTCAAGTGGAGTTCCTACAAGAATCTGATTTATTTGCGAGGTAAAATACGACTATTGTCGATGGTAAGCCGATAAAAATTGTTATTTCTGAGGGTATCATTATTACCAACGAGAATATTTGCAATAATACTAATGCTATTAAGCACTTTTACTCTTACGAATAAAACAAATTCTTATAATTGATAAACTAAATTAGATACAGAGAGATAACCAGAAATTCTATAGTGTAATTGAATTAGATAAAAGAATTTAGGTAGTTATATTTAGAATGTGACATATTTATTATTTTAATCAAATATATATTTCATTAATGAGTGAGTCTACAGTACTTTGTATAGCGCACATTGGTCCGTACTATGACTTCATAATCTGATTTTAAGTGACTATATGAAAATGTACTTGGTGACTAAATTTTATATTTTTTAGAATTTTTTTACTATTTTTTAGATAAATAGAAAATTACTTATACTTTTGAATGGTTCAGAATCTTTAGGTCAAGTGATTTTCTACCTATCTAAAAAAATAGTAAGTAATTTTGAAAAATATAAAATTTGGTCTTCAAGTAAATTTTTACATGAAGATCAAGTTGAGCGGTTCGGATCAATAATTTGAATTAAAAAACATAGATATGAAACCATAGTATGAACCGGTATGCACTATGCATATGTTAGTACCGTAGCCTCATTCTTCATTAATAAAACGATCAAACCATTAAAACGGAAGTTTCTCGGCCAGTAATTATACATAAAATTTACAATCTGTTAAATCATTGAGCTGAGGAAAAGCAGCAACCTTGCTATCTCAGGAACTTTAGTGTGGCCTGTCTAAGGTGTGTATAACTATTGGATCCTATTTGAGCCCATTCCAGCCCAATTTAACTCTGATAGTCATAGCAACAGGTCCAAAGACCCAACTTAATTTAGAAGTTACTGAGGAACAATAATCAAAGAAAAGAGGGTTTCATCTTATGTCTTTCATATCTTATCATATCTTATATTTAATATCTTTATTTCTAAAGTCCAAACTGTCGATTCGAATCGCTCAACATGATATCTATACTAAAATATCACTTGGGATGAAATTTTATAATTTTTGGAATTGTTTTACTATTTTTTTAGATAGGTACAAAATAATTGTTTCTGGACCGTTCAAAAACAGTGATTTTGTACTTATCTGAAAAAATAGTAAAAAAAAATAAAAAAATATAAAATTGGATCTCCAAGCATATTTTAATATGAATATCATGTTGAGTGGGTTCAGATCAATAGTTTAAACTTTAAAAATAAAAATATAAAATATGAAGTATGAAGAGGTATGAAAAACATAAGGTATTGAAACCCCTCGCCAAAGAAATATCTTACATCATCTCATGTCGCTCATAGTTCTGCTATGACTTATGAATGATGTTACTTGTAAGGATTCGAAAGATGGGAATGAATGCTCTCCTTTTGCTTCTACATTCAGTACAAAAGTTTGACCTCGTATATAAAATAGAAGAGCAAGTACATGAGTGTATACCCAATTAAAAGGTGTACTGTCTGCATCATTCCCCTCTTCTCATTTTTCTCTTCCCTTCGAACTTTCAGTAGTGCAACTACTGTGTGCGTCAGGTCAATGGGCCCCTACCTTGCCAGCTCATGCTTTTCCTCAGCTAACAGCTGTCCGGGAAGGCTTGAAATACAGCAATTGATTCTACAGTGCTGGAAAAGTCAGTAAATAATATTATCATGAAGTCACGCAGTGTACTTATCAAACATAGGTAATAATAAACATATAATAAATAATTAAATAATATTTATAATAATAATAATTATTGTTATAGACAAAAAATGATCATATAAAAGTACTAAAAATCAACCAATTTATTTTTGGAAAACATTTGTATCATACTACAAGCTGTGGGTGTTACTACAAGCAGCCAAGTGAAAAATATATGTAAGAAATGTTTCTTGATTTTTTGGGTATTTTTGCGAGTTTGAGTGAGTCCTTGATTGGATGTAGGTTATGTTTGATTGCTTCTTAATTTTTAAAAAAGCATTATGTTACTTGTTTCATCTTACTCATTTTATTTTACATCTCATTTCACTCTGTTGAGTAATGATTTAAATTAGTTTGTTCGGGAGTTAATTTTAATGAGGATTAAATTGCTTACTCAATCTTAATCATATTTTATATCTCATTTGAAACAACTCAAATCATAACTTAAATTATGACTTAAATTAATCTGTCTAAAGAATAAAAAATAGAGAAATAAATTTATATCTATGACTGTGGCACAGTCATTTGGGAATGTAGCTACGTGGATCAAGAGGGTGAATTGTGAATTCACCAACGACTTCTTCTAGAAGAAATTGAATAGAGGTTACTAGACTTGAGGAATTTTATTTTCTTCCTATCTCAATTAATATTCGGAAAATTATGGTGTTGTAAGTGCGGACTAACCGTGATAAAATTTTAATTTTGTTGCGAATTTTGTTTGACTAAGAGCATGGAAAGAAATTTCGGTGAAACTTGACTTGGGCCCCATTTTCTTAGGATTAAGAATATTTAATAAATTGATCACATCAAAAAAATTATATTTATAAGAATAACATAGACTTGATCAGCGTCTTCTAATAAACACAAACATCTCGGATTTGGGTAAGTTGTAAGCGTATCTACAGTTTGAAAGGATGAGAGAAGAGGTGCACACAAGAGCAGTGTTGTAAAAAACGTCCGTTTAGACCGATTAATCGTTCGATTAGTCGTCTATTTTTTTTTGGGTTAGCGGTTCTCCGCTAACGATTATATTGAAAAAATAAAAGGTCTTTTACAATTTGAAAACTGAAGTAAAAACCAGCACCAACGAATTATGAAAAATAAAATACAAATTACATAGTCTAACCAGCTAGACCATTTCTAATTTGTCCCTGTTTGTTGTGCTGGCTCTCCACGGGTCACCTATCGTTGACCCAGTGCATTACATCCATCACCGCCCCTTCTATGATGTGTTGCAGAAGTCTGTGTTTATTAGTCGTTGGCGGTGATCAAACCGTCACATATTTTTTTGAATAATTGGCCGATTATTTCCGTTATGTTCAATTATTCCCGATTAACCGAATAATCGCTTCACGGTACTCTGTCCGTCCGACGAGCGCATACCGTTATTTACAACACTGCACAAGAGTATGGAGCTATATATAAGATTGGGTATGGAGTGAGCCTATGGTGCTATGCATAGCACGGATGGCTAGTGTGCTACGGCTCAATATGGTACTTTTTAAAATCCTAACGGTCGATCCAACCGTTCAATGTGATAACCATATGAATATGTACTTGCAAACTAAATTTTATATTTTTTTGAATTTTTTACTATTTTTTTAGATAGATAGAAAAATCAGTGTTTTCTGAAAATTCTGGACCATCAAAATTGTACCTATCTAACAAAATAGTAAAAAAATTTGAAAAAATATAAAATTTAGTTTGCAAATACATATTCATATGGTTATCACATTGAACGGTTGGATCGACCGTTAGAATTTTAAAAAGTACCATATTGAGCCGTAGCACACTAGCCATCCGAGCTATGCATAGCACCATAGGCTCACTCTTGGGTATGTACTATGATGCGGGTATTACCTTTTCTAATTAACCATTTAGAGAAAATTCAAACTCTATCGGTCAAGTGGGTATGGTAACTTAGACCCTTGTTCCTAGTTTTACCTCTAATCTCTGTTTTCAAGGTAAAGCCAATTAATTATAATTGAATTTGTAAAACCTAATTTCATTGATTTCCAACTTGGATTATATAGAGTGCACATATTACATAGAGGTCCCTAAACTATTCTCTAATTACTCTTTTAACAAAATACTATTGATACAATCCTAATTAGAAGAAATTCGTGAAATTCGTGCCGTGTTGTAAGCACAAACTATTCCCAACTTTGGCTATTTAAAGGTAAGACTCCATCCTAATTACAATTACATGAAAGTTTGGCTATGTCAGAGGTTAGAGCTCCAGTGTTGGATCGTAGATCCTGCTTCCCGGGCCAGTAGCGTCTCATGTTTACTCTCGTGTCTGAAAATTCACCTATTTCGTTCGCACCATAGTGCTGCCAAAGCTATTTCTCTAAGTTTTGATATGTAGCCTGGCTCTGCCACTGCTACTGGTTAAGCAAACAATTTATTTTCAGACCATCTGAAGTTGCTATTAGTTTTAGAAATGCTATATAAGGATATATTCTAGTCTAAGACAAAGATCTTGCACATTTCCATTTCAGCAATTGAACAAATGGTTTCAAGTTGAAATATAAAAATTTAAATCATGAAATTGAATTGAGAAGTTGATTAAATGGATCACTTGGCTACATTGATTTCTCTAGTCTTGTTACATTAAAAGCCGAAATTTTTATTAATACCCTCAAAAAAAAAAATAGCAAATCTGTCTTCATTCTCAAATTTTTATTAAAAATACCCTGACCGCCTCACAGTGGGCGGTCCGCTGCATACACCAAACCGCCCCATACGGGGGCAGTCTGCTATAAAACATGTTTAAAAGTGACTTTTCTCTCTCCTGTATGCCCACTCACAATTCATTCTTACTTAGCTGAAAGAGAAAGAGGAAAAAGAGAAAGGCGATTTTGTGACGATTTCAGATAACAATAGAGGTAGATCTTCACAATTTTTTTTTAATTTATTAGTTTAATTTGTCTTTTTAATTCATTTTTTTGGACGAGAATGATGGACAGTAACAATCGCGGTAGAGAGAAAGAGAGCAACCGAGGTAGGTCGTTCTATCGTGGCCTAGCGAGAGGAGGGTCAATTAGTGATCGAGGTAAAAATGAGGGAAAAAAAGTACAAGTGTCAACTATGCCCTAATACACAGACATGTCGATCATTCATACAGCCGGAATTTCTTAGCTATGAAATTTCGGACGATGACTTTGTGAAAAATCCCTACGGCAATTTTTTGAAAAAGAAGAAGGTTGATCCAAACCCTCCAGCATCGGACGAATAGTTTGTTCCGTGTACTTATACTTGTAAGGCTACCACTTCGTCTGTTGTGATTGATCCAGATCTGGCAAAATCCGATAATGACTTTGTTCCATGTACTTTCAAGGCCCGTTGTAAGAAGTAGTACTACTTATTAAGAATTTATGTTGTAAACTTTATTCCATGTAGTCTTTATTTCATCAATTTAGTATTTGTTTATATTTTATGTTGTCAATTTGTGTATATGTAATTAAGTTATGAAAATAACAAAACTCAAGCATATAAAATAATTTCACAAACTCTAAATTAAATAGTTCACAAACTACCAATTAAAATAGTTCACAACATACATCTAAATAAAATAGTTCCAACATGCATCTCAAGTAACTTGGTAATCAGCGACGACGTCCGAACAAACTAAGTCGACGAGTTCTGAGTCTGCTTCTAGATGGTTGTTCGACACGACCGGATGTCTCTCCATGGCTACTAGATGCTAGGCTTCCATGAGTGGGCTGGCTACTACCGGTTACCTCAGGAACAACTCTAGCATTTTCTCTTTCATTGGCTTCGTTTATGGCATCTGCATCGCATTCAAGTTCACCAAACATCGTATGATATTGAAATCGTAAAATATAAAATCAAATATAAAATCAGATGTACCTGCTATCTGTTTGTCAGAAGTTGAACGGCGAGCCTGATGTCCCATTCGCCTATCTTGCATCTGGTCTATGGTCATTACAGTACGCTTGTGGGGCCTTCTCCCTAACCGGATCCACCCCTTTGCGTGCATGATTCTATCCGCAACATAGGCCAGCAACGCATGCTGGTTGGGATAAGGATGGAAAGATACACCCCAAGTACTCGCAAGGTTCTCGGTACAGTACATGTCGGTGACAAAATCATTCTCACAGAAGTTTCTCACTCTGCATACCTCCATAACATGAGAACAAGGTAGGTGAGCTAATTGGATTCCTTGGCATGTACATGTTACAGTATTGTTAGGTCCAAAAATAACGACATACTTGAACATCCTTTTCACAAAATCCATAGTCCCATCCGGTCTACGGCTGGTTGGAACGTACTCACCTGGAACGCACGTGCACTTCGAATTCCAAGTTGCGATCCTCGTACGGGACAACATTCATAACTGAACCTTTCTCCATTTGTTTACTTAGTTTCCCCTGCACCCTTGTTGAAAACGTTTGATTCCTGGCCAGTAATTTGAGGGCTTTAACACGCCGTTCAACAAACCATGCATTTAACTTGTAGAAGGTGTCCTCTACAATTGCTGCCATGGGCAACATCCGGCTATACTTAAAACATTATCCAAGGACTCGGACCCATTTGTGGTCATAATTTCCCATCAGTAACCTCCATCACGGGCTTGAAATATTTTCTCATATACGGGTGGCTCTTGCAGATCTCTGGGATTATTTTTGCCCACCTTGAGTAAGTACGCATTTGCCTTTGGATAGTACTACACAAAAATAAAATTTTAGATGAGAAAATATAAGTAAATAATTCAAAAAAAATTCATCTACAATATGTTAAATACCAAAAATAAAAAAATATATACCTTGGCAAACTATCTGAACATCTTTTCCACCCTTCTGGCTTCTTTCTCCTGCAACCAATTTTAAATGTATCCGCAACTCATTTGTCGTATCCGGTATTCTTGTTTAGATTGTCTGCGATCAAAAATATATTTGATTCCTTTGTGCTGGTCTGATATGACATAAATGAACATGTTCCCAACCACTTCTCTTCGTATAAAGCTTATGAAAAATCCTCAATTTTCACCATCCTCCTTCTCAACAATTGCAAAGGCCAAAGGCAACAACTGGTTTTCAGCATTATATGCACATGCTATCAACAGTCTCCCCTCATTAGTGTTTTGAAAATGGGCCGGGTCGGGTCGGTCCGGTCCAAACCCGCCCGGTCCACGGGTTAGCTCGGGTCAACGAGTTCAAACGGGTAGGGTACCCCGGGTTAGCTCGGGTCGGTTCCACGGTCCGGTCCGGGCCTGGCCGGTTTTTTTTTTTTTTTGCTGTTTGTTTTCTGTTTTGTTTCTGGTTTTCGAGTCTGGTTTTTTTTGTTTTTTTATTTGAAGTCAATAATTTTTGTTATAACAAAATCGAATTATGTTAAAACCGAATTATATTAAAACCGAATTATTCTAAAACCAAATTATTTTAAAACTGAATTATTGTAAAACTGAATTATTTTTTATCTTTAAAAAAGAATTATTTTAAAACAATAGATTTAAAAACAGAAGTTACCCTCCTCCTTTATTCCGGACTTGGGACCGGCTATGTAAAATAACATAGGCGGAGTTCTAACCTTTTTTTATTAGTAATTATTCTTTAAAATGAAACAATTGAAATATTTAGGAATTATAATTTAAAAAAATAACAATAAAGATTAAAAGAGGATAGAAAATTATACCGACACTACCTATCTAGTAGTTGTTGTGCATATACCATAGGTCGCTCTCTTGCTCATCGTCTGAATCTTCGTTAGGCTCAGGCTCCTCGGTACCTCTTTCTTGAGTTTCGACACCAGATGATGATGCTTCCATGGCATGTTGCGTGCGAGTTTCAGCATCAATCCAGTCTTTCAAGCACACAAGTCTCTCGAAAATATGTGCACCCAGCTTATTGCGTTTATCGGTAATGATCCTGTTCGCCGAGCTAAAACATCATTCGGAAGGAACGGTTGACACGGGCACGGCAAATATGTCGCGGGCCATCATCGCCATGTTGGATAGGCACTTGCATTCTCCTCCACCAATCCATGAAGTCAACGGATTCATGTTCGTTGGTCCCCAAACAGTAGCTGATTAACTCATTTGTGTTACCTTGGGATGTGTACGGGTCGTCATCATCCGGGAAATCGCCTAACAATCCACTACTGCTATCATTCCTTAAACTACTAAAACAATCGAAAAAATTAGTGGACAAATAATGTAGATATTATAAATAATAAATATTAAAAACATATGTATATTTATATTCATACCTCACGCCACGAGTCGAAGGCGGTTGGTTGACATTTCTTCTTTCGTTGTATATGGCAAATATGTCCTCCAATGCCCGTGTTATGCGGGGCTCCTCGTGCCTCCAGTCTAATTTAGATTTCTCTTGTAGGCTTGAAGTATTTTTACCGTGAACCACTTCTTGTATGCCGGATGGAGGCAGTTTGCGAGAACGGTCACGAGGGGTACCTCTTTCCAATATTTAAGAAATTTTACCTTTATGGCTGTTACGATCGGGTGGAGAAGGTGATCGGAGCTAGCATTATCTTCCATCTCACGGTACACCTTGGAAATATAGTAGAGATGGTGCAACAACTCATGTGCCGTCAGTGTGTACGAGCAGGATAGTTTGACGGTTGCGTGGAAAAAGGTTCCAAGGAATTGTGCAAGCATTGTTATTTGCTGCCATTCTGGTTCGGTGAGTTCCAAATCGGTTCCTTTGGCCGTCGATCTCAACATCTCCCTTATAGCCTTCTTGTAAGGAATGCATCAGTGCAGCATCCTATAGGTGGAATTTCAACGGGTATCTATATCCCAAGGTACCCTCATTTTGCCCAAATCCAACTTTTCACACAAAGTCGCGAAACATTGTTTTCTTTCCCCGTTTGAATAAATATGGGCAAGACCTCCCTTAAATTTAATTATCAATTTCTTTACGGCTTCTGTTTTAAGGCCCTCTTTTACGGTAAGGTTAAGTATGTGGCAAACACACTTTTGGTGAAAAATTGCACCATTCATGATTGGGTTTAGGGACCGGGTGAAATGATCGATGGACGTTATGTTGTTGCTAGCATTATCGAATGAGATAGAAAAAATCTTGTTCTCTAAATCTCTTTTGAGATTATATTCTTGTAAAACCTCAATAATTGATAGGTAAATTATTTGTGCAGTGTGCGGAGATTCTAACACCCGAAAACTTAAAACCCTTTTTTGTAAAACCCAACTATCATCGATCCAATGACCGGTAATACAAGAGTACCCAAGGTCATGTTTACCGGCAATCCATATATCGGAGGTAATGGAGACATTATAATTTGCATATGCAAATATAGCCCGTAGGTCGTTTTTTCGTTCGATAAACTGTTTTTTAATTTCACCCACCATTTTCTATGATGGAACCTCCTATACCATTTTGTTGGTACGGTGATGGCATTGGGCCGTCGAATAAATCGACGGAAATTCTTTGCGCCATTTCGTCAATCGATTCTTCGCGCCTTTGTCATTATGTGACATTTGTTCTACATATTAAAATTAACAATATTAAAAATAAATCCAAAATTATCTAACCTATTTAAATATAAATCTAAATTAAATATAAATTAAATATAAAAATAAACCCGAATTTAAAAAAAAATCCGAATTTGAAAAAAAATCCAAAATCCAAAAATAAATCTATTTTAAATAAATCCGAATTGAAAAAATAATTATACTTATCTAACATATTCAAAAATAAAATATAACTTATTTATGTAACCTATTTAAAATAAATCCGAATTTAAAAAATAAAATCTAACCTATTAAAAATAAATCCGAATTTAAAAAATAAAATACAATAATCTAACATATTCAAAATATAAAAAATAAAATATAACATATTCAAAAAATAAATCCATTTATCTCACCTATTTAAAAATAAATCCGAATTTAAAAAATAAAATATAACCTTTTTAAAAATTAAATCTATTTCTCTAACATATTCAAAAATAAATCTAACTTATTTATCTAACATATTTAAAAATAATATTATAATCTAACCTATTAAAAATAAATCCGAATTTTGAAAAATAAAATCTAACCTATTTCAAAATAAATCCACATTTCAAAATAAAATCTAACATATTTAGAAATAAATCTAAAATCTAACATATTTCAAAATATTCAAATCTAACCTATTAAAAATAAATATAACCTATTTAGAAATAAATATAACCTATTTAAAAATAAATCTAACTATCCAACATATTCAAAAATAAAATATAACTTATTTTTTAAAACCTACTAAAAATAAATCCGAATTTAAAAAATAAAATATAACCTATTTAAAAATTAAATCTATTTATCTAACATATTCAAAAATAAATATAACTTATTTATCTATTTAAAAATAAATCCGAATTTAAAAATTAAAATCTAACCTATTAAAAATAAATCCGAATTTTAAAAAAATTAAATCTAACCTATTTCAAAATAAATCCACATTTCAAAATAAAATCTAACCTATTTAAAAATAAATCTAAAATCTAACATATTTCGAAATATTCAAATGTAACCTATTTAAAAATAAATATAACCTATTTAAAAATAAATCTAACTATCCAACATATTCAAAAATAAAATATAACTTATTTTTTAAAACCTATTAAAATTAAATCCGAATTTAAAAAATAAAATATAACCTATTTAGAAATTAAATCTATTTATCTAACATATTAAAAAATAAATCTAACTTATTTATCTAACATATTTAAAAATAAATCCAAATTTAAAAATTAAAATCTAACCTATTAAAAATATATCCGAATTTAAAAAAATTAAATCTAACCTATTTCAAAATAAATCTACATTTCAAAATTAAATCTAACCTATTTAAAAATAAATCTAAAATCTAACATATTTCAAAATATTCAAATGTAACCTGTTAAAAATAAATTTAACATGTTTAAAAATAAATCTAACTATCCAACATATTCAAAAATAAAATATAACTTATTAATCTAACCTATTTAAAATAAATCCGAATTTCAAAAAATAAAATCTAACCTATTTCAAAATTAATTATCTAACAATTAACTAACAATTACTAAAAATAATTCTAATTATCTAACAATTACTAAAAATTCTAATTATCTAACAATTACTAACAATTACTAAAAATTACTAAAAATTACTAACAATTACTAAAAATTATCTAACAATTACTAACAATTACTAAAAGTAACCTATTTAAAATAATTCTAACTATCTAACAATTACTAAAATAAATATAACTAAATCTAAAATAAATCTAACCTTTTAATCTCGCGGAAAAATCTTGCGGGAGGTGCCGAACTTCGTAATTCCTCTACTTTTGTAATTCCGTTTGCGTATTCGTAGAATGAAATAAATTTGCAACTCTATTTTTTTTTTAACAATAAAATTAAATTTTGAGAATAATGAAAATATTGAGAGTATGAGAATATGAGATTGAGAGAATGAGAGATTGAAAATAATAAGAGTATGAGATGTGAAAATGTATGAAGAATGAGGGTGTATTTATGGGGGTTTTTTGGGGGGGAAATTTTACCATTTTTAAAAAAAAAATTCAAATTCGGACGGGTTGGGCGAGTTGGCTTGGGTCCCGCCGAGTTTTGGGCGGTTTTGGGTCGGGTTTGGGGGGGTTCGGATGGGTCCGCCCGGGTTAGGCTCGGGTTAGGCGGGTTGGCTTAGGTTTGGCCGGGTTAGACCCGGATCCGGGGTTTAAGCACGGGTTTGACTCGGGTTTGGCTCGGGTTCGGGCGGTCCGGGTTTAGCCCGGTCTGGGGCGGGTTCGGTCCAAGGGTTTAAACGGGTCAGGTATGGGCGGGTTAGGTCCAGAAAACCAGATCCGCGCCTTGGTTAACCCGGTCCACCCGTTATGAAGGTCCGATCCGGGTTCGGGTCACGGGTTTGCTCGGTCCGGGTCGACCCGGGCGAGTTTAATCAATACACTACCCCTCGTAACGACCAGACATGAAGCATGCATCTATACTGATGACCGGTCTAATGTATGACACAGCTTGAATACATGGACCAAAAGCCCATGCTATGGCCTTTAATTGCAACGCGCCATCGACATCGGGTATGCTCAGATTCCAACATTTATACTTTGTGCCGGGATTTGTACTTGCTATCGCCTAGAGCAATGGTGCAAGTAAGTTGTATGAGCCCTGCTAACTATCAAACATTCGGCAAATCGCAAGTTCACGCCCTCTCCACAACCTGCTGTATTTTGAGGTGACTGTTTGTAAACGCTACTGACATGCCTAACAACCTCCTTAATGCTCATCGATGGGTCCTCCTTAATTTCTGTCTCTATTACATCGGCAATAAGTGAAGTCGTAAGTTGTGTATGATCTGTCCTTGACGACGCAGACTTGCATGTATGAGGTGGTTCACACTTCTTAATAATTCATGCCTCCCTTTTACCCACAAGGGTTGCAAAAAGATATAACTCACAACGCGGTGCGTCTTTACAAACAACAACTAACCTTTTTCTGTCCCTTTATTGTACTCTGCACTCCCAGTTGCCGTGAACATGAACTTCATTGATTTTCTTCACAAGTTCATCTAAGTTGGTATAAACCTGCTGCGGAGCAAGCTCCAAATTGTATATGACATGCTTCCCAAACCAACTTATGTCTGCTTCTTCAAAACCAGTGGTATCGTTGAATGTGGGGCACGGATGCCTATCTGTCCGACCTCTAATCGGAAATCAGTCTTCCTTAGGTAAATAATCTCCATCACCATCTGATAAGTGATCAGAATCCCAATCCCCATCCCAATCATCACCCGTGTCCATTTCCTTTTCTGGTATGGCATCGATCCCTTCACCATCAATGTCAATATCACTCCGGGTAACAATGGGTAACAATATAGGTATTGATGGTGGTACAGATGGAAATCTGGCTTGGATTACGGTTTCAGGATGAGGTGGTAGCTCGGTGGTATAATCGTCCATGTTACAATCAGTGTTATAATCAGGTACATAATTAATTGTCATAAACGGATGGTACGTACGGTTCATAACTCGAGTGGCGGGGCCCCGGGTTGTCATAACTCGAGTGGCGGGCCCCAGGTTGTCATAACCCGAGTTGTCATAACTCGAGTGACGGGGCCCCGGGTTGTCATAACCTGTATTTTCCTTAGAAGTTCCAACCCCAGGTTGACGCAGAACTCTCATGGAATATAAGTCCATTACCGGAGTACCCTGTGACTCAAAAATATTGTAAATACCCCTCCATAACCTCTCATTTGTTATTGGATACCTGGTATGGTAAGGTCTACCCCCCTTATTGTGTTAATCTGAGTAACTAAGTCTACGTCATACTGGTTGGGGTTTACACCAGTCTTTCGTGTACTGTGCTTCCTCCACACCCCGGATAAGCTTCCCGCCCACAAATAGTGCAACTAACATTTCTTATTTTGAAAGCTACTATTAAAAAATTAATGTAAAAAAATGAATTAAAAAATTTGATGTAAAAAAACGAATTAAAAAATTAAATCTACCTCTACTGTTACCTGAAATAGCCACAAAATCTCTACAAAATTGCCTTTTTCTTCTTCCTCTTCTTTCTCTTTCTCTTTCAGCCAAGTTATAATGAATTGTGAGTGGACAAGAGAGAAAAAGTCACTTTTATACAGGTTTTATAGCAGACCGCCCCAGTATGGGGCAGTTTGGTGTAGCAGCGGACCGCCCCACTGGGGGCTGGTTTGGTTTGAATAGGGGACCGTGCCACAGTAGGGCGGTAAGGTATTTTTAATAAAAATTTTAGATTGAGGGGCATATTTGCTTTTTTTTTTTTTTTTAGGGTATTAATAAAAATCACGGCATTAAAAGTCTTGATCAACCAACTATTACTTCTAGAAGAAATTGAATACAGAGAACGAAGCAACAAGACTAGAGAAATTTTTATATATATAATTTCTCTCTTAATTCAATATTCGAGAAATTCGAGCCGGATTAGTTTGACTGGAATAAGATTGTGTTGACCTGAGAGCATGGGGTTCGGAAATTACATAGACTTCAGCGCCTTGGAAGAGGATCTAGAATTTGCAAAGAAAGAGGTGCATACAATTTTTCTAACCATTTAGAGAAAATTCAAACTCTACCCAACAAGTATTTACTTCTAATATCTGCTATCAAGGTAAGGCCCATTCCACCTCGGCAAAAATACATCAAAATTGTGGGGGAAAAAAATCATATGGCCATGCAAAAAGTAGAGACCATAACCTCAGCCATAGTTGTTTTCTTACTCACAGTTGAATTTATCCTATTGGAGGCAACATTAATCCCAAACAATCTACCAACTAGTATATTTCAAACCTTTATCTACTTTGCCGTTTGTTCTCTCCATACCAACCAAGTATCTACTACGAAATGGAGGATTTTAATGGTTGCTTTTGTCCTGGGTTTAATCACAGTGATATTTGCTAATCATTTCTACATCCATCCATGGCGATGGGAATTTGTATCCCGTCTAATCTTTGGTATCAACTGTGTGGCCATTGTGAATTTTTTGATGATGAAGTATTCACATGATCAGAGGAGCACAGTTCTATTCACTGCATTTGTAACAGACGTGGTTCTTATATTCAATAATCGTCGAGATTTAGGAAATTTTAATAAAAAATTTACGATGATCATATTAATTATAGAATATGTAATACTCTCTGCTTTTCATGTAAAGCAATTCTGGGACCGAAGGAGGAAAGTACCAGCGATTGCATCACTTTTCGCTGTGACCTTGGTGTTAGGTATTCTCCTCCGCCTCTACTGGCATGACGATGATATATTATCTGTATCAATTGCAAGCATCGTTGGTTGTTTATCTCTTGTGCCGTGGCTGTGGCTAATGTGTTCCCCACAAATCAAGGCATGGTGGCAAACATACAAAGAGCAGGAAACAATCCAAGACGAACAATATAATTTCCTCGAGATGGCCGGATTACCGGCAAGGTTCACAATCAAAGATCTTGAAACAGCAACAGCAAACTTTCGAGAACCCATAGGTGAAGGTGCTTCTGGTGCAGTGTTCAAGGGGACACTAACAGATGGCTCTACCATTGCGGTAAAGAGGATCAAATGGCAGCCAAGTGGCGAAACAGAGTTTAGAACAGAGATGACAATTATTGCAAGTCGGCAACATATAAATTTAGTGCGCCTTCTGGGGTTTTGTCTCTCTCCGAGAGGACAGCACTACCTGATCTATCCGTTCCTTGAAAATGGGTCTCTTGATGGATGGCTTTTTACGGATGACGGAAAGAGAAGCCATTTAACATGGGCGTTAAGGTACCGCATTGCAATTGATGTAGCCAAGGCACTTGCATATCTCCACCATGAATGCCATCAGCGGATCTTGCATCTCGATGTCAAACCCCCAAATATTCTCCTCGATGGAGAATTCAGGGCCTTGCTATCAGATTTTGGTATATCAAAATTAATTGGGAACGATGAGAGTAGTGTCATGACCAGAGCAAGGGGAACGGTAATTATTACTGATAGATTCTATATTGTTCTATCCTTTCAAAGCTTTTTAAAAAAAAAAGCTAATATATATCAAGTTATCAAGTTTACTTTTTATATTATAAAAATTAACATCTTACCATATCAACATATTTTGTACCACAAACAGGTTGGTTACCTAGCTCCTGAGATGCTGGTGCCAAATGCTATCTCGACCAAGTCAGATGTTTATAGCTATGGAATGGTGCTTTTCGAGCTGCTCGGTGGACGTAGGAACTTGATGTTGGTGGTGGATGGGGAGAGTCAACAAAGACAGAGCTCGTATTTCCCAAAAATCGTCAGAGAGAAAATGATGCAAGGCGAGTTAATGGAGGTTGTCGATATGAGCTTGGTCAAGAATGAAGAGATAAGAGAAGAAGAAGTTACAGTGTTATCTCGACTGGCTCTTTGGTGCATTCAAGAGAACCCAATGCTAAGACCCAGCATGACAGAGGCAGTTGAGATGCTGGAAGGTCGCACGCCGGTGCATGTGCCACCCGAAAGCTCAATGTTTATGGTGAATTTTTTGGATATGCAACCGCAGTCTAGTATATTTGGCCGAGCTAGGGAGGATGAGGCCAGTCTACCGTCTTCCAATACATTGTCCATTTCCATTCAATCTGGCAGATAGAAGAAACTTATATGCTAAGCCAAATGGTTGTTTTAAAGATCAGTTTTTTGAACCAGAGCAACTATTGCTGGTAAAATTAATAAAGTCTATTAATTCAACTAATTGAATGATTAGGATATACAATAATATAATTACAGGTGTACCGACTAGGTAGGTAGAACACCACCATTTTGTGCGAAAAAAAAGAAGAAAAAGTAAAAGTAGGATCACATGTTTTGTTCTTTATAAAATCTAAGCAAGTCTTTGCCATAGGAGCACATAGTTGCTTGTTTATATAATTGATGTGTATTTGTATGTTTTTTTTTTTTTTTTAATGTTGGTAGAAGCTACCAATCATGCAGTACATTAAGAATATAAAGCTACACACTAAATGTATGCAGCCGGAAAAAAAACATCACAGCTTCTGTTGAAGCCGTTGAGCCCTTCTTCAAAATCCCTTTGGCAAAAATTCCTACTTCAACGGAAGAAGTAAACTCAAATAGTCAATTACCTGATATGAGTTCGCCCTGAATTAATAATAGCGTTCGTCAATTCAGAGTATGTTTGGTTGTAAAATAAGAATAATTAGAATAGTCAAATCAGAAATAGTTATTGTTTATCTCATTATAATTGTTAAATCTCAAAATTCTTAAAAGTAGTATATTCTAATAAAACAAAAAGTTTAGATTCAATGTTCTAGCTATTCTAATCCAATCAAACACCGAATAAACTATTCCGAATAACCTACTAACCTCAAAATTAATCTATTCTCAACCCAACCAAACATACCTCAAATCGGATTTGTTACCTACCCTGTTATCCTCTTGTCCTGATCCCAGTTGCTCCTTAGACTTCGTACACAATTTGCCGAAATTTTTATTTATACCTTAACATAAGAAATAATAAACTAAACAACCACCGTTTTGGAAATTTCGAAATTCACCATGGTCGCACTTTACCGGTGCAGACCCATTTTAGGAAGGCCGCACAACACCGGTGCAGACCCAGGGCAGCACAATGCCGGTGCGGACCATGTTATTTTTTTTATCAGAAATGTATAGTTTGATTAGGATTTTGTTTTGGAAGTTGTTTAATTGTTTGTGTTTCAAATGTCGTTTAATCTGAAATTTTTGTTCATTTGTTTGATCAAATATAAAGAAACATTACTAATAAATATAAATGAGCCATATAAAGAAGCATAATAGAACATTGCTAATGTTATCGTACATTACAAATACATCTAATAAATAAAAAATAAACAACATTTTTACGAATACAATTACAAATAGATAAATATCTCATCCATTGATAGACTCTCAACCTGCAAATGTATGAAATAGTGACTGTTAAATCTGATTGTTTTAATATTTTATTAGAAGTTGAAATTGATTAGTAAAAAAAATAAACTACCTCGTGCACCTTGAGCAGCTCTGTTCTGTCTTTCCTGTATATCTCAGCCAGCTTGGTGTTCTCTTCTCCTATTATTTAGTATGTCCATCCACATCGTGCTGTCTTCTACCCAAAGAAACATTTTTATCCTCTGGAACAAAGATAGGGCCATCATGTTCAGGCCATTCCGACTGATTTTCATACACATGCCATTCAGCCCTCCATGTGTTGATCAGTGTTTGGATGTGGTAGTAGTGACTTACAAAGATGCTAGGGTCGATACCTCGGAGACGACACGCGAACAGAATATGAGAACACGGTATTCTGTCCAATTGAGGCTTCTGGAACTTGCATTCCACCGTGTGATCATCCCTGATTATCACCGTGTATTTGAAATTGGCGTTGGTAAATTGGCCAGAATCGTCAGGTATGAAAGCGTGAACTCTCTCTTGTGTGGACGAACTCGTTGTAGTTGCCAAACCCCCAAGCGTCTTCATAGTATTGGACCTCTTGGACCGTTTGTTAATCAGCTACGAAAAATTAAAAAATAATGAAGAAGTCAGATTTTTTAACGAAGTTAATAAAAAATTATGAAGAAAAAACTACAAATAAAAATACCTGATGCACACGACACGAGAACTGTTGACCTTAACTGCTTTCAAATTCCTCTTTGGCCCTCCTTTGCGCAAACCATGTGAGACATTTGTAAAATGTTGTAGGGCGCAGAAAGTTGCACAGCTGTTGGTATGGGAAGGTGTGTGCATGTGTATTTAAATGTCTCGTGGTTCAATGCTCTCTGTTGATTAAAGAACATCGAACTCGAAACATTCATTTCTTTCTTTCCGCTATTCTTTCTGGTTCACCCTCGACGAACCTACGATTCGTGATCGGTCCATCGAGAGAGTTTAATGATTGTGGGGACGTTTAACTCCCAGCGGGCCCCCGCTGTTAATTACATCAGATGGCCTTCCCAAGCCATGCTGAATACCTCGTTCATTCTAGGATTTATGCCTATTTGTTGTGAATTGAATAAAAGGGCTAAAAGGGGAAACTCATGTACTTGGTTTTCGTGTGTTTCTTTGATTTACCATTGTTTTAGGTATTTAATTAATGTGCACGTGTGAGGTGTAATGATTATCGTTAAAATACCTTTATTACACATTTTTATTTATTTATAAACATATTTGTACTTGAGAAAATATATTTATGCTTTATTTACACCTTTTTATTTAAGAGAAAATGATTGAAATATGAAGAAAAGGGTATTTTCGTCATTTCAGGGCTTGGCTGATGTCTGGACATGTTCAATTCTGGCTTAGAAAGATGGAAGGTTCAATTCGGGTTCATTTGGAGGTGGTTTGAGTCGATTCGGACTTAAAATGAAGAAGTTATAGCCAAAAAGGACTTATTCGTAAATGTTTATGTCTTTCTAGGGGCATATTTACAAAGCTGGAGGGGTGTGGGTTTGTAATTCGGGTTTTAGACAAGGTTTCATGTGAAATTTGGGCCTCTAGGGGCTTATTTGGAAGAGTTTTGTGCTGTCAGGGACCTTTTTGTAAATGTACAGGGGCTTCGCTGCCAATATTGGAGAATCAGAGGGGGTCTTTTGTAAAAAGGGAATTAATTTGTAATTTTATTTATTTTCTGGGCTTTAAGATTCGGGTTTTTTGGGTCTCTTAGACTCGTGTATTGGGCTTTAGGATGTGGGCTGAGCTTCAGGATTCGTGTTGGCCATTGGATGTGTATTTTGGACTTTAAAACCCGTGCTGTCATTCGAATCCTGGTATGGCGCCAGAATTGAGGGTCTCAGATTGCTTGAAGATCCGTGCAGCTGTTTTATGGGATTTCTACTTGTGTTCAACAATTGAACCTTTAAAAATTCATAACTCTTTGAAACAAAGTCAGAAAAATATGATCTTTATGTCTATTTTGTGTGTTTTTAAATATTCTACCTAATTATGATGTTTATTTTATGTTTTGATTTTTTCTGTTATTCGATACTGCCCATTTTCCAACAGCAGTCCCCTTTTTCTTTAAATGTTGTTTTTTCTATTTTTGGATCTGAACTTTGAAAATTCGTATAAAATCGAAATGTAGTCAGAAAAGTGCAAACTTGGTGTCCATTTTGTGTGTTTTGAAGTCCCCTATCTAGTGGTGAAGTCCATTTTTTATTTTGGTACCTGTACCGGTCCAGAAGGTACTGTTTACCAGAGAAGGTCATTTTGGCAATTTTGAGTGCTTTTATTGTGTCATTGGTGCATGCCTTGTAGTGTAATATTGGTCCATTGTTCCAGAGGGTATTAGGGACTGATTTAGAATATTTACAATTAATTCCATGAATTAAACATCATTTTTATGGACTTTTCATAGCCTTGATTGCTATATCTTTGGTACCAATGAACAAAAGGGAAAGGAAAAAAATCCATAAATTCCGAAAATGATGCCAAAAATCTGCCAAAATGTGGTTTTATGCAAGGAAGCCCCTGATTTTATTTAAAATCATGTTTTTGATATTTTTTTGAAGAGCATGTTATTAAGATTTCCTTAGGTTTAGAGATGCAAACATCCAACTTGTCATTTGTTTACATTTCAAACCTTCCATCTTTCATCATTTGCATATATTTGGAATATTTAATTTCCTTTAGCATATTGGCTTAGGAAATCAAGTATTCTTTCATACACAAATGGATCTAAAAAGGGAGGGTCATTGAAATATCACAAGTTTAAAGCACAAATGACATATCATAGCCAAAGCTAATATCATTTAATACTTTAGACTTCAATTTCTCCCCATTTGCACATAGTTTTTTTTAATTCTTGCCAATATTCATGCATGTAAATGCACTAATTATTGACTAAATTAATCCCTTTGCACAAATAGGCCCTTTGATCATTTAGGTTGAGAGAATAATAGGGGAGACCTCATGGCTCAACCCTACTACCTCTTGTGTTTAATTTTCTTTTGTTGTCACTTTATTGTTCTTTTAACATCCTCACAAAATAATTAATATAGTTTTCATATGAAGGGAGACCTCATGGCTCAACCCTCATACTTCTACTATTTAATTATTTTTAGAAGAAATTAAAAGAGTTTAGAGAAGGGAAAAAAATATCAAAGATCAAAAACTTTATTATTTTTATTTCATAAACTCCAAATAAAAGAGATGATAAAATATTGACATATATACATATTAATACTTATATATATTTATATATATTTTTATGCAAAGTAAATAAAAGGGTAAGAAGAATCACATTTTAATATTTTTTCATTACTATTTCATGAAAGATGCAAAGAAAGGAACAAAAAAAAAGGAAATATATTTTTATTTGATCCTCAAGTTACATATTTCATTTTGTTCATCCTATGATGAACTAGAAACTATGCAACTCTCACATCCATGATTTTGAAGGTTTAGAAATAAAATAAAAGGAGAAGAGGTGAGGGATAAAGCTAAAATAATGAAGAACAAACAAGAAAAATCATCAAAAAAACCTTCTTTATTTCGAATAAAAAACAGAATATTTACAGAACCTTGCTCATCAAGAGCCTTACATTACATAGGTATTAATTACCTCTTAAACTTGCTTGAAAAACTTCAAATTTCTAACCTAGCCTTGGTGTAAAATGGGGTTTTCTCTCTTGTTTCTTGCTCAAAGCTTTCTGGAGAAGATGAAGTGTGTGTTGAGTGTTCATTTGGGGTGCCTTATATTGGGCAAAATTAGGTTTTTCGAATTGGTGCTTGCTGATGTGTTTTTTGCTGTGCCCACCAGGTGTTTGATCAAGGGCCTGGATCAATTAACCTCAATTATGCATGCATATGTGGCAAAACTGTCCAATAGGGGTTTGGCATGTTAATAATTCTTGGTGGGATGATTTTCAGCCTTTAGATTGATTTTTAGTTAGGTGTACCACCTATTAGCCTTTGATTAACCGGCTATGCATGGTAAACACTTAAATTTCGTGCCTCCTGCACTCTGGAGCAGATTCCTCTATTTTGTCATCATCCAAGGGCAGCATAACACGTGTTTGGGGACCAGGGAGCCAATTAAACAGCTGTAGAGTTGAGGATATGCTATACCGGCGGTATACCGGGCTTAACATACTCCTCTCTTGATATTATCTATTTCAGCATCAAGGACAAGCCAGGTAGCATCGTGATAGGATTATTAAAGTGTTCTAGAGCATATTACACCCTTTACTGAGCTAATTTGCCATTTTTGGCCTGTACCCGAATTGAGCTGCACCCCCTTCATGTGCAAGCTTATTCCAATGCATTTCCGATTGAATTAAAACCTTTAATAGCATCTCAGGGCCCTGTAATTTAACTCCTCCGAGTCTCAAAGCCCAATTTGAACTAGAGCCCGAGTTTCCTTGATTTTTTTTTTTTTGCTTGGGTGCGGGCTGGAGGAAGAAGAAGAGAGGGATCTGACCATGTGGGACCCGAAACCAGCCCCTCTGCTATCTAAAGCTTCTTCATCCCTTTATATTTCATTTCCTTTATCTGCACTTGGAGCTCGGTGAGCCGTGTATCGGCTTCGCATGGTTCATGGAACACCAGGAGCATATGAGATGAAGGGGTCATTTTTTTTACACCCTGCGCTGAGTTTCAATTTTTTTTCTGCGTACGGCTTGGCTAGGCTCGGTGCATCGCGCACCATATTATTGGGCTCGGTCTGTGAAGTTATATCAGTGTAGGCCGAGTCTAGCTATCTCTGTTAATCAGCGAAAATAACACTGTTCCACTGATTTGTGGGCCCTGGGTGGCAGAGTATTGCTAAGTATTCCCCAATTTGCACCTAGAGTCACCTGGGGCGATTCTGTTACGGGTACCCCACTGTTTGCACCCAACATATTATCCAGCATCTGTTTTAATTTGCAGGAAATCGATTCCAGGGTGATTTTGATTATGGCATGCATCAAAATTCGTGGTTTTGCGCATAGAACACTATCAGGAATCTTAATATGCTGTACTTAATTTATTTTGAAGGGTTTGAGTACAACTTTGGCATTTTAATCCCCCATAGATTACTATTTGTCGTGCTGAGTCTAAATAGCAACTTTTTAGGGTCAAACAAATGTATCTTCAATTATTGCTGCCACCGGTAACTTACGAGATGACCTGAAGACATTATTTAGCAACTCGGACTCGTTCGTAGTCATAATTCTCCAACGGTAACCACCGTCTAGTGCTTGAAATATCTTCCATGATCTCGACACTCGTTCTCATCTTGATCCAAATATTTACCCACACCGTCCAGCCAATTGAGGGTACGGTCACATACATTCCCCATTGCTTGCATTTCTTGCTCGTATCTCCTCATTTTTCTCTTAGCCACACATATCCAAAAAAAATTGATTGTCGCATCACTGCAACCGTTTTTCTTCATGTTCTCGGCTATGCGAGTATGTACCGGCCACAGTAACTGTTCTTGCACCTGAACCTAATTCTTGTAGTGTCATTGTGCGTATATCTTATCTCTTTGTTGCAAAGTATATGAAACCTGGCAATTGCGCTCTTCATTTGCTCTTTTGAGTCATATGTTTGTCCCTCAGACAATTCATTCTCATACTCTGCCCTCCTTCCAAACAAACCCGAATTTGCTTCCATAAACCATGATGTATCATTGAAGACGAAATCGGGTGCTGAAATCCGTGATCCATTATCCGAAACCTGCGATCTACCCTGAAAGTCCGCTTTCGTTCAAGCACAGGCCCGGTATCTTCTTGGTCACTATGATCACTCATACCCTCAGGATCAACATCACCCCAATTTTCTCTGCCTCTAGTAATTCCGGATCCTGTGTTTCATCGGTTTCATCCGGATCACAAGATTGACCCCAATGAGCGGTCTGACTAGATGAAGGCTAGTCAGTCTGGAGTGGGGCCCAACAGAAGGGTTGACTATTGGAGGGTCGGTCCCTCTGAACTAGGGCCTAACTACTAGAAGGTTGGTCAATTTGGACATGAGACGGACTATAGCCGGATGAGTTACCCTGACTACAACCTTGGATTAACCTCATAACTGGGTTGGAACGCCGGGCTCTGGTAACCTCTAGATATTGGTCAATTATCTTGTATGTACCCTCAGAAAAACTCATAATTTGGTTGTACAATACTTGAGAGACTCCCTCATTTTGAATTGAAAAGAGTTGTAACCAGGTTTGTGCTGAACTAGTCGGCATGCTAATTTTGGCCTCAATTTTAAGGTCATACTGACCCTGATCCAACCCAAAATTCTGACATATATTCGATTTAAGTCCCACAAATCAGTACCCGGCAATACCAGAATTACAGTAATAGGTCCAATACTATAATAAACCCCATTAGTACCTGTTAAAACATCCCCACCAGTATAGTTGGATACCATAAGAGTCATTCTCAATCAAATACAGAAGAAATCTAAAATTAAAAATTAACTAAATTAATTATTAACCTACTGAAAATAAAAAAAAATGAAAAGAAGAGAAAAACAAATTACAGATCAGAGACCTAATTCAGGAGAGAGAATGTGTAAGAGTGTGAAATGAAATTTCACTAGAATGTAGGCTATAAGAGAACAGGGTCCGCACAGGCATATTGCGGACCCTGGGTCTGCACAAGCTTTGTGCGGACCCATTTAAGGGTCCGCGCCGGCATTATGTAGCCCAACTGAAATGGGTCCGCAGAATGCCGGTGCGGCAGTGGTGAAATTCGAAATTTTCAGAAACGATGGTTATTTGGTTTATTATTTTTTATGTTATGGTGTAAATAAAAATTTCGGCACAATTTGGTTTTGAATGATGTGACCTCCATTGTATCCAAAAATTCCAAAGTCATTGTCCTCTTAGTTTCCATATACTTTCTAAAAATTTGAGAGCGTAAGGTCCACATATCCCTATCATCCTTTTGTCATTTTTCTCTTCCCTTCGAACTTGCACGGTACCTATTGTGTGCGTCCTGATCAATGGGCCCCTGGTTTGATTATCCAGTGTTCGAATAAGACTAACCTGATGTGCACGGTACCTATTCCAAAGTTTGACAACGTGTACATGGGAAAGCCTAACCTGATGTGATCGAATAAGACTCGGATTCGGGTAAGTTGTAAGCGGATCAAGTGTTTGAAAGGATGAGTGAAGTAAGAGGAGATTTCTAATTAACCGAAGATCCAAATTCTACCCGACAAGTGTGTATGGCCTCTTCGTTCCAAGTTCCCCTCTCACTTTTCTCCTGCTTCCCAAATCCCAAACATGCATTTTTCTCTGTTTTAAAGGTAAGGCCTGTTCCACAATTCCACCTCCCAAAAAATAATCAAAATTGAGGGGACAAAAAAATCATATGGCCACGAAAGTATCAGAGATCATAATCTCAGTTATAGTAGTTCTCTCACTCACAGTTCTCTTTATTGTAGAATCTGCAAAGTTAATCTTCAACTATCTAGGAACTAGTATATTTAATACCTTGATCTACTTTGCCGTTTGTTATCTCCATGCCACCCAAATATCTACTGTGAAATGGAGGATTTTGATGGTTGCTTTGTCCCTTGGTTTAATAACAATGATATTTGCTAATCATTTCTACATCAGTCCATGGCGATGGGAATTCGTATCCAATCTAGTATATGGTATCGACTTGGTGGCCCTGCAGCCTTTTTTTCTGATGAAATTTTCACATGATCTGAGGAGCACAGTTCTATTCACAGCATTCGTAATGGACGTGGATCTGATATTCAATTATAGTCAACATTCAGAACAGTTTATTAAAATTTTCACACTGATTGTAGCAATTATAGTTTATGTAATCCTCTCTGCTTTTCATGTTAAGCAAATCTGGGACAAAAGGGGGAAGGTCGCGGCCATCGCATTAATTTTTGTGGCAACTGTGGTGTTAGGTATTCTCCTCCGCATCTACTGGTATGACAAGGACATGTTATTTGTATTAATTGCAAGCATCAATGCTTGTTTATCCCTTGTGCCATGGCTGTGGCTAATGTGTGCCCCAAATATAAAGGCATGGTGGCAAGCATACAGAGAGCAGGAAACAATCCAAGACGAACAATATAATTTCCTCGAGATGGCCGGGTTACCTGCAAGGTTCACAATCAGAGATCTTGAAACAGCAACAGCAAACTTTCAAGAACTTATAGGTGAAGGTGCTTCTGGTGCAGTGTTCAAGGGGACACTAACAGATGGCTCTACCATTGCGGTAAAGAGGATCAAATGGCAGCCAAGTGGCGAAACAGAGTTTAGAACAGAGATGACAATTATTGCAAGTCGGCAACATATAAATTTAGTGCGCCTTCTGGGGTTTTGTCTCTCTCCGAGAGGACAGCACTACCTGATCTATCCGTTCCTTGAAAATGGGTCTCTTGATGGATGGCTTTTTACGGATGACGGAAAGAGAAGCCATTTAACATGGGCGTTAAGGTACCGCATTGCAATTGATGTAGCCAAGGCACTTGCATATCTCCACCATGAATGCCATCAGCGGGTCTTGCATCTCGATGTCAAACCCCCAAATATTCTCCTCGATGGAGAATTCAGGGCCTTGCTATCAGATTTTGGTATATCAAAATTAATTGGGAACGATGAGAGTAGTGTCATGACCAGAGCAAGGGGAACGGTAATTATTACTGATAGATTCTATATTGTTCTATCCTTTCAAATCTTTTAAAAAAAAAAAGCTAATATATATCAAGTTATCAAGTTTACTTTTTATATTATAAAAATTAACATCTTACCATATCAACATATTTTGTACCACAAACAGGTTGGTTACCTAGCTCCTGAGATGCTGGTGCCAAATGCTATCTCGACCAAGTCAGACGTTTATAGCTACGGAATGGTGCTTTTTGAGCTGCTCGGTGGACGTAGGAACTTGATGTTGGTGGTGGATGGGGAGACTCAACAAAGACAGAGCTCGTATTTCCCAAAAATCGTCAGAGAGAAAATGATGCAAGGCGAGTTAATGGAGGTTGTCGATATGAGCTTGGTCAGGAATGAAGAGATAAGAGAAGAAGAAGTAACAGTGTTATCTCGACTGGCTCTTTGGTGCATTCAAGAGAACCCAATGCTAAGACCCAGCATGACAGAGGCAGTTGAGATGCTGGAAGGTCGCACGCCGGTGCATGTGCCACCCGAAAGCTCAATGTTTATGGTGAATTTTTTGGATATGCAACCGCAGTCTAGTATATTTGGCCGAGCTAGGGAGGATGAGGCCAGTCTACCGTCTTCCAATGCATTGTCCATTTCCATTCAATCTGGCAGATAGAAGAAAATTATATGCTAAGCCAAATGGTTGTTTTAAAGATCAGTTTTTTGAACCAGCAGAGCTACTATTGCTGGTAAAATTAATAAAGTCTTATTAATTCAACTAATTTAATGATTAGGATATACAATAATATAATTACTGGTGTACCGACTAGGTAGGTAGAACACCACCTTTTTGTGCGAAAAAAAGAAGAAAAAGTAAAAGTAGGATCACATGTTTTGTTCTTTATAAAATCTAAGCAAGTCTTTGCCATAGGAGCACATAGTTGCTTGTTTATATAATTGATGTGTATTTATATGTTTTTTTTTTTTTTTTTAAATGTTGGTAGAAGCTACCAATCAGTACATTAAGAATAAAAAGCTACACACTAAATGTATGCAGCCACAAAAAAATATCACAGCTTCTGTTGAAGCCTTTGAGCCGTACTTCAAAATCCCTACTTCAACGGAAGAAGTAATAACTTGCATTAACAAAAAATTTAAAGAATTACTCAGGTGTGCATCAGGTAATTATGGTAGCATAAAGATTATGGTACAATCAATGGCTCAAATTACTTGATGATACATAAAACATAATGAGTGAGCCTATGGTGCTATGCATAGCAATGATGGTTAGTGTACTACGGCTCAATATGGTACTTTTTAAAATCCTAACGGTCGATCCAACCGTTCAATGTGATAGCCATATGAATATGTACTTGCAAACTAAATTTTATATTTTTTCGAATTTTTTTAATATTTTTTTAGATAGGTAGAATTTTGATGGTCCAGAATTTTCAGAAAACACTGATTTTTCTACCTATCTAAAAAAATAGTAAAAAAATTCGAAAAAATATAAAATTTAGTTTGCAAGTACATATTCATATGATTATCACATTGAACGGTTGGATCTATCGTTAGGATTTTAAAAAGTACCATATTGAGCCGTAGTACACTAGCCATCCGTGCTATGCATAGCACCATAGGCTCACTCATACATAATTCTAATTTATACTACAGCAAACTATAGTATCAGCGACCGGCGACTTCGCCGGTCGCTGATAGTTTTTTCTCCCAAAAAAAAAGAAGCCGCGAAATGGTTTTGGCGACGACACTTTCTGCGACCGGCGCAAAAAACTTTCAGCGACCGTTATGGACCGGTCGCAGAAGGTTCTCTGTAAAAAACGCGCGATTCTTTTTCTCTCTGTCTCCTCTCCCGCGGTTTAGGTTAGCTACCAAAAAAAACAAATTTCTCTCGGCGCCGCACCCGAAGCAGTGATCGAAGCCCCCGCCGCCCGATCGAAGCCCCGCCGCTCGGCCCGAAGCTGGAAGTCCCCGACCCCGACCCCGACCCGCTCCCCGACCCCTCTCTCTGACCCCGACCCGCTCTCTGACCCCGACCATCTCGCCGGTAAGTTCTACTCATACTTGATTGCCTCTTCTTCCACTGCCTTCTTTCAATTTCTCAATTTCAAGTTCTACTCATACTTGATTGCAACTTTTTCTTTCCCCAGTAATGCTCTCGTTTCATACTAGTCTGGATGATCGATCTCGAATTTGTTTAGTAAAGCGAGATATATATATAGTGGATTTTAGTAAAGCGAGAAAACTATCTCCATATATTCAATCAATGCCTGAAACTTTCAACCTTGAAGTGTTTGTCTATAGATGTACCAATTTGTTTCTGTACATGGTGTATGTCCTGATGGATTTTAGAGGAAGTGAAGCTGGTATTTGTTTTTAATCAAGATAAGTTGGAAATGTTGAGTTTCTCGGGTAGATACAATTAAGTTTTGTTCAGTAGATGTTTTCCTGTCTATTAAAATGTTCCCTTGACAAGATAAGAGACATGATTGGTTTCTGATTGTTTCTGACAAGAATTACAAGGAAGTAATCAAAAAAATAATAGCAAAAAAAGGAAAAAGAAAAAAAAACGCCAATTGGAACATTAGATTAATATCTTTCGTATTGCTTGTTTTTTATCATCTTTCAATTGGCGTATTAGATTAATGTCTTTATATTTACTTGGTTTTTTTCATTTCGCTTGAGTGAAACTTATTGATTTTTATCATCTCAACTCTAGATATGGCACCGAGTAGAAAGGGAAAAGGAAAGGCACCGGCGGGCGACGAGGCGGAGTCTAGTCAGAGGAATGTTCGCGATGCAAATGCATATATTTCGCCGCCTGCAAATCCGAGTTTGCGACCAGTGCTTCAGTTAGGGGGTTACAGGTAATATTCATTTTTTGTGTATGTTGTAATTATGCATTAATTGTAGTGATTGTAATAATTATTTCTATTTGCAGGACTTTTGATGCAGGTCATCCAGAGAAGACGAAGCAGGTTGCCAAAATTATTTCGCAGGAAGTACGTACAGCATATCCTGGCCCGTACTCCAGATACACGGATTTCGCTGATGACAATAAGAAAGTTATCAAGGCAGAGTTTTTGGTAAGTAAAATTTTCTGAAACAAAACCTCTAATAATTACTTGTTTCCTTTTTTTAAGCTAACCAACGATATTAATTTTTAACTATGCATTGCAGAAGCACTACCAGTTTGCACCGGGGGTAGCTGAGAGTGATGCATGGGATGTATTTCGCAGGATAGCTGACAAACGGCTGCAGGATATGCTTAATAAGGCCAGGGAGGCAGCAAGCCGGGGTACTGGCCCCTACGACGCCTGGATCAAGCCGGGGTACTGGCCCGGACTCGTCGATCATTGGTGCAGTGACGTTTTTGCCAGTCGGAGCCAGCGGAATGCTTCAAATAGGGTCAATGCTGAAGGTTCAGGGGCCACAACGGGTTCTGTGAACATGCTTGTTCACAAACAACGCTTCGTAAGTTGTTTTTCATTAAATTAATCTATTTTCATTCCAATTGAATCCAATCGAACTAACCTTGATAATATTTTTTTTAAATGAAATTGCCTTTCAAATTCTTAACAGGAGCAAGAACAAGGGCGCGAACTCAGATGGTCCGATGAGCTGTTCCAGCCTACCCATACGAAAAAGAAGACCAGGGAATAAATTACCGGCAAGGCTAAAGACGCACATGTAATAATACTTTTGAATCGTTTTATAAAATATCATGGTTCCTGTTGTACATAACATTCTTGTTATATTTTACAAAATTTGCAGAAAAAATATGAGAGAGCTATTGTGTAGAAGTATGGAGAGGATAGAAACACATGGCCCATATACGACAGCGACGTCTGGTACTCTACGGGAATATCTGATCAGAATGCCCACGGCGATAACTATGGTCTCGGTGCTCTAGGTAAAATAAAAAGTCACTTTAATTTTAAATTTATTTTTAGTTTTGTAAGATAATACTAATTGTCTTATTTTTAATGTTCCAGGCAAAACGAGAGGCATGTTTCGCTCCAGTGGGTCGAGCAGTGCTTAGTCGCATTCTTCACAGTCATATTCTTCTATGCCGCCGGCTCCGCATCTCACAGAAGAGTATATCGATATGATATCTGTTCGGGTACTTGATAGGATGGAGGATCGGTTTATGTCCAAGATCACCGAGCTTTTCAGAGCTTCTCAGGTACGAAATTCAATATTTCAGTATGTTTTAATTGTGAACCCTAAACCCTAAATTCTAATTATCTAAACTACTTTCTTACAATCTCACAGGAAGGTTCGGGCTCACAGCAGGCCTCGATCCCCGCTCCTCAGGATGACGAGGATGATGACGGCGATGATGACGAGGGGCAGGGGTCGGATGTTGGCGGTGATGGTACTGCTTAGTTTAGGTATTTATATCTTGTTCAGATGTTTGTGTTGACATTCCTGGTTTAGATGGTACTTGACATTTAGATTATATGTTTATGCTATTCGACATTTATGTTTGTATTACTTGATATTTCGACATTTATGTTTGTATTACTTGACATTACGATGTTTATGTTTGATGTTTATTTGTATGTTTATGTGTATGTTGGTACGTGTCGTACCAATTATTAAATGGTGCAAATTTAAATAATAAAATAAACTCCAAAAACCTGACATAAGACTTTCTGCGACCGGTTTTAAGTATCAGTGACCGTTGATATTGGTCTCTGATAATTTGGGTATTTGCTGATGTCAGAAAAAAACAACAACGACAAAAAAAAAGTGGTCGCAAAAGAGTATCAGCGACCGGGTGACGTTATTCAGTGACCGGTGACGTCATCAGAAGAATATCTGCGACAAAGCTTACAGCGACCGGTCTTTCAGCGACCGGATTGGTTATTAGCAACCGGCGCAAATACTTTCTGTAGTGATATTTGCTTTTTTTTTTTTAAGGGTATTAAGAAAAATCACGGCATTAAAAGTCTTGATCAACCAACTATTACTTCTAGAAGAAATTGAATACAGAGAGCGAAGTTAACAAGACCAGAGAAATTTTTATATATATAATTTCTCTCTTAATTAAATATTCGAGAAATTCGAGCCGGATTAGTTTGACTGGAATAAGATTATGTTGACCTGAGAGCATGGGGTTCGGAGGTGAAACTTGACTTGGGCCCCATTTTTCTAGCAGTTAGAATATTTGTATTTGTCACATCAAGAAATAACATAGACTTCAGCGCCTTAGAAGAGCACTACTATAGAAAAAGAGATTGCACACGCACATTAATGGAAGAGCTACACGGATTTTCTGTCATGTTTAAAGCCAGAGTGTATGAATAAGTCAGAAACTACACACGGATATTTAATCGTGTGTGATTATAACGATTTCTACATGGATTACTTTGTAAACAGCCGTGTACAAAGACCTGCCGGTGTCGCTCTCCAAGTTACCGAGCTACACGGATATTACCTAAACACCCGTGTACAAAAGACCTTCTACACGGACTTTTAATTTCAGAATCCGTGTATAATTACTCTTTCTACACGGATTTGTATTAAATGTCCGTGTAGCTCTCTTAGCTATCATACACGGACATTTGTTAAATATCCGTGTATAAATAGCTAATTTTTTTTTTGGGCTAGCCTCCAGCTTTGCTAGCCAGTTTTTTGCTACAGAATTATACAAAATTCATATAGCAATAAATTCATTCGAAACAGATTAATTAGCAAGAAATTCATATACTAAATTATACAATATTCATATACACTACATTATACAAATCTATGCAAATCCATATCGAGGATTACAAAATTCCATGGTAAACCACCTTGCCCACATGCACTGCAAATCGTCGATCTGATCCTTGGTGTAATGCGGTTGCTTTGTCACATTCTACAATTATAATTTGATAATAGTTAGTATTTCAGAAAAGGTAGATGTTGCAAATATCAATTGCTATTATATATGAACAATTAATATGAATTACATACCGCTTTTGGGAATTGGAATTGTATTCTTTTGACAAAGTCAAACATGAATATCATCGTGTAATAAGCGCATTCCCAACGCTCCAACTGTTGTGGGCTCTGAAATTTACATTTAGCGGCCTTTGTTAGAATGACAATAATTTTTTGAACAAGATATGAAATTATTAACTCATAAAGTGTGCTCACCAACATCCACTTCCAATTCAACTTATTTTTCTTGCGCGTGCCCGTGCTTTGCAATCCTCCCTCTTTAATATATTTCGCAAAAGCCCTTACAAAATTGAGTGAATGTAATTAGCAATTTTATAATTTGATATAATTGAAAGAAATTCAAACCTAGTGAATTATTATTGCTTACTTATTCACAAAAGGGAAGATAACTTTGCACTTGTCAAGCGCGATCCTTCCTTCGGGCTTACAAGAATCAACAATTATGCCCACATTTAGGTACGGCACAATGATAATCAAACACCAATGTTTGCTGTGGGAGGAGAAGAATTATAGTACTTTAGCATATAATAGTGACACAAGTGTTTGCTATGGTTGATGGTGTGATTTCATTTTTTTATGTTTCACTTTTATTTCCTTTATACAATTCTTTAATTAAAATATAAACAACACATAAGTTAAGATTAGAACTAACCTCTAGTGGTATGGCACGAGAATGAATTTCTTCTCCTCCGCCTTAGCACGATGCATCGCAGAACACATGTACTCGATAGCCATATCCGGATAACATGTCACTGCCGTAGAACTCACTTTCTCGGGGTCCAGAAATATGCACAAGTTCTTCTTTTCAACCAACTCATCACAGTTTCGGACTAGCTTCCTGAAAACTCATCATATTGAAATTAGAATATATATTTGAGTTCTATACAATAATGAAAATAATTTTTGATCACTAACATGAGGAAAATGGTGATGAATGACACATCGAGCCATTTGTCAGATGATGAGTGGTGGAAAAGGTCCTTGAAGTCTTTGAACGACAGCAGGAGATCCCTGCCTTCGTGTAGAAACATCCCAGGTGGGACAGGGATGATGATATCCTTCATGCCTTCGGGCGTCGTCATCAAGTGGTCGTGGAGAAGGCGCAAATCATTGGGCAAACGGCTGTATTCTTCTTCGGTGACCATAGGACGGTGTGGTGATTGTGGCGCGTCAGCCCCGACGTCGCAAGCCACCTCCTGGTGTACCGGTGACATCGCCGTACCGGTGACATCATCTCCTTGTGTCTGTATCAAATTATAAATGGATTATTCAAGTATTTCAAAAAGAATGATTTGAATGTAACAAAATAAATGAATTTTTTTATGGATTACCTGATCCAAAATAATTTGACTCTTGGGCCATTGGACAAATGACGTCCGTGCCTCATCAAGCACAAGCATGTCGTCGGTAGGGACAAGAAGGGGTATGCGCTGCCATCCATCCACGACTAAGTCAACCTGCACGCATGCATGGTCGGGCCTTAGCTGAGCAAAGTGTACACCTTTGGCTCCTGGATATACAACGCCCTTAGCAACGGTCAGAGGAACACTACCCTGCCACAGGACGAGGTCGCATGCTCTGGGGTCCTGCAATTATCAGAAAGTTGTTTATTTTAATGGTGCGATATTGTCTAACAAGGTTACAAACAGGTTTTAATTACCTTTAGATTATGAACAAGTATTGATTACCTTGAGATTATCCAAATCGTCTAAGGCCCACGTGCCGGATGCTTGACTACTTCGCCGAATTCCCGACGAAATGAGAGGTGGTTGCTCGGATGGCTGCGTAGTTGCTGATCTAATTTGGCTCAACAACCTTGATTCCATCTCAGCAAACCTTGCGTCGTACTCTTTGCTCACCTCCGCGCGTATCTGCGCAACTATCTCGTCTTTGTTTACCTTGGCACGAGATTTTCTTCGAGGTTTTTGTCCCTCCACTCGGAACACCTCCTTCCAGCCCCTGTAGGCCCCTACACCCCTTACTCGACCCGTGTGTTCTGGATTCTCGAGCGCTGCGGCCAAGGAATCATTTTGTCTTTCGACACTCCGGGCACCCGAGTTGACCTCCTCCTCCACCTCCAACTGTTCAAGTAGAAGAATTAGTCATAGCAAAAGATCAAGTGATGTACCTTCGGAGTTATAATTTTGTACATGAATGTCACAAAGTAATAACAAAGGACTCTTACCATTCTTTGAGCCACGGGTTGCAAATCCTTTGGGAGTACTATCCTCCCGTCAGCGGTTACCTCGGATCTACCCATGAACCAATCTTGGCCCCTAGGATTTTGGATCCTAACTACGGGTGAGTCAGAATCCTTATTTTGCTCCAGTATTTTCCTCTATTCTGCCGACTTACCCTCGTAACCAGCTGACCCTAGATGGTGTGGATACTTGTTCAAGGCAACGATCCTCCTGTCTTTATCACTTTTTGCCTTCACAGAAACATGGCAACGATCAGTTAGTTTTAGAAAGATAAGTACATATCGAGAAAGAATAAGCATAAATTTGGCACGAGTTAGATACCTGGAACTCTTTGGTCAACTTCAAAGCTTGAAACGCCTCCCAGTCCTCTTGTTTTAGCCATTTGTAGTAGCCTACCGGATTTCTCCCTTTCTCCATGAATTCCGTCTTCAACGTGCTCTTGAATTGCTTCCAACCCTCATTCATTATCCTCAAAGTCTTAACCTTTGGAACGTCATTCGGGATGTTCCACTGTGCCTGATTGACACCAAATTTAATGTATTCAAGTATAGATACATCAGTGAAAATAAAGCAAAGAGTTGTTAGGCACTTTACCTTCACCATGTTCCACCACTCGTCCTTCTCCTTTTTATCAAAATGATCCCATCTCTCTACAAGGATACTCGCTTTTTGCCTCACCAAACTCGTACACCAATTTGAGTACGTCATCCATTTTTTACCCTGCGCACGCCCGTCTTCAGTGAACCAGATTTCCAACTGCTTATGCTCGGACGTGTCCGTGCACATTGTCAGACCTCTTTTCCTTCTTTCTGATGAGGCAGTAGCTTGCTGCTCCTCTTCTGCCATCTCATCTACATACTCATCCTCAACCGACATGGTTCTGCATGAAATGAAATATTGTTACATATCTACGTGCTAACCCCTTAACCTAAAATGAGCTCTTGTTACAGATCAGAAACTAAGGGCTCATTGAAAATCCAAAAAAAAAATCCACTTAAACAGAAATATAAAGGACCAAAAGACAACCAATTTAGACTTAAACTTTGCATTTTTCTGATTTTATTTCCATTTTCTATGATTTTTCAAAGTTCAGTTTTTAAAATGGTAAAATCTGTTTTTTCATTTGAATCTTAAAATTACCTCTAAATCCATGAGGTTTAAATGCAAAGTTTTGACCACAACTATTCAAATGCAAAGTTTTACATGCAAAGACAAATTTGACACATTTATTCTAATGCAAAGGTTTAAATGCAAAGTTTTTTAATTGTCAAATATATATAACACAAGATGAACAAATATGCTAAAATGACCTCTTGTTACGATTCCTTAGCAGTGCCATTGAGGAGCCAAGTTCATAAGAATCGAGAAAACATGCTACTTAGGACTTCCTTCCCAATTCTTTACCAAGTATAACGAGAGAACATGCTATCAAAAATTTACTCTTTTCAAAATAAATAAAACTAGTGCATCCGGGCTTCCTTCCCAATTCTTTACCAAGTAAGTCATATCATTTTACAATAAAAACCCCTATTTTGTTTGTTTTGTTTTTTAAGTTTCTCCCAATGCACAGAAAACCCCTATTGCAAAATAACGAGAGAGAGAGAGACGCTAACCAGGGAGGCTTAGGCAGGAGAGCCAAACCCTAATTTTCTGAGGCGGTGAGGCGGGCGAGGCAGCTAAGGCTTTTGGAGGCTTTTGGAACTCAACCGGTTTTTGGAGGTTTTTCGAACTTATGAAAAATTTGGCAGAGAAGGCTTTTGAAATAATAATGTTTTCCTCTTTATACACGGACTTTTAACTAAACGACCGTGTGCAAATATCTTTCTACACGGACATTTTGTTAAAAGTCCGTGTGCAAATCTCTTTCTACACGGACATTTAGTTAAAAGTCCGTGTAGCTCTCTTCAATTTCTACACGGTTGTATGTAACAATCCGTGTACGATGACTGTTTAGACACGTATTATTAGCTAATAGTCCGTGTACGAAAAGTTCAAAAAAATTAAATTGGCTTTTTTATATTTCTAAAGTAATAATAAATTAACTAAAATTGTACACCAGCTTCTTAATATTCGAAGAATACCCTGATGGGACTTTTATACCATTGATGCATTCACATAAGCTTGTTTTCTCTTTCTTTGACATTGTGCACAGTGCGGGGGGTAGGTATGTGCGCTTCCCTTTCTCCTGCGGTGCGAGCTCGTGTCGTATTCCCATCTCTACCATGTATTTTCTCACTTTAATACCATCTTTAGTCTTCCCCGGAATGTTCAATAATAAACCAATTAAACTATCGCAGACATTTTTTTCAACATGCATGACATCTAGGCAATGCCTCACTTCTAAATATTTCCAGTACGGTAGCTCCCAAAATATGGACCTATTTTTCCAAATATTCTTCGGTGGTGCTTTGGCGCATTTTCCAAAAACAACATCAATGTTTTTTACCCGTTTGAAGACACTCTCCCCGTCTAATGGATGACGAGCCACTCCAAGCTCAATTTTTCCGTTGAATGCCATCTTCTTCTTACGATATGAGTGATTAATAGGAAGAAACCTACGATGCCCCATGAATACATTCTTTTGACAATTTTTCAACCTCAGCACCTGCGTGTCATCTTCACAAATCGGGCACGTTTTTGCTCCTTTACAAGTGTAACCCGACAAATTTCCGTACGCGGGGAAATCATTTACGGTGCAAAACACCATGGCCCGCAATTGAAAGACCTCTTTGCAGTACGCATCCCATACCGGGACGCCATCACGCCACAATTTTTGGAGGTCCTCGATTAATGGTGCGAGATATACATCTATGTCATTTCCGGGTTGTCTTGGTCCTTGAATTAGTAATGACATCATTATATATCTGCGTTTCATACATAACCAAGGAGGCAGATTATATATGCACAAAAGAACAGGCCAAGTACTATGTCGACTGCTCATGTTACCGAACGGATTCATTCCATCTGAGCTCACCACAATCCTAAGGTTCCTCATTTCAGAACCAAATTCTTTGAAATGTCTGTCAATGTTTCTCCATTGAGGAGAATCAGCCGGGTGCTTTAGTTACTGTCATTTTTTCGCTCTTCTTCGTGCCAACGCAATAATTTTGCATCTTTGGGATTCGCAAACAACCGTTTGAATCTCGGTATTATCGGCAAATACCACAACACCTTAGCCGGAGGCTGGCCATTTGTGTCCTCGTTACAATCATCAGTGTCCTGGTCCTTACGTTTATATCATGAAACACCGCATTTAGGACAGACATGCATGGCCTTGTACTCGTTACGATACAATACACAGTCATTCGGACATGCATGTATTCTTTCGATCTTCAACCTCATTGGACATATCAACTTCTTTGCCTGATATATTGTACCGGGTAACTCGTTGTTATCTGGGAGCATTTCTCGTAAAAGCTGTAATAAGAACGTGAAACTCTTATCGCACCAACCATTGTCTACTTTTAAGTTTAATAATTTCAACACAGCTGACAGTTTTGTAAATTTGATACACCCGTGATACAACGGCTTCTTGGATTCATTAGACAAATTTTGAAATTTATCATAATTTTTATCACTAATTTCATCTTCCACATCACGTAACATTTCCTCCAAATTTTCAGTAAACTCGTGTTCTACATTTTCATCAAAATTCATCTCCATCTCATCATCGTCGTTTCCGAGTTCGACATTATCAGAATCTTTGACACTCTCATAATCCTCGTTCCAATCAAGTTCAAAATTATCAGAAATTTCAACATTCTCATCATTCAATTCACGATTACAATCTTTATTGGCACTACTACTTTTCCCAAATTTCTCACCACGCATGAACCAACATGTATATCTCTTCTTAAATTTCTGACAAATCAAATAAGCTCTAATTTTTTCGATGTCCAAAAATCTTAATAAATTTTTACAATCTTTACAAGGACACAAAATGTCTTCTTCTTTTTTCTTCACTCTATAACTCTCAGCAAATTTTATAAACTCATAAACGCGAACCAAATATTCTTCACTGTCACGTCGCATTTCATACATCCAACTTCGATCCATCTGTAAATTAAATTAAAAAAATGATTTGATCAATTAATCATGCATGGTCAACATTCTCCATTGTAACAAAATTTTGGGCTTACAAAGGGCCGGTTTACAATCCTAACCCACTCTTTGAATATTATGTCTCATATGTGAACACATATTAGCGAGATTTAATTAGTATTTGAGAAAAATTCGGCAGCATTTCCCCTTAACTCCCCAAGTATGCGTACGAACCACATACTCGTAGGAGCAATAAGGGAAAATACTGTCGAACTTTCCTCAAATACTAATTAAATCCCGCTAATATGTGTTCACATCCTAAATGAGACATAATATTCAAATAGCAGTCCCAAAACGGGGACTATCCAAAATTAATCCCTATTGGATTAATTTTGAACGGGCATGGACCTAAAAGCATCTATAGGTCGGTTATTGGACCACAATACACTAATTAATTACATCTAAAATTAAGAAATCAAGCATGCATGAAATGACCTAAATAAGCATAAATAACAGAAAATTAGAGGAAGAAAATGATTTAAATACATATTACTAACCTTAGAAAGATGGAGAGGAGAAAATACAAACTTCAAAGATCTCAGATCTCAGCTGCTGGCCTCAATTCGCAGAAATCTGATAGGAAAAAGCTCAGTTCAGAGAGATGTACAGTGGCATAAAAGACTTGATCAAAACGGCGGTGCTGGAAGGAGAAGTCCTTAAAACCCTACACACTTTTATACACGGATATTTACTTATTAATCCGTGTAGCTCTCCAACTAACCATAGACGGCTATTTACTTATTAATCCGTGTACATTTCTACCATTTCTACACGGATATATTATCAAAAATCCGTGTATATATTCCTACACGGATATTTAACAACAATCCGTGTAGCTCTCTCTAATAATTCTACACTGATTATTAACTAATTAGCCGTGTAGAAATCGTGCAGATCTTTTGGGCAAGTAAAAAATCATATTTGGTACACGGTTTTTATATAAAATTGCCAAATCCGTGTACAATGTGCAGTGTACAATGACTATTTTTGTAGTAGTGGAGGATCTAGAATTTGCAAGGATGAGAGAAGAAAGAGGTGCATACAATTTTTCTAACCAACCATTTAGAGAAAATTCAAACTCTACCCATCAAGTATTTACTTCTAATATCTGCTATCAAGGTAAGGCCCATTCCTCCTCGGCAAAAATACATCAAAATTTTGGGGGGAAAAAATCATATGGCCATGCAAAAAGTAGAGATCATAACCTCAGCCATAGTTGTTTTCTTAGTCACAGTTGAATTTATCCTATTGTCGGCAAAAATAATCCCAAACAATCTACCAACTAGTATATTTCACACCTTGATCTACTTTGTCGTTTGTTCTCTCCATACCAACCAAGTATCTACTACGAAATGGAGGATTTTAATGGTAGCTTTTTTCCTGGGTTTAATCACAGTGATATTTGCTAATCATTTCTACATCCGACCATGGCGATGGGAATTTGTATCCCGTCTAATCTTTGGTATCGACTGTGTGGCCACGCAGAATTTTTTGATGATGAAGTTTTCACAGGATCAGAGGAGCACAGTTCTATTCACTGCATTCGTAACAGACGTGGGTCTTATATACATTAATCGTCGAGATTTGGGAAAATTTAATAAAAAATTTACAATGATCATATTAATTATAGAATATGTAATACTCTCTGCTTATCATGTAAAGCAATTCTGGGACCAAAGGAGGAAAGTACCAGCGATTGCATCACTTTTCGCTGTGACCTTGGTGTTAGGTATTCTCCTCCGCCTCTACTGGCATGACAATGATATATTATCTGTATCAATTGCAAGCATCGTTGGTTGTTTATCCCTTGTGCCGTGGCTGTGGCTAATGTGTTCCCCACAAATAAAGGCATGGTGGCAAACATACAAAGAGCAGGAAACAATCCAAGACGAACAATATAATTTCCTCGAGATGGCCGGATTACCTACAAGGTTCACAATCAAAGATCTTGAAACAGCAACAGCAAACTTTCGAGAACCCATAGGTGAAGGTGCTTCTGGTGCAGTGTTCAAGGGGACGCTAACAGATGGCTCTACCATTGCGGTAAAGAGGATCAAATGGCAGCCAAGTGGCGAAACAGAGTTTAGAACAGAGATGACAATTATTGCAAGTCGGCAACATATAAATTTAGTGCGCCTTCTGGGGTTTTGTCTCTCTCCGAGAGGACAGCACTACCTGATCTATCCGTTCCTTGAAAACGGGTCTCTTGATGGATGGCTTTTTACGGATGACGGAAAGAGAAGCCATTTAACATGGGCGTTAAGGTACCGCATTGCAATTGATGTAGCCAAGGCACTTGCATATCTCCACCATGAATGCCATCAGCGGATCTTGCATCTCGATGTCAAACCCCCAAATATTCTCCTCGATGGAGAATTCAGGGCCTTGCTATCAGATTTTGGTATATCAAAATTAATTGGGAACGATGAGAGTAGTGTCATGACCAGAGCAAGGGGAACGGTAATTATTACTGATAGATTCTATATTGTTCTATCCTTTCAAAGCTTTTTAAAAAAAAAAGCTAATATATATCAAGTTATCAAGTTTACTTTTTATATTATAAAAATTAACATCTTACCATATCAACATATTTTGTACCACAAACAGGTTGGTTACCTAGCTCCTGAGATGCTGGTGCCAAATGCTATCTCGACCAAGTCAGACGTTTATAGCTACGGAATGGTGCTTTTGGAGCTGCTCGGTGGACGTAGGAACTTGATGTTGGTGGTGGATGGGGAGACTCAACAAAGACAGAGCTCGTATTTCCCAAAAATCGTCAGAGAGAAAATGATGCAAGGCGAGTTAATGGAGGTTGTCGATATGAGCTTGGTCAAGAATGAAGTGATAAGAGAAGAAGAAGTTACAGTGTTATCTCGACTGGCTCTTTGGTGCATTCAAGAGAACCCAATGCTAAGACCCAGCATGACAGAGGCAGTTGAGATGCTGGAAGGTCGCACGCCGGTGCATGTGCCACCCGAAAGCTCAATGTTTATGGTGAATTTTTTGGATATGCAACCGCAGTCTAGTATATTTGGCCGAGCTAGGGAGGATGAGGCCAGTCTAATGTCGGCCAATGCATTGTCCATTTCCATTCAATCTGGCAGATAGAAGAAAATTATATGCTAAAGCCAAATGGTTCTTTTAAAGATCAGTTTTTTGAACCAGAGCAACTATTGCTGGTAAAATTAATAAATTCTATTAATTCAACTAATTGAATGATTAGGATATACAATAATATAATTAATTACAGGTGTACCGACTAGGTAGGTAGAACACCACCTTTTTGTGCGAAAAAAAGAAGAAAAAGTAAAAGTAGGATCACATGTTTTGTTCTTTATAAAATCTAAGCAAGTCTTTGCCATAGGAGCACATAGTTGCTTGTTTATATAATTGATGTGTATTTATATGTTTTTTTTTTGTTAAATGTTGGTAGAAGCTAAACACTAAATGCATGCAGCCGCAAAAAAACATCACAGCTTCTGTTGAAGCCGTTGAGCTCTACTTCAAAATCCCTTTGGCAAAAATCCCTATTTCAACGGAAGAAGTAATAACTTACATTAACAAAAAATTAAAAGAATTATTCAGGTGTGCATCAGATAATTATGGTAGCGTAAAGATTATGGTTCAATCAATGGCTCAAATTACTTGATGATACATATAAACCATAATTTATACGTTTTAGCTTGATCAAATAGAGTAAATTGGGTAGATCCAAAAATGAGAATCGGAAAGAATTTTCTGCAAATTAATACTGGTTAGAAAAGAAAATGTTACAGGGATTTTCTAAAGAGCTGGAAGAATCATGCAGAATGCAGAAGTGGAATTAAGCGGGAACAAAACTTGATTGAAGGCGCAAAAGAAGAAACATATATAGAGAGCATGGTAAGA